>OY728135.1:262586644-263186644 GCA_963277665.1 Viscum album
AATAAATTTTAGTTTAAAAATATTTAGTTTTGAAATAATTTTTTGAGAAAAAATAATTTTCTAAAAAAATTTCGAAACATTTTTAGTCCAAAAAAGTATTTACCATAATCTTTTTAGAAATATAAATATTTTAGAAAGCAAAGGTTTTTGGAAAACAAAATTATTTGTACTCCCCCCTATGAAAAGGAGTTCATTAATGTAATGATATTAGTAAAGAAGAAGTATATATTGATTATCAGTTAATATTTATCATTCCTAGATTCTATATAGTGTATTCAAATCTATTAGAACTAAGGGGTTTAATGAAAATATAAGTAAGTTGTAATTATATTCTGATGAACTATAAAATTATATATCATTTTAGTGTGTGATTATGAAAGAAAAGTTATATTATATATATGTGTTTATCAAATGAGTGATTTTATAGGTGTTTACTTAAACAAATGGCCCTTGTTGTCACCAAGTAGTTGAGTTTTAGAAAAACTCATTCCATAGTCTGTGGGTGTGCGTTTCATCCAAGAAACTTGAGCACAATAACTTCAAACTACTATATATTCAGATTCAATAGTGGAAAGTAATACTAAGTGTTTTTTCAAAAAATAAAATGAAACTAAAGAGTCTCCTAAGAAATATCATGTTTTGAATGTACTTCTTTTATCCATTCTAAAACCACTAAAATCAGCATTCAAAAAACATTTTAGTTCAAAATATTGTCAAGAATAATAGAGTATTCATAAATCCATAGTTACCTTAAGATAATGAAAAAATATTTTTATTATTTTTAAATGGGATTATTTTGGATTGGATTGAAATCTAGAACCTCAGCGTCCTAAAAATAATAAATTTGGATGACTAGTGGTTAAGTAAAGTAAACTTACAATCATACAACTGAAAGTTTTTTAATCAATTGGTTTCCTAGAATTATCAAGATAAAAATTATTGGAGGTTTTAAAAGGATTACTAACACTTTTAGTGTTTTTATACCCAAATTTTTTCAGTATGTGTTATATATACTTATATTTATATATAAAAGTCCCTGATATTTTTTTGATATTTGAAAATATAGAAAGCAATTAAACTCAACCATAATACTCATTTAAAAACTCAGAATTCATAAGATCAAAAAAGGTTTATGTTAAATAATTTTTATTTAAAAAAAATATAATTTCATTGACATTTATTTGTACAATCATATTGATTTTATTTACATATTTTATAAAATGAGTTGGATTCTTCACTCCCTTAACAAATTTTTTTTTAAAAAAAAATCTCGTTATCAAATTATATCAAGATCCATGGTCTTGGTTAAGTCTGTAAAGTGATTTGACTAGCTATAAACATATTCTATACATTTTTAATTTTCATAACCAGGGGTTTGTTCTACATAAACTTCCTCCTGAACATAACTGTTAAGGAAGGAACACTTCACATTCATTTGAAATAATTTAAAATTTAAAAAATGTTTATAATCAAGAAGTATTCAAATAACTTTAATTCTTGCAACCAGATAATAGGTTTCTTAATAGTCTATCTATTCTTGTTTATTATATCCCCTAGAAACAAGTCTAGATTTATTTCTAACTATTATTCTATTTTTATCACACTTATTCCAAAAACCCCATTTTACTCCAAATACAGAAGTCTATTTAGTACATTCAACAAAAGTCTATAATTGGTTACTTTCAAACTCATTGTGTTCATCTTAAATTTATTTTATCCAATAATTATCACCTAATGACTCATTAGGATTATTAGGTTCGAATTGGGATAAGAAATCAAGATATTCAATTTTCGTTTCAAGTAGATTCTAGTCCTAACTAATTGATCTACATCACCAATGATATTATCACTAGGTTGATTATAAAGAAACACCTAATTTAGTATATTTTAAATGAAATAAAAATATCCCACAATATGTTGGAAATATACCTAAGGAGTAACTTTAGAAATATATTCTTATTTCATTACCTTATGGTAATAATTTTCTAACATAGGTTGAAAATCAGTTTTAGAAATAACATTTGAGGATGTAGGTTAGGGTTTTTGAAAAAAAAGGGATCAGTTCCCTAAAATTTAACATGTACTATTTCCTAAACTGTACTTTTTTTGTTAAAAATTTTACAAGTTTTACTAGTTATGGAATAACCTAAAAATATTCCTTAATTTTATTTTTGAGAAAAATTGTATAAATTATCTTTAGTATTTATGATGAATACTTTTCATATAAAAACATTGATGTAATAAACTTTTGGTTTCCTTCCTATCCATAACATGTAAGGTGTTTTATTGACAAAAGGTCTAATTAAAACTATATTTATAGAATAAGATGTGGTACTAATAGCTTCAACTAAAAAATGTTTAGAAATTGAGTATTCACTCATCATGGTTTATGTAGTATCCAGAAAAATTCAATTTATTCTTTTAACTGAATGATATTATTATGTATTTATAGGTGTTGAAAATTTATGTATAATATGTCATGAACCATCCCCTGGGGCCCGTGCAACGACTAACCCAAGCCGGCCTCCCATAGGCTAGGGGCTGGCGACAAGCGCTGAGTATGCATATCCCAAATAAATGGGAGGAATTTGACTAAGAACATATAAAAATTCACACAAGTCCAAGCCATAGATACTGGAAAGTAAGAAAGACTGAGTAACGAAAAAACATGAATACCACTAAAACCAAATAATAGAGTACAACATAAGTAAATTAGTAAAGTAAAATTGGGATAGAAAACAAGCCCCCAAAAATAAAGACAGCTCAAAAGTCAGGCCTACATACAAGGGTACTGAAGATGTAGTATAAAGTTGAAGGAAATACCTCAATCTGTCTAATCTTAAAAAGCACCATCCAGTCCTGGTCCGAGTCTGACTCCTCCTAAGACTCTGTCGAAACATCGATCATCTGAACAAGACACAACACATACAGGAAAACCCCGTGCAAGGGTGAGTAAAATAGTACTCAATTGGACACCCTGAAACCATAAAGGGAAAGCCAAAAAAATAATGCATAGTATTCTCTACATAGGTATATACCCATACATATTCTATGGATATCTAGATATACTAAAATACTAGACACAAGGTAGAAAGGATAAGTTACAACCAATATTTCGCCAAAAGATCTCGCTTGAGGCTTGCAATTTCTGGGAGGACTCACTCCACAATCCTTGATGTCATAGCTACTCAAGATTATGTTATAAAGATAATGGATTCTCTTAGATAATACTACGAACCCAATCTATATTACCCCATAACGTAGTGTATTCTTAGATAATTCTACTAACCCTAATGATGCGGCTAGCAATGTAAGGGATTCCAATGAATACCATGAACCACACTAATACGGTCCACTATATGGAGGTTCAATGACTTTTGCTCAACGGTTACGTCAATACCCAATGAACACTATTAGGGGTGATAGAGTACAACTCTAGTCCCAAGGAGGATTCCTTAACAGTATTTGGGACTCTGTCTCATGAGGGGATCGGTATGCATTGTCATACCAAAACCCACGAGGAAAGGACCTTGGGGAGAAGCTCTAAACCTAAAATGGGACTCACTAAGGTCTCAAAAAGCCATCTTAAAAGAAATTTCTCGTTTCAAGGGTCCCCATGACATATATGTATCGTCAAATAGACTTATGGTTTGAATGCCATGGGGTTTTTTGTAAAAAGGGGATGGTTGGGTTCAGGCTTAGTCTGACCTAGTCGGGTTGACCCGTCTTGACCCAAACTGGCAGGCTCAACCCGACCCATCCCATTGGGCAACCCGGTTTTCCCAACTCATCCCGCTCAAGCGGGCCAACTCGTCTCACCCAGACATAGAGGCTGTTACGTCCTCTCCTGGACAACGCGGACGATAGCTAACCAACTGCTTCTCCAACACACGGTCCATGGGACCGCATGCTAGTGCTCACCCACGGTTGAACCACGAGTCTCTCATCTATGAAGCTCATCAGATCATCATCCCTCTACCTCCTATGGTTGTGCTTCCATGGGTTCCACCACCGCCGATCGTCGAGCTAGTGGACATCCTCCACTGGGGGGCCGCACCGCCGTACGCCACTGCTGATGGCACCTCGTTACACCATTGCTTTCATGGGATTTTGTTCCATCATCGTTGGTAAAAACATTTATCCAGACATAGATCTAGGATCCTCAAGTTCTGATATAGAATCTTCTAATCTCAGTGGTTGAAAAATCCTTCGATCTAGGGTCTGATCGGATACGGAACTACCCGACAATCATTGAGCCGTGACCTCGAGGGTTCAATGATGAAGTGCAAAGAATGGGGAAAGAAGAAGCATCAAGAATGACCAATACAAACAGATCTTGGACTTTTTCATGTCAGACTCAATCTATCCATGATAGAATTTCCAAACAGGGAAATAATAAGAAGTTACTAACAAAATCAACCCATTAAACATCCCATAATTGAAAACCCAACCTGCACAACCCAAATTCATGGATTATCTTATTCTTTGGCTAATCCACATTCATTATGGAAACTAATGAATGGGGAAGTAAATCTTGAATAAAAAATTCCAATATCTGGGATTGGATCATTCATTGATAGAGGGAGAATCTTTTTCCTTTGACGATCCGCTGAGGAATGCTCTCGATCCTCGATCCTTGATTATAGAGGGCGTCGATCCATCATTGTTCGTCAATGCCTTTTTACAAGGATCATTCTATCAAGAGTTTATAGGGAACTTCCAGGGTTTTGAATTAAAAAACAGGACCCCAGCCTCTAGATTTAATAAAAATGAATCAAAATTTGTTGCGTTATTAAAATATTTTTATTTAAATATTTAATAATGGTTACATGAAAAATCTATCTTTTTTTGTCTCGCCCATGATAGAAGATGTTATTACCTTATTAATGTAAATTTATTGTTTTGTATGTAAATATACCCCCTGATTTTTGATTCGATCACCCATTCAGATGTTATTATAGTTCAAAGTTAGTCATTGAGCGTTATTAATTAAAAACTGAACTTTATTAGAAATTTTATTTCGGGCACATTGAGCATCAAAATGGCATTCCGTCTTAGTGTGCAGTCTCATTGATTTTCCAAGACATTTAGTAAAAAAAATTGAAGGAAAATATGAGTCATTACACTCTCCCCACCTTAGGGTTTTACGAACCCAAAATCTAAAACAAGGGATTATCAAAAAAAAGAGGGGGTGTTGAGCATGAACCAGAGCCTCCCGCTCCAAAGTCCTCTCCTAGAGGTTCCCATACTTCCACAAAACGTGAAATAGAGGAATTAAACTCCCAAGAAGGATCCGATCATGGAAATCCTCAATCTCTATTCTGAACTCTGCAAGCATTGCCCCATCATCAATGTCTAGCTCACCCTAGTCGATAACACACGATGGGTCATGCAAGTACCTACCCAGTTACGACACGTGAAAGAAATCAGGAACCCAATGCAACTATGGGAGTTGAACTCAGTGGTAGGCCACCTCGAAAACTATAGTTAGAATCAGAAAGGGGCTAATGAACCTCATAGACAACTTGTCGCCCCGAACAAATCTTCACAAACCCCATCTGGGTGAGACCTGAGGGAAAACATGGGCTCCCTCTTCAGACTCCAAGGGGAATCATATTTTGTCATTATATGACTTCTTATAGATATATGAAGTCCTCATATGATCCCAGTTGATCAGCACCTTCTCGGTGGTAGCCCACAACAAATCTGGGCCCACAAGTGTTGACTCCCTTGGGTCAATCCAGTATAATGGTGATATGTAAGGTCAACCGTACATGTCATAAAATTGAACCATGCCAATAGTGGAGTGGTAGCTATTTTTGTAAGAAAACTCTACCAGAGGAAAGTGGTCCTCCCTACGGTGACCAAAGTCCAAGATGTAGGCATGAAGCATTCCCTCTAGTATTTGGATGGTCCTCTCCATATGACCATCTGTCTAGGGATGAAAATCTTTTCTCTACCACAACTAAGTCCCAATTTCCTCATGAGAACCCTTCCACATTCAGGAAGTGAACCAACCATCATAGTCTGAAATGATATTCGAAGACACCCCATGATGTCGATCCATCTCTTGAACATAGAGGCATCCCAGTATCTCTATGGAACCCTACCCTAGGATGGGTAGAAAGTGGGACGACTTAGATAGATGGAAAAAAAATCACCCATATGGTGTCATGTCCCCTGGATGTGCATGGTAAAACCATCACAATGTTCATTGATATCCCATACCACTTCCATTATAGCACCTCTAGTGGCTGATTCAAGCCTGCTGGAGCATGGTACTCTACCTTAACATGCTGACAAGTGAGTCACTGAGAAACAAACTCTACTATATCCTTATTCATCCCTAGACACCAAAACTGGCATTCGAGGTCTTGCTATATCTTCGCCACACCTAGATTTAATGCCAAGGGGGATTTGTGGAGATCTACCAGAACCTCCTCTCGCAACATTATTGGAACAATGGTGTTCTCTATGAAAAAAATGATGTGCTCCCCACTGATTGAATATTCATCATGGGAAAGCCCAGTGGACATCTTAGTACATGTAGTCTCGCAGCTGGTCTCTCTGAGCTATGCCTCCCTGACTCATTGTAAGAGTGTAGGGTTAAATAAAATTGAATGGAGATAAGATTTTCTCTATACTTCCATGAAGTAATTTTTAAGCTAGGCCAACTACTTTGAGGCTTCGTTCAGCAGTTGTGAAATCGATCTCCAGCAGAGAGCATCAACCACCACATTCCCCTTCCCAGGAGTATATACTATTTAGAAGTCATAGTCTTAGAGAAAATCTAGACAATATAATTGAATTTGGTTCATATCCTTCTGAGAAAATATATACCTAATAATTTTTTGTTCTGAGTAGAAGATAAACTGCTCCCCCATAAGTCAGTGTCAGCACATATTCAATGCAAAGACTACAGCGAGCAACTCAAGGTCACGGGTCACATAGTTCTGCCCATGTGGTCTCAACTACCATGAATCTTAGGAAATCCCTACTTTCCCCTACATAAAGTACATATCCATGTCTAGTTCCAAATGTTTCATAGAACACCACATATTCAACACCCTCCTCTAGAAATATCTTGATGGGAGTGCTCATCAAATTCTGTATCAGTTATTGAAAGCTCTCCTGGCACTTCACGATCCAGGTGAAAGGATTCCCATTTTGTGTCAAGGATTTCATGGGTGCTTATACTCTTGAAAAGTTGGGAACAAACTTCCAATAGTACCTTGAAAAACCAAGGAAACTCCACTCATCGTTAATATTCTTGGGTGGATCTAAAGAAAGAAATACCTCTATCATCACTAGATCTACTGAAACTCTAGCCTCTAAAATGGAATGTTCTAGAAAGAGAACGTACAAAATCTAAAACTAAAACTTAGAGATATTCCCATATAGTTGGTGCTATTAGCGCGTGTCTAGGAGAATCCTCAGGTGTATCATGTGCTCCTCCTCGGATGCCAAGTACACCAGAATGACATTAACAAAAACCACAACAAACTTGTCAAGGTATAGTTAGAAGATCCTGCTCATAAGTCCCATGAATATTTTTGGAGCGTTGGTTATACTTAACAACATAACCAAGTACTCATAGTGGCCATACTGACTTTTCTAGGCTGTCTTCGGTACATCCTCATCCCGTACACAAAGCTGACGATATCAAGATTTTTTGTCTATCTTCAAGAACCACCTTGCCCTCTTAAACTAGTCTAAGAGGTCATCAATTCTTGGTAGCAGATAATTTTTCTTCATGATCACCTGATTCAGGAACCTGAAGTCCACTTATAGGCTCAAAATCTCATCTTCCTCCTTGGAAAACAATAATGGGCCCACCAAGGTTGATATGCTGGCCCTCACAAATCCCTTCATCTAAAAATCCTCCAGCTGTACCCACAGCTCTCGAAGCATCTCAAGAGACATCTGATATGCAGGTACGGATATCAGTGTTATCTTGGGGTACAAATCAGGATAGAAGTCAACATCCCTATGAGGGGGTAATCCCAGAACATCCTCAGGGAAGATTTCTTCACACTCGTCCATCACTAAGGGAAACTAGGGACTACAATCCTCCACCACACTAAGGGTGAGGCTAGAAAACTGGTGAGTGATCAGCTTCACCCTTCTATGAGAAAGTCTATCCTGCGCTGCATGCATTTACTTTTTTCGGTAAAGAAAAAACTAGTCCCACCTCTATGGACACACCATACACTACTCCTAAGAAATTCAATCTAAGCATGGACTATGGATAACCAATCCATACCCAAAATGATTTCGTAAGGACTTAACGCTGCTATGAGGATATCCCATCCAAAGCTCTCACCTCTAAGAGTAAGCTCACACTACCGACACTAGTGTGTGATAATCAAATCCTATACCACAAGAGTCTCTAAACATAATGATCAAGACAATGAGTCCAATGGAATCTCTAATCATCTCTAGAGCACTGGGGTTGTAAGCACCCATCACCTAAAGATGGAATCACCCCTATCCACAAGCTCCCTCAGCCCGTGGTGGATCGACTGGGTGTGGTGGTGGTATTACCTTGAATCTCCATCCACTTATGGATTCTCTACCTGCTCCCCTTCCACATACACTTCCCTACAAACCACCCTTCCCAGGCCTATGCATCTAACATGGAGGTTCCTCGACCATCTGCTGACTGTCCGCACGACGTGTCAGGTAATCATGAGATAAGTGTCCCCGATCACCCCACACGAAATATAGTCTGTCCTTCGGTTATCTTGCTCTTCCCTGGGATCCTCGCACCGCTAACCCAATATCTTGGGGAAGTCTCCTATAGGTCTTGGCTTGCTTGGGATCCTTTGTCTACTGCCTCTGGAACTCATGCAACACACTGAGCTTTCATGCATCCTCAATCGGTAGCACTAGAAAAAACTGATGCTAGATGGATGGTACAATAGTAGGAATACCACCTGGGGGTGCCATGTTGGACATATTCCCTTGTACATACACCTCAAATCTAAGTGGGTCATCCTCATTATCACACATCAAGATCCTGCCTAGCTGGCTACGTGGAGGCATCCTAAAAAAAATCGAGATGAACCATATTCAATTGAGTATATCTAGAGAACTGACTCAATATGTACATGTAAAACACAACCCATTCCTATATGATTAATGCTCCATTCATTTCACTAAAACCATTTTTTTCTTGTATCAAGTCAGAAAGAATGTACCCTAAGTCTTGGTGTATGGATACATTGACTGCCACACTAACATTGGATTACCTAGCTTGAAATCCAAACTCATAACACTTAACAATTTTTCCCCAAACCAATCTCCCTGATTACTGGTCCCATTTAGAAAATGGACCTTCCTCTGATACCACTTTGTCACGACCTGTCCCCTAGGGACCATGGCGTGACTACCCCAATCCCACCTCCCACAGGCCATGGGTTGGATACTAATGCCAAGTAGGCATATCCCAAACAAATGGGATGAATTTTCCTAAGAACATGTACACATGAACACAACTCCAAGCCAAATATAATGGAAAGTAAATATTTTTAGTAATGAAAAAATATGCATACCACTACAACCCAACAATAGAGTACAACATAATTAAACTAATAAAGTACAACCGAACAAAAAAAATCCCACAAAAAACAAATACAACTGCAAGGTATAACCTACAAACAAGGGTAATAATGCTATAGTAGAAATATGATGAAATAAACTTTGTTAGTATTATCTCACAAGGCACTGTTTGGTCCTGGTCCTGGCGCTGATCTGCACACGACTCCGTCGGAACCTCATTCATTTTCACAATGCACGACATGTGTAGGAAATGCGTATGTAGGGGTGCATAAAATAGTACTAAAAGAATACCACAAACTCAATTTTTATTACCCCATAATTCATGGGATTATTAGAGAATACTACGAACCCTAACGATGTAGCTCATAATGTATGGGATTCAAAAGAATACCACAAACCCTGCAGATATGGCCCACTAAATGGGGGATTAATGCCCTTTTCTCGGAGGTTATATGAATACCCAACGAAATCCATCAGGGCTGATAGAGTATCACTCTAGTCCCAAGAAGGATTCCTTAACTCTATCCAAGACATTGTCTCTTGAGATAATTTCCATGTAATTCCATATCAAATCCTTCAGGAAAGGACTAAGGGGGAATGATCTGCACCTGCACTGGCCCTCACTAAGGTCTCATAATTCCTTCTCAAAAGGACCGACTCTTCAAAAGGGTCCCAACACCATATATGTCTCGTCAAAAAATAATAATAGATTGAACGTTATGAGGATTTTTCTAAAAAGGGGTTGGTTGGGTTTGGTACATAACCTACCAGTTGGGCCGCTCGATTTTCCTAGCCCTGCCCACTTGAGTGGGCCAACTAATCTTGACCGGATGCGATAGCTTCCATGTCCTCTCTTGGTCAATAAGGTCTGTTGTTGGGTAGACACTTCTCCCGCACGCAGTACCACATTCTATCTCACACTTGGGGATGATTCGTGGGTCTCACGTCCGATGCGGCTCGTCAAAGCTTCTCCCCTCTACTACCGTGACCTCCTACCATGACGAGACTCCTCTGCTTGTGGTCGTGCTGGTGTGGGATCCTCCACCGCTGACCATCCACCACCAGGTGTCCACGCTGCCGTGTGACACTGTAAGCACTTCTGCGCACCACCACCAATGATTCCCTATGCCACCACTGCTTCTATGGGCTCTCGTTCATTCGTTGTTGGTCAAAAAATTCATCTAGGTGTAGAACTAGGATCCTCAAGTCCCTATAAACATTGATCCGGTCTCTGTGGCCAAAAAATATTTCGATCTGGGGGTCCAATAGTATACAGAACCGCCCGAAAATCGTCTAGCCGCCACCATGGGGGTTCAACAAGGATGCATGAAGAATGGGGAATGAAGAAGCATTAAGAATTCCTAATATGGAAATATCTTGGCCTTGTTTGTGTCGGCCTTGATCCGTTCATGTTATAATTTCATAACAGGGAAATAATAAGAAATTATTATAACAAATCAACCCAATAAACATCCCACAAAAGAAAACTCAACCTGCATATGCCCGAATCGCGGATTAGCTTATTCATTGGCTAATCCGTTTTCATCATGGAATCCAAATAATGGGGAAGAAAATCACAAAGAAAAATAACACCTAACTGGGTTTTTATCATTCTTTAATGGAGGGATAATTTATTGTCATTGAAGATTCATGAAGAATTATCTCGATCACCAATCCTTGATTGGAGAGGGCATCGATCCGTTGTTGTTCTCCAATACCTTATTTCATGGTTCCTTATCTCAAGAGTTATCAGGTATTTTCTAGGGTTGTGAATTCAAACCCTGGACCCCTACCTCTAGGTTTAATAAAAAAGAAACAAAATATTTTTTGTCAATAAAATATTTTTATTAAAATATTTAATAACGGTTACATCTAAAATTTAACCTTTTCATCTCGCTCATAGTGAACAATGCTAGGCCCTGCTTAAGGTAAATTCCTTGTTTCAGATGTAACGGTGCCATTGTATTTTTGATCTGGGAACCCTTTTAGATGTTATTAAAGTTCAATGTTAGTTTCCAAAGATTTTTAATTAAAAACTGAAATTTATTCAAATATTTATTCCGGGCACACAGGGCCTCATAATCTCGTGATATCTTAGTGTGCGGTCATTGTATTTTCCCAATTATTGTTATAAAATAAATCAGATCAAAATAAGAGTCACTACATAATACCTTACATACTAGAAATAGTTTCAAAATCATAATATTCAAATTCTACACCATGATCACTCTGAATAGTTCTTAAGTAGATTTTTTTCACATTTTTGACTCTGGCTAAGAAAATCTTAAAACAACTAAAGGATTTGGATTTTCGTATTAGAAAATAGACCCATGTGTATCTGGTGTAGTTATCAACTAAAACAAATAAATATAATTTCCCCCCAAATATTTCATGTTTTTGTAGGAAAAAATATGTTCATGTGCACTAACTGTAAATAATTTTAAGTTGCATCTTCCCTAATAGATTTAAAACTTATCTTAGGTTTCTTACCATATTGATAAGGATCATAAACTTTTGAATAATCAAACCTATGATCTGGTAGATCCTTTAAAATTCCTTTCTTTATTAACTTAGCTAGAGTTATAAGGCAACAATGTCCTAAACTTCTATTCCATAGAAAATATTGACCTTCCATTTCACTAAGGTAAGGTAAGTCTTGGATCCTAATGACTTCTATGTTTAAGGTGTAAACAATATCCCAATGACAGGTAGAATAATGAATTCATCTTTTGAACTATGTATAATACACTTATTATTCGAAAATATCACAATATAACCCTCATCAAAAAATGTAATTACACTAATAAGGTTGTGATTATGTCCTAAAATAAATAAAACATTTGAAACAAGAGATTTTCCAGGAATCAAATCTTACCAATACCAATGATTTATCCTTGATAATTATCTTCAAAAGTTAATTTGACACCATTAATCTTGATAATAATCTTAATGAAATATTAGTTTCCAGTCATATTTCTAGATCACCCACTATCTGTGTACTAAATTTTCATGTTGTTGGTACTTTATTTGTTTTCCTGAAAACATAGAAAATTAATTTTTCAGAACCCAAAAATGCTTATGTCTGGTTTCATTAGAATGTAATATTTTAGATATAAACATTTTTTTGAACATTACTACATTTATAATATTTAATTTCCATATAAAAATATAATTAATGAATACCTAAATATTGAAATCTATTTAAATAAAAAACATTCTTCTAATGTCCACAACTTTAGAATTTTGTTAAAAATGATGTACTTTTAGGAAAAAATTAATTGTAATTAAAAATGGGTTTTTATTAGTATAACCCTTTCTAGAAATATTAGTATGAGTCCAAATTTCTTTATAAATTTTATCAAAGATTTCCTTCCTGGAGGTAAACTAGGATAGAATATTCTTCCAACTAGATATCTTAGAATTAAGTTTAATAACTATGTTTTTATACAAATTATAAATATTATTAGAACTATGTTTTATAAAATCACTTTGAAATGTATTTTTCTCAGATATAATTTTGTCATGATCTTTTGAAATAGTATCATTTAAATATATATATATATATATATATATAAAGATATGATATTTCATTAGTTAAAATATTTTTTATTGAATTCTACTTTACATGATTTTATTTAGAATTATAAAGTTTTTTACAAACATTATTTTTTTTTTCAAGAAGTATCACAAACTTAGATACATTTTTATAACTAGGTAGAGTAATATCCTCTGAATCTAAGGAAGATTCTTCAGAAGATGATGTATAATGTTTCTCATTATCACTTTATGGATAATTTTTATTTAATGAAATTTTGTTAATGGATTTAGTAGTGTGTAACTTTTCTATAAGACATTTATTTACCATAGTTACTTTGTAAAATTAACCAATATTCATGAATCTAGAATTATCATTGTCTGAAGAACTTTATAAATATTTATCTACTAAATTTTCACTCCAAGTGTTATTATCTTTTAAACATTTCTCATTCTTAGAACATTAATACTTCTTTCAATTTTTGTCTTCATATATTCCTTTATTTTCTTTCCTTTCAAACATTGGAAAATCTAGTTAAATGTGTCATATCTTCCTACATTCATAACATGAGACCTAATTAGAGTATTTCTCATCATTCTTATCCTTATGAATATTTTTGTTACAATATTTAAAATATTTATTTCCAACAATATTGTTTATCCTTATAGAAATATTTTCTAGCTCATTATTATTAGGTTGTGAAGAATAAGAATTTGATTAAATAGAAACTTTCTTTTTTATTGAGGATTTCAAAACTTATCTAGATGAGTGAACTTTAGTATGAACATTTGATGTTGTCATAAAATCTACACCACCATTATTATTTTTCTCCTTTTCATGATCTATTTTCAATCTGCCTTCCTATTTCATAAGAGAACCACAAATATCATCTAAATTAAAATTAATAATCTTCATTGTATCATCCAAATTAGTTCTTTTGGATTCCCATTAATTTAGCATGATCTTATTAATTTTTCAAGTAAGATTATATATGTACGATAATTTTCTCCATGATAACGAAAACTATTAACAATATTATTAAATATTTGATTCATTTTATCTTCTGATTTTCCAGGAAAGAAATAAAAATATTGGTTGTATGCTATCATCATAGATCTTCTAGTCTCAACAACTTTTCAAGTACCAAAATAGATTACTTCTAAAATTTTCAATATTCTATTAGAAGTGTCATAGGAAGGTATACGTCTGTATATATATTTTTTGTATAACATAAGTGTATTCATTACTCGGTAATTTAGTTGATATTCTTATTTTTATTGATTAGCGAGATTAGATACTTTTTTTGGTCAAGTATCTTTTAATAAACATTAATCATTACAATTTTATCAACTCCAGTAATGATAAAAAAAGTTCTCATCTTATCTATCAAGTACTTAAAATCCTTACTATCAAATATAGGTGGTTGACTGGAATTTATATTTTCTAAAGTTCAAACATAAATATGTACCATCATAAAAAATAGTAGAAAAATATTTTCTACTAACATGTTAGTGTCTAAATAATATTAAACAATTAGTCTATAACAGAACATAATAAAATTATAGTTGATAAATAAAGTCAAAACTCAGAATGTATAAGTAATAGAACATGGATCTGATACCAATTATTGGATAATACTAGTTTACAATGGCTAAAATAAGGGGTGAATTGGAGTTTAAAAATTAAAAAAAAACACAGTACATATTTGACTAAGAATATTAGAATCAGGACTCATCTGATTATTTGAGTGTTAGAATAAAAATTAGAAACTGTTTGATTACATTATAGTTTATAGGTATCACTAACAATCTGATAATTTTGTAGAAAGATAAGTAAATGATTACTTTCTAAAGTATATGTGAAATAGTAATATTTACTTGTTAAAATAAGGGAAAAATATAATATAATAAATGACTTACAAGATTAAAAAATAATTCACACTTTTAACCTCAAGTGTAAAGGAAACCAGTAACCCTGACTAAATGTATCCCAAGTTTTATACCTACTATAAGGTGTATCTTTATATACTATAAAGAACTTGATATGATGATCAAACTCTATATTCTTATCTCTTTAAGCGATTGATCTGATGGATCATATTCACCATCTTCCTCTCCCAAGAAACCATGGATCACTACTACGATCGAACATAAAATAAAAAAGAAAATTTGTTCTAAAGGAATTACAATCCATGTAGGGATTACTTATAACATAAACTATAAAACGTATTAAAATTAATTTGGAATGAGATGTTCATATGAGAGAAAACTTTATAAGACTTGAGTTGAGAATGTATTAGCTACTAGCTCTACAAATAACCTACTATTTAAAGGGGAACCTATAATGGTCATAGTTCTAAGTAGGTTGCAATGTCCTTGGAAATCATACACTTTGATAGCTCATATATAACTGAATGTACACCATCACTTTGATATTCCATATGATGGATATCATCATAATTAAATAAATTATAAACTTTTGACAATCAGATAGACTTCATTATTGATTTTCAATCTGATAAACTAAATAAGGGTTAGTCAAATGAATCATTATGAGGGTTAGTATGATGGTCATGTATTTTTTTCAAAATACATAAGTCTAACCACTGATAAAACCACATGTTTGTCCAATATACCAGACACTACTTTAGTCTGATGGATTATAATTATTAATAATAAGTTTATATTTATTTTTATTGGAACTATTTCATTATTCGGTATGAAGTAATGTTTTCTACAAAAACATAATAAAACCCTTTGGATATAAAAAATTTAGTAAACATAGTTTTATGAAGCCGTTTTTGTTTTTCAAAACCAATGTAATGGAAAAGTAAGAAAAAATACTGTAGAAGAAGGAATGTAGAAGATTCTGTTCATGTCAAATTTTAGGAATAAATCCACTTGATCCTAAGAACCCTTTATAAAACTTTGAGGATGATATTTCAATTATGAATATTAATTCTAAATCTTTTAACAATTCAGTGAAACAAGAAGAAAAATCATCAAGTTATGAGGAACAACACAAAACTAAACATATAAAAGACAATGAAATAATCTGAACTTATTTTTCTAGAACTGTTAAATATCACAGATAATGTCTTTTAGATTATTCAGTTGGAGACCAAGATAGAGGTACATAAACTAGAGATTATTTTAAAAGTTAATATGAGAATCAAGAATTATTGTCACATCTTGAACCTAAAAATATCAATGATGCAATTAATGAAGAATTTTGGGTGATGGAAATGTAATAAAAATTTAATTCTCTTGAAAAAAATAGAGTTTGGGAACTTTATATAGAACTAAATACACTCTCACTATTGGAACTAAGTGGGTGTTTAGAAATAAAGTTTATGATTTAGGAAATATAGCCAGAAATGATGTTAGATTGGTTTCACGGGGATATATTCAAGAAGAGGGTATTGACTATGAGAAATCCTTTTCACCAATGGACAGACATGAAGCCATTTGAATACTTCTTTCCTATGTATTACATTTGGGTTTAAAACTATATCAGATTGATTTCAAGAGTGAATTCTTAAATAGATTCATAGTAGATGATTTTTTTTGGTGGGGAAACCCATAGATTTAAAAATCATCATTTCAAAATACTTTTTAATCGAAAAAAGATCTATATGGTTTGAAACATTCTACGAGAGATTGGTATGATAGGTTCAACATTTTCAAGAATTTTTAAAGGGTTTTCAAAAGGAATGGCTGATCCTACTATTTTTATAAAAAAAATTGAATGATATTTTAGTATTTAAAATTTATATTGATGACATTATTTTTGGATATTCTAAAGATTCTATGTGTACTGATTTATCAAAAATGATGCAATGTGAATTTGAATTGAGTTTGATGGGTGAACTCATATTCGTTCTTGGTTTTCGAATTTTTTAAAATAAATATGGAATTATTTTAAATCAAATTAAGTACACTAAATAACATATAAAACATTTTTTAATGGATAAAACTAATAGTAGTGATACTACCATACCTGTCACCTATAAGATAGATATTAGTAGAGTTAGATAGCTAGTGAATCAAACTGGTTAAATAGATTTGATTGGAATCCTATTATACTTAACTTATAGCCTGATAGATATTATTTTTAGTGGGTGTAAGAGTTACCATTTTCATGAAAATAAAAAATAATCCCAATTACTTTATATTAGAATAATTTTCAAATACCTTTAATATAAAACAAATTTAGGATTATTTTAACTTAGAGGAACATCATTTGACTTAGTGAGTTATTCAGATGCGGATTTTGGTTGTTGAAAGTTATAAAAAAAAATCTAGATCATGTCATTTTTGGGAGTGTCCTAGTATATTTTATGTACTAATAATCAAAATTATATTACAATATTTACTATTGAGTCTGAGTATATAGTTGTATGAAGTTTTTGAGCACAAATTTTGTGGATAAAGAACAAATTTATAGATTATGGATATCAATTCAAACATGTCCCTAAAATTATTTACAACACAAGTGTAGTAAATATATCATAGAATCTCATGTCTCATTCCAGAAAAAATCATATTAATGTAAGACATAAATTTTTAGGGATTATTTTCAAATGGGTGATGTAACTCTTGAATTCATAATGACTGAATAACATCTTGTTTATTTTTTTTTACAAATCCCTTGAATTATGTGGGATTAAGATAAATCAAACATGAAATAAAAATGATAAATTTCAGTTAATTCTTAATCTTTTAGGAAAAACATTTGGACAATCCACCATTGGAAAATCCACTTTAGGAAAAGACACTATTGGATAAGCCACCATTAGTGATCCACCATTGGGGTTATCCACAATTGGTGGTCCACAATTGGAATGATTCACCATTAATGATACACCATTGGAATTATCCACCATTGGGAGGATCCAAAATTGTAATTATACACAATTGGAATGATCCACCATTAGTATAATCCATTATTGGAAATATCCACCATTAGAATGATCTACTATTGTGATGATCCATCATTGGGAAGAGCTACCATTGGAATGATCCACTACTTGGAGATATACTGGTCTCAACAACTATTTTTCTACAGGTCCTCTTTTTTTAGTGCTCAAATTTTTATTCATTTTCATTCATTTTTATTTTATTATATTTTTTGAAATCAAATCCCTAAATTATAAATATTTCTTAAAATTAAAATTCAAGTATCAATCTCCCTTATGGATACCCCTTAAAACCTTATAGACTTCCCTTTTATCCTAAATTTCAACCTTCTTATGTATTTTTTCATCTTTTGTTTCATTAAAATGGTGGGATTTATGCTTCCTTAAGTGTAATAATTAAAAGGATCAAGGTTTGAAAAGAAATATAGAGGAGAATCGAGTCATACTATTGTTGACCCAATAAAACCCTATCTTCAAAACCACATTGTTTTTGCAGAAAAAGAAGTGGATATTGAATGGTTGTTTTCAAGAAAATAATTGACAGTCATAGTGATCTAGGATCATGTATCGATGGATTGGTTATTATGAAATGATATACCTTTTTATCAAATGTTGGTTCATCAGTTCTATCAATACAAAAAGTTAAGTTTTAGAGAAAAGAAATATTTCATTAGGAATATGATTGATGGTAAAGAGATTACATTTTCTTCAAGAGAATGGGATAAGTGTATCAATGTACCATGATGAGGAGTCTCATATGACTATAATGGTTCAATTCACAGTAATAGTGAGTTGTTTTATATGAGATCATTCTACTGGAGATGATTGAAGATGGTATGGTAAGAAGGCTTGTTGTTACTGAACTAGATAGACAATGTATACTTTTATTTAAGTTCATATAACATATATTGTGTCCCAGAAAAGGAGATTTAATTACAATAAAATATCATGTGGTTTATCTTTTATTACCTATGAAATGAGGGGATAGAATTAATCTTTATTGATATCTTATGGTTCATATGATAGAGATGTGAAATACATATTCTAGGTCTAATTCGTTGTTTACCCTATGATGCTTTTATCTATGTTAGAATCTAAGGGATTAGTTGATGATGAAGAGGAAACATAAGTCAAGTACGGTGGTTTCTAGATAATTAAATTTACCTATAATGGTATGAGAGTGAATTTGAATATGTGGATGAAGAATTGGGTGGAAGATAATGATTATATCTATGAGTATTTTAATCCAATAAACAATCCTACCAACCCCAAGAATCCTATTGACCATATCTTGGATCTAAATGAGATTGTGGTTTATTCAGATGAGGAAGAAGATACTAATGTTTTTGTGGTTTAAGAAGAGGAATTTCATACTTCTGTTGAGGATGGTAGTGATCCTAATATACCAAAGAGCCTAAATACATCATATGGATATTATAGTACACCTATTAAACTCTCTTATAGAGAGAGTTTGATTAGTTAAAGAGGTAATAAAGGGACTTAAGTCTATGAAGAATAATATATTAAGAGTTTTTTAAATACATATAATGAAGTTTTTGAAGTATTAGATGGTTATGATAATGGAGGTGATGATGATAATAGAGATAATGATGATGTTAGAAATGATGATGATGGTAATGGTGTGTAGACGCCGGAAAAGTCCGTTGTTCCCAAACGAAGCTCCGGATGCGGAAAGCGAAGTGATATTTGGAGTCAGAGGCACGTTCCGGAGGGCCCGGAGGACTTGCGCGAAATTTCAGAGGTCCGCGCGCAAAGTTGAGTCGCGGCGCGCAATCCTCCCGGGATGCGCGTAATGCGCTGGGCCGGCGCGCTATTTTGCGCGCCCGTGGCCCGCGCGGCGCCCTTGCGCGCTGGGTCCTGATTCCGCGCCCGCGAAGGGAATTCCGCGCCCGAGACCGAATTCCGCGCCCGGTGTTGCCTATAAATATAAGGCGACCCCCGACATTTTGAAGGTTGCCAGAATCCGAAGCGTCGCTCGTTCGCGCAATCCAACCCCTTCCACGCGCAATGCCGATCTTCAGGTAACCTCCTTTCTTTCGCGCAATAGAGCCTTGGGGTTCGCCTTCGCGCGCAATCCCCTTGGCTCCTTTCCTTTGAATAATCCTTAACCCGAAGGCCTTTGCGCGCAAAAGAAGCCTCTTGCGCGCAATTGCCCCGGGTGCGCGCAATCCAACCCGATTGCGCGCACCCCCCATCTTCAAAGTGGCCATTCGTTAGAGAATGAGCCGTTGCCCCCGCGAGCTGTCCGAAGCCCAGTGCGCGCAATCTCAATCATCCGCGCGCAAAGGGCTGGCCCAATTGCGCGCCAGCCTGCCGTTTTGCACGCCGACCTGCTGTTTTGCGCGCAAAGATCCTCTTTTGCGCGCAATCCGCCAGGGTCGCCCCCCTTGACCCCATGAGGGTACCCGCCCGCGTGGCGCCCGATGATTTTCATCCTGGGTGCCCGCACCGTGCGTTGTCTTTCCGTGCGACCCTCCAGGCTTGCGCGAAGTGACACGGACCCATCGGCGGCCACCGACGTCCTGCACGACGTTAAACTGCATACGTCCAAGCTGCACGACGTTAAACTGCCTAGCATATCGTCCGCGCTGCAAGACGTTAAACTGCCAAGTGTTTTGTCCAGCATGACGTTAAACTGTACCACGTCCGCGCTGTAAGACGTTAAACTGCCAAGCACCTTCGTCCTCAACACACGACGTTAAACTGTACTTCGTCCGGCAAGACGTTAAACCGTCCGCTTCGTCCTCAACACACGACGTTAAACTGTACTTCGTCCGGCAAGACGTTAAACCGTCCGCATCACCCGATCCCATGCCTCGCACGCAGGGTCCCCCCCGGTTTGGATGTGGCCCCCACCCGCTCGTCTCTGCAGGGATGTCGGGATTGCCCCTCTTTAGGGACGATTTAATGGGAGCGGCTTTTCCCTACGGGGGTAGGGTATTACAAACCCCTAGTTTCTTGTGGGGGGCTGCACATGTGTATCTCCATTGCGCTCCCCCACCGCCGAAGCCAGTAGAGGGTGTGACTGGGATCGAGGTGTCTCCTACTTTCGGTCCAAGTCCCTTCCAACTGAGTTTTGCCGCATCCGGGCTGCCTCAAGTGCGTAAGTCCTAACAGAATGAACTACGTGGACTTTGATCCCTGTCTTCTAAACAGGGTACGTAGGAAGCCTCCCTGAGGTTCAAGCCCACCACCTGGTCGTCCCGGTCGTATTCACGTCGGTTCGTCCATCAGTGGACCCCTCCAGGGTTCACGCTTGCGTCGATTCACCTATGAATCCGCCCCTGTGGGAGACTGCCCGTGTGTATCTCCACTGTGCCTCCCCACAGCCCCTTTTTCCATTTCTCCTTTCATCGTCCAGCATGACGTGAAACTGTGATCCACCCGGCCGTTCCATCCCCCTCTGTGCGAGGTGGTTCGGTTCAATCCTCCGCCCGGCGGCCTCGACCCCTTCGTGAGTCGGCTTGCCGACGTCCAGCATGACGTTAAACTGTATACCCGAACTACGTTGACTTTGATCCGTGCTAACGCGCGGTACGTAGGAAGCCCCTACGGGGTCCAAGCTCTTCACTCCATCATCCATCCTGATCCTTACCCGGGCCGCCACATCCCGGTGGGGTCATGCCACTTCACTCCACTCCATATCACTTGGGAAGCCGCCCATGCGATGGCCCCAGCGTCGGAGGTTCCCCGCAAGGGGTTCTGTCATCTGATCCACTTTTCGTGTTGATCAGTCCGATGCCGTCCCCGCTGGACGTTAAACTCGCGGCATACCCCGTGTTAAACATGGGAAGCTGAGGAAAACCTCAGGGGACACAGTTCCCCGCACCCAGTGCGGGATGCCTCAGGCCATCATGCCTTCGAGAAGCCCTATTAGGGACGGAAGACAGACGTGCAGAGCCGCAGTGTTACGACACGCCCCCAGCACCCAGAGCCACCCGGCCTTCTCACCGCAGGTTGCTGCCCCGAACAGACTCCTTGGAGCGTCCGGGCGGAAGCAGCGTAATTAACCGGTGTCCATGAAGATATGGCGCCGGGAACGAGATTCACGAGCATGTCTTAAATCTATGAGGGAGACCCGGATTAGGCGACAAGTTCCGAGGAGACGTCCAAGGAAGGAGGAGCCGACATCCCATCATCCCGGTTTCGATCAAGGAGCAGACGCCCCTGAATAAGGGACGGATGCCGCCCGCCTTTGGAAAGTGGGACTGCGGGACCACAAGCCGCGCGCCCATCCCCTCGGGTTGACGGGTGCACGCGCGAACGCGTCCTGGAGGAACAACGTAACCTGACGCACATCCGCACCGAAACAGAAAAATGGTGAACCTGACGTGAATCTCTTCTCCTCGATACGAGGACCGATGGCTTTCAGAGGTGTTGGAAGACCGGCATGTTGCCCGGCCAAGCATTCCGTCTTACCCGCCAGGGGCTGGGGAAGGGACATCGGGCACTCCGTCTCGCAACGTCGAGGGCCTGGGGTCCCTCCTCGGATCCGCCCGGTGATGGATGATTCGTCCGATGACGGTATTGGGTACGCTTCGGTGAACACCGTCGAGCTGGTAAATCCCTTTTCGGTTCCCGACGTTGAAGAACACCAGGTGGACCTCCCTAGTGTCCCCGGTCGTCGCCACCGTCGGAAGAACCGCAGCAGCAGGAGTCGCCGGGGCACAGCCGCTGGTGCCTCCAGCCAGGCCGTGCACGCCACCGAGACTAGGCAGCAGGCTCAAAACCGAGCACAACGTGCGCCGCCCCCCCATTCGGGGATGACGGATTCGCCTCCGCCGCTGTTTGTAGTGTGGGACCAGGCAGAACCGCCTCAGCCGCGTCACGACCAGCTCCACCCTGCCACGGGTCCATCCCGACCTCCTGACCCCAGTACGGTGACCATTTCCCGGACTGTAGCCGGTGAACAGCGAGATGCGCCAAGTACCAGTCGGCCGCCGATCCAATCGGCAAGGCCCGTCAAGCTTCCAACCGCAGAGCAACCTCCTGCAACCAGGGGCTCGCGCTTGGCCAAAAAGTATGATGTCCTGAAGCACTTGGCCGACATCCCAGCAAGGCTCTCCATCCTTGAGGCTCTGCGCATGTCATCTGAGATGCGCGAGGCACTCGCTGAAGCCCTGAAAAGCCCCCTCTAGTTTGAGACAGAGGTTGCGGCTGCAGAGGCCTTTCACGCCGAAACGATCGAGGACGCCGAATGCCAGGCAGTTATCTCGTTCTCTGGTAAGGATGAAGACCCTCCTATACAGGGACACATTCGTCCGTTGTATGTCACTGGCCAGTTCAATGGCCTTGAAGTCCGGCGCTGTCTTGTCGACACGGGGTCCGGGATTAACCTGATTCCAACTCGGACGCTCCGGAGATTGGGGTTGTCTGAGGATGACTTGATTCCCTCCGACCTCAGGATCCAGGGGTACGATCGCACCGAGCAAACCCCGGTCGGCAAGATACGTTTGAAGACCCAGTTCGGTGACTTGGTTGCCAACACCGAATTCATGGTAGTCTCTCAGGACACTGCGTACAATGCATTGATGGGCAGGCCATGGCTCCATCTTCACGCGGTGGTTCCCTCGTCATACCACCAATGCCTCAAATACTCCCTTAATGGTCGAGTAGGCGTGCTTCAAGGAGATGCCTCTCCTTTTGCCTCGTGTGAAGCCCGCTATCTGGACGCGGACTATTACAAGAGCAAGGATAAGCAGATCCTGGCAGGTGAGGTTGAGCCTGTCGCTGTTGTAAGTGATCCCTGGGCAAGTCTGGATGATGCTTACGTCCTCCCGATTCAACGGTTGGACGTGGCCATGGTCTCGACGGCCCGCGAGTCTCCTAATGAGATGACCGCGACCGCCCGCGCCAGCACCAGTGGCCCAGCAGGATCTGGTAGCCCCAATGCAGTTGCCAACGCAGTCTCTCCCGTGGACGATCCCTCCCCGAGTGGAGAGGACGTGGAAGATGCACCCCCAGCCTTTGAGGAGGGCGTCCCCGCCACGGTCGATGGGTTAATACAGGTGAACCTTGGAACCGAGGCCGATCCAAGACCCACATTGGTCAGTGCCGCCATGCCCTCTGAGGAGCGGCAGCAGTACGTGGACTTTCTCAGGCAGCACCGTGATGTGTTCGCTTGGGGCTATGACGAGATGCCAGGGCTAGATCCTCAGGTAGCCGTCCACCGCCTTGGTCTCCCGGAGAACCATCGCGGGTTCAAGCAGCCTCCCAGGAAGATGCACCCGTCCCATGGTGCCATGGTTGAGGCCGAAGTTGACAAGCTTATCAAAGCCAACTTCGTGAGGGAAGTTCAGTACCCCAAATGGCTGGCCAACATTGTGCCGATCAGGAAGAAGAACGGGCAGATCAGAGTCTGCATCGACTTCCGCGATCTCAACCGCCACTGTCCGAAGGATGATTTTCCCCTTCCAGTGACAGAGCTGTTGATTGATGCCACGGCAGGGTTCCAAACCCTCTCCTTCATGGATGGATACTCCGGATACAACCAAATTCGGATGGCCCCTGAGGATGAGGAGTTCACTGCCTTCAGGGCCCCCCAAGGTACCTTTTGCTACCGGGTCATGCCCTTCGGACTGAAGAATGCAGGTGCCACCTATCAACGGGCGATGCACCGCATATTCAAGCCAATCCTCGGCACACTGGTGGAACGCTACGTCGACGACTTGGTTGTCAAATCGCGTCAGCGTCAGGACCATCTCAAGGATCTTGAGAAAGTGTTCGGCTTCCTCCGGTCTCGCTGCCTGAAGATGAACCCGTTGAAGTGTGCCTTTGGGGTCACCTCCGGAAAGTTCCTTGGATTTGTGGTAAGATACCGGGGTATTGAGATCGACCCAGAGAAAATCAGGGCGATTAGCCAGATGCCTCCCCCAGGTAACATCCGGGAACTACAAGGGTTCCAAGGCCACTTAGCCTATATACGCCGATTCATCGCGAATCTGGCTGGCAAGTGTAAGACATTTTCTCGGCTCATGAAGAAAGGTGCCACCTATGTATGGGATAAAGGGTGTCAGACCGCTTTTGAGGAAATCAAGCAGTACCTGCTTCAACCTCCGGTCCTGATGCCGCCTGTATCCGGGAAGCCGCTGGTCCTCTATGTGACCACCCTGGAACGGTCCCTGGGTGCCCTTCTCGCCCAGAAGAACAACGAGGGAACGGAGAATAGCCTCTATTACCTCAGTCGCATGCTCCTCGATGCGGAAGTTAGGTATTCCCCCATCGAGAAGAGCTGCCTGGCGCTCGTGTTTGCCGTACAGAAATTACGGCACTACTTGCAGCACCATGAGGTACAGTTGGTTTCTCGGGTAGACCCGTTGAAATATATCCTGAGCCGGCCTATGTTGACTGGCCGTCTAGCACGGTGGGCTGTGATTCTCCAGCAGTTCGACATCAGGTATGTGTCTCAGAAGGCCATCAAAGGGCAAGCATTGGCAGACTTTCTGGCAGCTCACCCGACCTCCGCAGATCAGCCGCTGGATCTAGGCTTTCCTGATGAGACCATTCTCTCGGTTGATCGAGCCGATCCATGCTGGCAGATGCACTTTGACGGTGCCTCCCGGAGCCCCACCGGTAGAAGACTCGATAATCCTAAGCTCAACAGAGTGGGCTTGGGTATCGTCTTCATTACCCCGGAGCGAGCCGTGCTGCCATACTCGTTCCTGTTGTCAGAAGGCTGTACCAACAATGAGGCGGAATACCATGCCCTCATCACCGGCCTCGAGTTGGCTCTCGAGATCGACGTGCCCCGTCTGTGCGTGAAAGGGGACTCCGAGCTGGTCGTTAAGCAGATCAATGGCGACTATGTTGTCAGGAAGCCGGAACTTGTTCCATTGTTGGAGTGCACCCTCCTTCTGATGGCCCGGTTCCCTTCTCGGCCAGAAATTGTCCATATTCCCCGGTCGCAGAACGGTCGAGCAGATGCCTTGGCCAGCCTTGCCGCGTCACTTGCGGAGCCTGAACAGGACAACCTGATCGTCCGCGTGACGCGCCGCAGGCTCATCGCTCCCGTTATCCCAGAGTAAGATCGCGGCCCGTTGGTAAGTAATCTCACCACGGTTGCCCCTATGCCCGGAGCCCCGAGTACCCCAGATATGACAGTCGGATCAGCCCCTGATTGGAGGACGCCTTTGGTTGAGTACCTCCAACATGGCACTCTTCCATCGGATCGGGCCGAGCGCGAGCAAGTTCGACGCCGCGCATCGCAGTTTGTCCTCCAGAGCAGTCCCGGCCTGGAGCAGATCCTCTACAGACGCGGATTCGATGGTGTTCTCCTCCGTTGCCTTCAGGGAGTTGAGATCCCACGAGTCATTCAAGAGGTTCATGCTGGTTCATGTGGCGCCCACCAGACTGGGCCGAAGCTGTCCCACCAGATTCGGAGGTTAGGATACTTCTGGCCCTCCATGATCCATGATTGCATCGAGTATTCCAGGAGGTGCCATGCGTGCCAGGTTCATGCGAACTTTGTGCATCGGCCGCCGGAGCCTCTCCATACCACTAGGTATTCCTGGCCCTTTGCATTCTGGGGTCTGGACGTTGTGGGACCTTACCCACCGGCGACAGCTCGCCAGTGCCGGTTCATTCTGACCGCCACGGACTTCTTCTCCAAATGGGCAGAGGCGATTCCGCTCAGAGAGGTCAAATCCTGTTCGATCGCTGACTTCGTGACCTCCAACATCATCTATCGATTTGGAGTGCCTCACGCTATCCTCACGGATAACGGAACCAATTTCCGAGCAGCCGAGTTGAAGAAGTTGTACGCCAAGTATAACATTCGCTCGAACCATACATCTTGCTATCATGCGCAGGCGAATGGACAGATCGAGGCGTTTAACAAAACCCTCTCTAACATTCTGCAAAAGATGGTTGGTCAGAACAAGAAGAGTTGGCCGGACAAGCTCCCCAACGCCCTCTGGGCTTATCGGACGACAACTCGCAATTCCACCCAGATGACCCCTTATTCCCTGGTGTATGGAGCTGAGGTCGTCCTGCCCATCGAGATCCAGTTACCGTCCTTGCGCACTGCGGTCTACGACCAGCAAGCGCCGGACAGAGTTGCTGAAGCCCGTCTAGTCGAGTTGGAAGCACTGGATGAGAATAGACTTCGCGCTTTGCACAACTTGGAGAGGCATCAAAGCAGAATGGCTCGAGCTTTCAATAAGAAGGTTCGCCTCCGCTCCTTCCTGCAGGGTGATCTAGTGCTAGCCCTAAGAGCACCGATGATCCCCGGCCGGAAGCCGCCCAAGTTGGAGCCCAAGTGGGAGGGACCGTTTGTTGTCCACAAGGTCTATCCCAATGGCGCGTACTCCCTAGCGACTATGGATGGTGAGCGTATCACTCCTCCCACCAACGCTAGGTTCCTCAAGCAGTACTTTGTCTGAGTGTACCAACGTCCAGCATGACGTTAAACTGCACATTTGTCCAGCATGACGTTAAACTGCACATTCGTCCCGCATGACGCTAAACTGCATACGTCCAGCATGACGTTAAACTGCACATTTGTCCAGCATGACGTTAAACTGCACATTCGTCCCGCATGACGCTAAACTGCATACGTCCAGCATGACGTTAAACTGCACATTTGTCCAGCATGACGTTAAACTGCACATTCGTCCCGCATGACGCTAAACTGCATACGTCCAGCATGACGTTAAACTGCACATTTGGCCAGCATGACGTTAAACTGCACATTCGTCCTGCATGACGCTAAACTGTATACGTCCAGCATGACGTTAAACTGCACATTTGTCCAGCATGACGTTAAACTGCACATTCGTCCTGCATGACGCTAAACTGCATACGTCCAGCATGACGTTAAACTGCACATTTGTCCAGCATGACGTTAAACTGCACATTCGTCCCGCATGACGCTAAACTGCATACGTCCTGCACGACGTTAAACTGCATACGTCCAAGCTGCACGACGTTAAACTTCCCAGCGTATCGTCCACGCTGCAAGACGTTAAACTGCCAAGTGCTCCGTCCAACATGACGTTAAACTGTACATCGTCCTGCATGACGTTAAACTGCCTCTCAAGAACTACGTGCGGCTTGATTCTCATCCTTATGGGATACGTAGGACCGCCTGGACATTCATGTTTCAGGCCCAGCCCCATCCTTTGGGAATTTCCATCCCATCTCGGGCCCTTGGTCCAGTTGCCTCTGGGTATGTGGCGTATGGTGTGAGCGCGGGGGATTATGTCCTCATTCACGTCGGTTTTCTCGCCACGCTGTACGCCCCCCACGTTTGGGGATGCCTTCTGCTCCCCCCTGTTTTCTCTCATCGTCCTGCATGACGTTAAACTGCCTCTCAAGAACTACGTGCGGCTTGATTCCCATCCTTATGGGATACGTAGGACCGCCTGGACGCTTGTGTTTCAGGTCCAGCCCCGTCCCCTGGTTGATCACGGGGATCTGCCCTCTTTTGGTTGCTCTCAGGGTGAGTCCTCCAACCCTTTCCGGTGATCTGTTAACATGTTTTGGGTACTTCGGTCTATGACTCGTAGTGTCAGATTCAATCCCGACAAGTCCTGTGTTGCTTGTCAGGCCTCGCGCTTCCTCTTGTTCGAGCCTTCACTCAAAGGGATCCTCGTTAGCGGTTTGGGTACGATGCCTCAGTGCTCTCCTACCGCTCCGGGTCGATTTACCGGCGGGTCTTGGGCCGCAAATCGATATGAATCCTGCGATTGAGCGGTCGATGCTCGTTTGCTTGCCCCGTCTTAGGCTGACGCGATCGGATGTTGTGTTGCGAATGCGTCAGCAACATCCTTGATCGCCATGTCAGCTCTTTCAGGCTCTGAACATTGGTTGCGCAGTCCTCATCACACTCCGCCTTTGTGCGTTGTAGTGGAATCTTGACACTCTTTTCATACTGACCTTCAGTACACCTCTACACGTTAGGCAGACCAACCAAGGTAATGATGTCGTTCGAGGCTCCCATGATCTGAGCACCAAGGATATATGCGGATATCCTCCCTAAGGGCCGTGCATAGCTGGACCCTCGTCCCCATAAGGAGGAAGGAGTCGCCCGAACAATCGCGTTCTGGGCCCAGTATATCTGGAGGCTAGCATCTCTGCCCCTCGGGTGATGGACATACGCAGGCCCCTATCCCAAGACTCTTCTCCTGGGATCGTGCGTGACCGCAAGGCTGGGTATGCTCCCACCTCCGCCGTGTCCGCCGTACCGCGATAAGCGGATTCCTCCATGGTCCGAACCACACGACCTTAAACTGTGTTGTCTGGTCCTACCACACGACCGTAAACTGTGATCGTCTTGGCCGCCCGACGAGAAACGGCACTGCATCGTGATGTTCCCCTCAGGGGGCACTCATGTTGGGCGCTGGTTAATAACCACGCCATTCATCAATGCCTTCCGTGGCTTGATTATTATGGCGACGCCAGAGATTTCTCAATCGCAGGCATGTCGCCGCACAAAGAAAAACCATTCATCTTTAAGGACAAACAAGAAATATCAAATGCCGCTCCTTCTGTGTGCGAGGGTCAGACCCGCACTCTTCCCCGCGCTGGTGCCCGATTGTGTTGCGTCGCGCTTCAAGAACTACGTGTGGCTTGATTCCCATCCTTATGGGATACGTTGGAACGCCCGGATGTTTGAAACTTCGGGTCCAGCCCCCCACCTCTTAGAGATTCCCCCTTCTCTGGGGAATCCGCCGCCTTCAGGTCACCCTCAAGGCGTGTTCCCCGACCCCTTGCAGTGGTCCACTGGTGTCAAGAGTACTCTGGTCTATTGTCAGGAGGGTCAGGATCCGCTCGGTCAGGTTTCCTTCACTTTTCAGGCTTCGTGCTCCCTTTCATTCGGACCCATCGTCTACGCCCTGGGTGGAGCCCCCGTGAACGGTTCGGACACAATGCCTCAGTGCTCTCCCACCGACTCGGGCCGGTACCCCCAATGGCCTTGGGCAGCAAATCGATATGAATCCTGCGATTGAGCGGTCGATGCTCGTTTGCTGCCTCACTCCACCAACGGTTAGTGCGATATTGATGCTGCTTTTCCGCCACGGTCGGCAGTACTCCCATATCGTCACTCCGGTGCCCCCAGTCCTTGAGTGAATGGCCGCATGATTCACATTTCCCACCTCCCATTCTGACCAGGCGAAACCTCGACACTCTTGACACTATCCCTCAGTGCATCTTCGCATACCCAGGGGATGGGACCACGATGCGGCGTACTTTGAGGTCCTTATGGTCCGAGCTCTAAGACCTTAAACTAAGATCTCTCCTTATGGTCCGAGCTCTAAGACCTTAAACTAAGATCTCTCTTTATGGTCCGAGCTCTAAGACCTTAAACTAAGATCTCTCTTTATGGTCCGAGCTCTAAGACCTTAAACTAAGATCTCTCCTTATGGTCCGAGCTTTAAGACCTTAAACTAAGATCTCTCTTTATGGTCCGAGCTCTAAGACCTTAAACTAAGATCTCTCTTTATGGTCCGAGCTCTAAGACCTTAAACTAAGATCTCCCTTTATGGTCCGAGCTCTAAGACCTTAAACTAAGATCTCCCCCAAACGGGATTCTACGTCCTGCATGACGTTAAAATGCACTCTCAGAACTACGTGTGGCTTGATCTCCAGCCTGATGGAGTACGTAGGAATGCCCGGGCATCTCAACTCGGGTCCAGCCTCAGGGATCGTTAAGTCCCGCCCCTCCTCGTCACTGGCCGTCTGGCCTGGCTTCTGGTAGAGTGGTGCAGTTGTGATATTCTCCCCGATTCAGCTCGGGATGCCCCACTGCAATGGTGGGAAGCGACGGTTTCCTCCTCAAAGAGGTGCTGTCTGAGAATTGGGGTGATTCACGGCCAGATTAGTGCATCCGCCTAATACGCTTTCCCCACGGTGGCGCAATTTTGAGAGCGTTGGATTCTGTCCGAACAATCGTCACTTCACCCCACGCTTCGCATGCCCTGTTGATCTGGATTTCCACCCTTGTGTCTGAAGGAACCCCAAGGCGGTATTCATGATGACATGTGGTCCGCCTCCTGCAATATGAATGATGACCTTCGGTCCATCTATTGCAGTTGTTATGGTCGATCCACTGTCCGCCTACCGTCTTGGGCATTTCCTGGAAGGCCGACCGTTGTGGATGTCTGGATTCGGGACACGCGATTCACCCTTTCTCATTTCCCTATGTTCGGATAAAATCTCAACGCCCCTAGCATTGTCCCGCTCGTGTGTTGGAACAAGTTGGGGGGATAATACACTGATTAGGCTTGAGGTCTCCTTCCCTAGGAACGACCTCCCTCTTTTCTCCAGCAATCCAGGCCCAACTATGGATGCCTGATGCTTGGTTAATGCTCCCGCTAGACAACGAATTGTGGTTGAGCATGTTAAGCCAAAAGATGCAGATAAATATATTGATTCATACAAATGGATCAAAGTAGCGGAAGCAAATGTTCTGGGAGTGGCAAAACAAAGCCCCTAGGGATTAGCGTGCTGAATGAGTCTCTCTAACGCCGCTACCCTTTGGCTGGCGGCCTCCAGGGCTGCTTCTCGCTCTCTGCGTGCCCTCTCCTCGTCGGCGGTCGCAGCACGCAGTTCGTCGATTCTGGCCTGTGCACGCTCCCGCTCGACCTGAATTGTGACCATCTGTTGGCCCGCCTCCGTCAGCTGTACCTGGGCGTCAACCAGCTGGGCTGCTAGTCGCTCCACAAGCTCGGTACACGTTGCGACGAAGGACTCCTTCTCTGCCGCCTGCCCTTCGAGACGCCGGACTTCCTGCTCCGCCGCGAGGAGCGCCCGCGTGCTCTCCGACATGTCCCGACTTTGTGTGACGTCGGCACGCCGACATCTCTCGCGCATCTTTTCGGCCATGAAATCACGGACCGTCAGATGGAGGCGTTGAGCATCAGCTCCCCCGGCACACAGGAAGCGCAGCCAGGTTTGAAGTGATCCCATGCGCCCCAGCCACTCTGATGGGTCTCGCTTGAGGAAGCGCTGGATGCACTTCCACCCCCTACGGCGCGTTATCCGGCTCTCCTCGACCGCCTCCGCGTCCGAGTCGTCCATCTCCTCGGGGTCGGCAGGCCGGTAGGCAGGGAAGGCAGCCAGCAGGTCTGCTGCAGGGTCCGCCCCTGGGAGGTCCTCATGAGGGATAGGTTCCCCAACATCCGGGCGAACTTCTTCTCTCTCCCCAGCGGCGCTGACACCCTCGTCAGCCCCCGACCTCTCTCCGATGTCAGCACCGCCGGCGTCCGCAGCCCCCTGATCAGCAGTTGGTGGGGCCGGCTCGGTTTGGGAAGTCTGTTCCGGAGCAGGCGGCATGTCCACCACTGGTCCACTCGTAGATGGCCCGGGTTCGGCAACCTGACGAGCCTCCAATGTTGAGATCACTACGCGGGGCATGCCATGGTTAGTCACGGATCGTCAACGGCAGGCACCAACAGTAAAGTAAGGAGACTTACGGGAGGTCAGAGCATCATCTTCCGCTATCCCGGCCGCCGCAGGAACAGTTGCAGCAGGGGGCCCTTCCGCGCTTGTCAAATCAATAATGGGTGCCTGGCCCCCGCCTTGTCCTGCTGGCGCCCCTCCTACTCCCGCTGAGGACGCCTGACCAACATCCGTGCGCTCCTGAGAAAGATGGAGAAATGGGTTAGAAGCTGCATAAGAGAATGGATGAAGCAGATTGAGTAGGGATAGAAGCGGACCTCGAGGAGCTCAGTGACATCAACGTCGTCAGAGCCGGCCACCTCGCCGCTCTCCCGCAGACTCCCCTGATGGGATCTTCCCTCGGAGCCTTCATCCTCCCCCATTTCCTCCTCTTCCTCGGAGTCGTTGCTACTGTCGTCTTCTTCCGACGGCATCTGTTCTGGAGCGGGCTCTAGACCGAGCATCACCTTCACCAGAAGGGATGGCTCCGCGCGCTGACCACGTTGGCGCGCGTAATCGTCCATGGCCATCAGATACGCATACTGCCGGTTGAAGTCCACCCTGTCGGCAATGTGGAGGCGCCCGACCTCTGGCAGATGGATTCCTTCTCTGAGAATCTTTCGCCAGATGGCGTCGGTCCCCAGTGACTGCCGCAGGGTCATCCAGGCCGACCACAGCACCGGGAAGACTGCATCGTGGGAGGGTTCGAGCAGACGTCTCACCTGCTTCCCGGGCCGCTCTTCGACCACCACGCGTGCCCCCTCTCTGGGATCCGAGGTCGTAGCGGCAGCTCGCGATGTGCCCGCCGCCGAAGTCCCTGCCCGCGCCGGCTCCGCTGCTTGGCGCGCCTCCGTTCTCCCCCGTGTGGCGGCGCCTCGCCTCCTTCCTTGACGCCCGGTCTCCGCACGGGTAACCTCGAGCCGCTGAACTGGCTTCCGTAGAAGCCCCTCGGGGTACGCGATGGCCCAGTGTTCGGCATACTCGGTTGCGAAGCCTGCGTCAACCCCGGTAGGAGGGAGAGTGATGACGTCGCCAGAGCCGAAAGCGGCAAACATCAGCCACATCTGGCGAAGGACGCAGGGGTTCGTCTCCTCCCGGACGGCAGTGAATACCCTCTTCGGCATCCGCTGAAGGCACCCGAACTGCCTGGCGAACCGGGCTGGCACGTAAGGCTCGCAGATCACCTTCCCGTCGATCCGAGCCACGAGCACCCCGCCCCGCATGTTCAGGAAGTATTCATGCTGCTCCAGCGGACCCTGCCCGTTGTCGATCATTTGGCCAACGGGAGTGGGGAACGGACTGAAGTTGAAATTGGCATGATTGCCAATCCGAATCCTCACGCCCTCGTCACTTAGGGTCATCGGAGCGACCCCCGCGATGTTCAGCAGGGAGGGTCGCAGGCCGTTGCCCGGAGGAATGATGGCGTTCGGAAACGTGTACCCACCGAGGTGAGCAGCCACCCAGCCGTGGAAGAACTGAAAGGGCCCACAGATCCTTCGTGGCGACCCCCCTCGTGAGATGCGTCCCAGGATGGCATACAGCCTCGCCAGCACTGGGACCCCGAGGTTGTATCTTTTGTTGGCGGCCATAGCGCCCGCCACCGCCAGTGTCGCCGGGCGAACGCCCATTCTCGCGTCCCGCACTGGCAGGAGCCACCCACTCAGAAAGGCGGCCAGGAACGCCGCGTACCGGACATTTGGGTCCCGGGCCTCGATGACGCGGTACCCCCATGAGCGGTAGTCGCCCGTCTCCAGGACCCGCCAGTACGACCCGTTCCGGCTCCTCTGAGCTGCGGTCGGGCACCGCTTCCCCCTGCCTGGCATCTTGACCGCCGGGTCATGCTCCAAGAACTGGCCGAACCACTCCTTGTAGGCTATGTCCTTCTGGAAGTCCTTGATCCCGAGCCGCTGCGTAGCCAGGTCAAGCAGATGCCAGGTCAGAATGGGAGTCCGTGACCTGTCCTCCCAGATGTTCTTCGGTGGCAGGAACTCATCGTATTGGTAGCCCTCCAGTGGGATACCTCCGATGCAGTGGATGTCCCAGAGACCGATGCCGACCTCCCCATGGTGAAGATGGAAGGTGTTGGTATCCGGAGACCAGCGGGTGAACAGCTCCGGCCCGAGCTCGGACTGCTGGTAGAAGTGGAACTGCGACGTCCACACTGCCTCAAACAGGCCGATGTACCGCAGCTCCTCTGCGAAGTGATCGCAAGTGTGGCGTACCCAGAACGCCCAGGCCCACTCACTGGTGAAATTGCCCCCAGACCGCAAGTCCCAGTCCTTCAGCCAGCCCTTGGTGTCGTCAGTGACACTCTGGCGATATGTGCTCGAGTAGAGGGCTGGAGAATTCTCCGCAGTAGGCTCACCCCCGTCAATGGTTCGCGTCCTCGGGTTCAGGACATAGACGTCCAAGTGCCTGGTCTCCCTGGCAGGATGCCCATTGTTGGTGATGTTATAGCGGGGAAGCTCGTCCTCCCGAGTCACCCAGGTCCGTGGCGCATCAACCTCGAACCCTGGCACCGAAACCTCATCTAGGATGCCGAAGTTCCAGAGTGGCAGGTTGTCCGACAGTGGATATGTCTTCTGGGCCGGCGTCAGCAAGTCGAACAAGGATTGATTGTTGGAAACAATCTCCTTGGCTCCGTAAACCCCCTCGTTCGTCGCCATCTCAGCTCTGCGAGTGGCGGCATCCCCCTCATTTCCTTGATGCGCGGCCATCTCAGAAGTTTCGGGAGTCGTGTGGTTAAGGGATGAAGCGTGCGGGATCGGACGAGGCTGGTAGAGAAGTTTGAAGGTGGGCGCGCAATCCAAGTGGACAGCGCACAATTGGGAAGAATGTCGCGCAAAGTTCCGGGTTTTCGCGCAAAGACAGGCGAATTCCGGATGGTTTTGCGCGCCGATCGGGCGAATTTCGCGACCGGAAAAGGCAATTTCGCGCACGAGAGCGTTGAAGCTTATCGCGCGGAAGGCCTGTGTACGGAACGCGGAACCCTGGACCCCTATTTATAGACGAGGCCGGGATTCCGCGCCGCGCGGAATGTTCGATTGCGCGACCGCGGCTGCAAATTGCGCGCCCGGTGCCCCTTTTTGCGCGCCTAAGTCCCGCGCAGCCCAGGACTTCGGCATTCCGGCGTCTCCCTCGGAACCCGATCGTTGCGACCTCTCGCCGATCAGATTCCGAGGGGGGGCTTTTGTAGACGCCGGAAAAGTCCGTTGTTCCCAAACGAAGCTCCGGATGTGGAAAGCGAAGTGATATTTGGAGTCAGAGGCACGTTCCGGAGGGCTCGGAGGACTTGCGCGAAATTTCAGAGGTCCGCGCGCAAAGTTGAGTCGCGGCGCGCAATCCTCCCGGGATGCGCGTAATGCGCTGGGCCGACGCGCTATTTTGCGCGCCCGTGGCCCACGCGGCGCCCTTGCGCGCTGGGTCCTGATTCCGCGCCCGCGAAGGGAATTCCGCGCCCGAGACCGAATTCCGCGCCCGGGGTTGCCTATAAATATAAGGCGACCCCCGACGTTTTGAAGGTTGCCAGAATCCGAAGCGTCGCTCGTTTGCGCAATCCAACCCCTTCCGCGCGCAATGCCGATCTTCAGGTAACCTCCTTTCTTTCGCGCAATAGAGCCTTGGGGTTCGCCTTCGCGCGCAATCCCCTTGGCTCCTTTCCTTTGAATAATCCTTAACCCGAAGGCCTTTGCGCGCAAAAGAAGCCTCTTGCGCGCAATTGCCCCGGGTGCGCGCAATCCAACCCGATTGCGCGCACCCCCCATCTTCAAAGTGGCCATTCGTTAGAGAATGAGCCGTTGCCCCCGCGAGCTGTCCGAAGCCCGGTGCGCGCAATCTCAATCATCCGCGCACAAAGGGCTGACCCAATTGCACGCCAGCCCGCCGTTTTGCGCGCCGACCTGCTGTTTTGCGCGCAAAGCTCCTCTTTTGCGCGCAATCCGCCAGGGTCGCCCCCCTTGACCCCATGAGGGTACCCGCCCGCGTGGCGCCCGATGATTTTCATCCTGGGTGCCCGCACTGTGCGTTGTCTTTCCGTGCGACCCTCCAGGCTTGCGCGAAGTGACACGGACCCATCGGCGGCCACCGACGTCCTGCACGACGTTAAACTGCATACGTCCAAGCTGCACGACGTTAAAATGCCTAGCATATCGTCCGCGCTGCAAGACGTTAAACTGCCAAGTGTTTTGTCCAGCATGACGTTAAACTGTACCACGTCCGCGCTGTAAGACGTTAAACTGCCAAACACCTTCGTCCTCAACACACGACGTTAAACTGTACTTCGTCCGGCAAGACGTTAAACCGTCCGCTTTGTCCTCAACACATGACGTTAAACTGTACTTCGTCCGGCAAGACGTTAAACCGTCTGCATCACCCGATCCCGTGCCTCGCACGCAGGGTCCCCCCCGGTTTGGATGTGTCCCCCACCCGCTCGTCTCTGCAGGGATGTCGGGATTGCCCCTCTTTAGGGACGATTTAATGGGAGCGGCTTTTCCCTACGGGGGTAGGGTATTACAAACCCCTAGTTTCTTGTGGGGGGCTGCACATGTGTATCTCCATTGCGCTCCCCCACCGCCGAAGCCAGTAGAGGGTGTGACTGGGATCGAGGTGTCTCCTACTTTCGGTCCAAGTCCCTTCCAACTGAGTTTTGCCGCATCCGGGCTGCCTCAAGTGCGTAAGTCCTGACAGAATGAACTACGTGGACTTTGATCCCTGTCTTCTAAACAGGGTACGTAAGAAGCCTCCCTGAGGTTCAAGCCCACCACCTGGTCGTCCCGGTCGTATTCACGTCGGTTCGTCCATCAGTGGACCCCTCCAGGGTTCACGCTTGCGTCGATTCACCTATGAATCCGCCCCTGTGGGAGACTGCCCGTGTGTATCTCCACTGTGCCTCCCCAGAGCCCCTTTTTCCATTTCTCCTTTCATCGTCCAGCATGACGTGAAACTGTGATCCACCCAGCCGTTCCATCCCCCTCTGTGCGAGGTGGTTCGGTTCAATCCTCCGCCCGGCGGCCTCGACCCCTTCGTGAGTCGGCTTGCCGACGTCCAGCATGACGTTAAACTGTATACCCGAACTACGTTGACTTTGATCCGTGCTAACGCGCGGTACGTAGGAAGCCCCTACGGGGTCCAAGCTCTTCACTCCATCATCCATCCTGATCCTTACCCGGGCCGCCACATCCCGGTGGGGTCATGCCACTTCACTCCACTCCATATCACTTGGGAAGCCGCCCATGCGCTGGCCCCAGCGTCGGAGGTTCCCCGCAAGGGGTTCTGTCATCTGATCCACTTTTCGTGTTGATCAGTCCGATGCCGTCCCCGTTGGACGTTAAACTCGCGGCATACCCCGTGTTAAACATGGGAAGCTGAGGAAAACCTCAGGGGACACAGTTCCCCGCACCCAGTGCGGGATGCCTCAGGCCATCATGCCTTCGAGAAGCCCTATTAGGGATGGAAGACAGACGTGCAGAGCTGCAGTGTTACGACACGCCCCCAGCACCCAGAGCCACCCGGCCTTCTCACCGCAGGTTGCTGCCCCGACCAGACTCCTTGGAGCGTCCGGGCGGAAGCAGCGTAATTAACCAGTGTCCATGAAGATATGGCGCCGGGAACGAGATTCACGAGCATGTCTTAAATCTATGAGGGAGACCCGGATTAGGCGACAAGTTCCGAGGAGACGTCCAAGGAAGGAGGAGCCGACATCCCATCATCCCGGTTTCGATCAAGGAGCAGACGCCCCTGAATAAGGGACGGATGCCGCCCGCCTTTGGAAAGCGGGACTGCGGGACCACAAGCCGCGCGCCCATCCCCTCAGGTTGACGGGTGCACGCGCGAACGCGTCCTGGCGGAACAGCGTAACCCGACGCACATCCGCACCGAAACATGGTGATAGACATGATGTTGTTGCTGATGATGATGTTTAGAGGACTTATTTACACCATCCATCTATTATTGGTTCAACTAAATATATTTATTATAGTATTATATAAATACTAGAGTTTGATCATCCTATAGATGATGTTGCCTCTATTTGAGGTGTGCCAAGGCCATATGTTGAGGGTGAGGAATATCCATGTTCTCTCAATCATAGATCATTCAACTATGAATTCTACTAGAGTTGAAGTGGAATCACATGATGAGTGGGAGAAGTTCCTACTGTACATATATACTATACTAAACTACACAGATTAAAAATAAGTTAGAGGATATGATGAAGATCATGGAGATGTATAAGTTGGATTTTCCATAGCAGAGAATGAGGCATCATCCCAGGGGGAGCCATCACCAGGTTCAAAATTGCATGGTATATCCTATCTATAATCAAATGGAGATGATAGTGGTGATGATGATCATAACAGTACTCAAGAGCATGGTGAACCTGATGTCTTAGTTATTGGATCAAATCCTAAGGGATCCATTGAAGAGCAGATTGATGATTCAAGTGAGCTTCATGAATTTTTATCTGATGTTCCAACTGAAAGACTAGATCCTAATGAGGCTATTTTTTCTAGAAATAAGACAGATGCTTCACCTTTTCCTACATGTTATTTAGTAATTTCTAATTAAGTTTCCATAGGTGATTTAGAAGTTTTCTTAGAGATAATTCTTTAATACTTGAGTGGTGTCCTAATATAGCAGGCCCCTCTAGTTACTTATCTTTGTGAAGCTAATTCCATACATCTTTTCGAGTTCATTTTTTTCCATATTTACCACATATGATTATAAGGATTCTAGAAGTTGAAATTGATAATAGAAGGGTGGATAGTGAGATGGAGGCTTTGATATTGGTTATAGAGGAGATGATGGATTCATTTGCTGCTATCCAGGCTTCACTTTTAGCGAGGATGGAGAGATTACTAGATGTTGCTTATATATCTAGTGCACCACATCTTTATTTCTCTATTGATATCGAAGTTATTATATCCATTTCCAGAGAAGAGCTACAAGCTATTATGGATGATGTTCATACATCTAATCAGGAGGATCATCACAATAATTTTCAATGTGATGAGAACATATATAAACTAGTAAGAGAGTGTTTTAATGTAGCCCTAAGTGATTGGGAAAACATCACCAAGGCTATAAAATACCATCTTTCAAGGATATATAAAAAGCATGATTTTCATTCTCACTTAGATGTTTTTAGTTGAGAACTTAATAATGCAACATGTTACTAGGGAATTTAAGGAATAAGTAGACCAGTTCAAGGTTATGAACCCATTTCTCAAGTTGTTCATGGGTAATAAGAAAGTATTATTCATTTATATGGAGATTTGGGGAAATATTATAATTTATTTTTTAAACCTCATGAATAATTTTTAGTATGTATATGGGATAAATATTATAGCACCTGTGACCATCCCTATGTCTTCCTTCACTACTGACCCATATATTGATCATTTACCTCCTTAGTATAATACATTCAATATGTATCCAAATAAAGTAGTTAGACATCTTATAACTGTTATAATTTGAGATATGCCTCATAATACCTCAACACCCTCATCCTCTAACTCAGTGCCTCATGATGTGGAAAAAGATAAAGGACATAAAGATCATACCTCCCGATATGGAGGGGATTTAGGTTTTTCATAACCTGTCCCAATGGGGCCCATTTTATGAATCCCCAAGCCTGCCTTCAATAGGCCATGGGATGGTGACTAGCACTGAGTAGGCATATCTCTAATATGGGAGGCTTTAGCCTAATTTCTGACACACACACACACAACTCCAAGCCCACAAAATGCTGAAATTTAAAAAAAACTAAACAACCCTTCCTGAATAAATCTAATTCCCCCAACCAGAGTACGATAGGAAGTAAAAGAAAGTAAATAGGGACAAATAAAAACCCACCAAAAAGAGTATGAAAAAATTCCAACCTAAAAGTAAATCGGGGACTGCTGTCAAGATATCACAAAAATACACCCCAGTCTATTCGGTCTCACTAAGAACCATCTGGTTTTTTTCTATCTAGGACTCTGTCAAAAGGTCATTCATCTTCATAATATGTAAAACCTGTTGGAAAACCACGTGTAGGGGTGATTATAAAAATATCCATTAGGTCACCTCGAAACCACAAATCATACAACAAAGGAATAACAATCAACTCCACATAGGTATATGCCTTCATCACATATAACAAGAATATCTTGATATACTCATGAAAGAAAAATAGTCCAAAGGTATGTAATAACTATAATGAAATCCTAGGACTCTAGTTCAAAAGTTCTATATGGAACTTGTACAGAAGAACACACTCCTATATCTGATAACACTAATGGAATCCAACCAAGAGGTAAGGATCATTGGGTATCTCTATTAGAAGTACATGCTGATATTCTAAGGAGATATGATTCATAGATGAGGATCACTCCAAAGTCTATAAAATATACCAACAAATCAATTTGGATTAACTTTATAAGTAGTGGATCGATGCCTGCATAATGTTGGAAACGATGATACCAAGAACTCCACCTAGGGAATGAAGATGAATATAAGATATCACTCAGTGCCTCATAGAAGGATTCCAACAACTCTATCAAAGCATTTCTACTGAAGGGATCATTTTCCTATGTGTAGGAGGATATTCCATACCAACACTCAGGGAATGCATATGGGGAACACACCGTAAAAAATATTTCTATTATATAGAGGAAAAGGGATCTCAACCAACATTCTAGGAGTACATGACATGTAGTGGGGTAACACGCCATGTAACATTGACCTCAGGTCCTACCCATGTAAACATCTTGTGTCCATGTTCATGTATAAAGTACGTGTACTTCTGCCCCTATACTGGTACATAGTTTAGCCAATGTACCTTCTATACAGTCCAAGTCTATGTGGTATTACATGGTTTACCCAACCCTATATACCTCATACCATGTCTATTTACCCTATGAGGTACATGATATCCACCATGGAGAGGTCACACACCTTGTGAGAGGGTCACACAGTGTGATACTTATGTCTTCCTGAAACCCTATATTCCACTTAGGTGGGTCCCCAAAACATCTGGATCCACGTTACATGCCGTGTAGTGCATAAATTTCTTTAATCTCAAATCTTAATTCTGTATATTTTCTATAATGCTCAGACCACCGATGTGGCCATACCTCATGCATAAAACCAAGGATTGAAGTCAATCCAGCCTCTCTATCGAATAACAACCCGTTCCTACCATCAAATCCATTAAAAAATACAAAATCAAACACCATTATTCATTTCTCACGAATGAACACAGAATTGGGTATCTAAAACTTTTGATATTTTTCCACTTTCATCATTACACAACCATCATCTCATGTCGATCTTGGATCTAAAATATCAGATCATTGCACTAAGAAATAGGCATGAAATGGTAGATCCATTGGGGTATGTCGAATCATGGTAAAAATGAAGAACACCCATGATAAATGAAGAATCGAGGGAGAAAATAACATGAAAAATCAATTGGAATAGAACTAATTTGTTTTTTATGTATAACCCTATTCATTTCTTTTATAATGATGAATGAAGAGAAAAAAATTAATCATAAGAAAAATTCTCTCAATAAAAATTCTTGACAGAAATATCTTCCAGTAAAAGGCTAATATTCAGACCAATATATTGGTTGACTAAACTATATTCTTAGTAGAAATAAAAAAGATATATAAATCCAAATCAAATAATTTCTTACCTTGATTTTGATTGATCGATGATGAAGAATGAAGAAGAGTAATTTTCATTGGTGAGATCCTATGATTCTAATGCACGTCGATACCTGATCTATGATTTGGATGTCATTGGCCTGAGAGATATCCCCTATTTCCCTCTCCAATAGCTCTCTAGTGACTCCATGGTTATATGGAAAATCATGGAATTATGTCATAAGAGTCTACATAATGACACATCAGTTTCTATGAAAAAAAATAAAATAATTTACTTAAATAATTTATTCATTTTCACTCCCATAGTGAATTGTCAACAATTTCCCTGACCCAACCAAGGTTATGTCATGCCTAGGGTAAAACCCACATTTTGAACTCAATTGTGCACTCATATTTTTGATTTCCCCATTTAGAGGTTATTATAATTTTGAAAAAAAAACTCATGCACATTCTATTTAATATATTTTAAAACTTTATTTTTGTGCATCGGGCCTCATAATTGCATACCATCTCAGTTCTTGGTCTTGAGAATAATCCATACAATATCCAAAAATAATACATAGAAAATATATGTTTCTAAACTCTCCACAACTTTGGTATTTACATCCTAAAAATTTAAAACAAGGTCTATACAAATAGATGCATGTAATGATCATGAATCTGAGCCTCTTGACCCCAGCTTTTCCCCTAAAGATTCCCATGATTCTACCTTACACACACTATATAAATTGATCACCCATAATAGATCCTCTCTTGTCGATCATTCATCTCTACCTGGTACTCAGAAAAGTTAGATTCATCTTTGATATCCATCTCTCCCTGATCGATAACATGTGATGGGTCTTGCACATACCTCATATTTTTTCACACATGGAAGAGGTTGTGTACTCGGTCTAACTATAATGGTAGAGGTAAGCGGTACACCACCATTACAACTCAACATAGTATCTATTAAGTGATAATGAATCTCAAAGATAGATTGCTTCCCTACCAAATATTCATAATCAACATCCAGGTGAAACCCATAGGAACACACAATCACCCTCATAGAACTCCAAATGCATCCATCATATATTTGAATAAGAATTATGATTACTCTGTGTACTCTCCATCCAATCTTGGATGATCTTCACCATCTCAGTAGATTCTTTAACTAACTCTAGGCCGATAAGTATAGACTCTCCTAGGCCAGTCTTTCAATGGGGTGACCTGTAGTGTTTTCCATACAAAACCTCAAATGGTTCCAAGTCTATGATGGAGTAATAGATGTTGTTGTAAAAAAAACAACACCACTGATTAGTGTTCATCCAAACTATATACAAAGTCCAACATGAAAGATCATATAATTTCCTCCATAAACTGAATGATACACTCCATCTATCCATCATTTTGGTGGTGAAAGTTTGTTCTCAAGTATAACTGAGTCCCAAAGGACTCCTTCAATCCTTTATATATCAAGGATGTGAAGTGATCATCATGGTGAAAAATGACCGTCAATGGAACATCATGAAGTCTAACTATCTCCTGTACATAGAGGTATCCCAAACTCTATACTGAAATCTAAACCCAAATAGCTATGAAGTGGGGTGAAATGGTGATTCAATCTATAATTACCTGGATGAAATCATGTCTCCTGGATATATGTGGTATTCAATTCATGAATTCCATGGATATTCCACCACACTTCCATTATGGAACCTCAAGGGTTTGAGCTAAAATAAAAGGAACTTGGTGTTCAACCTTCACTTGAGGATAAGTAAGGCATTGAGAGACAGACTATGAACCTCCTTTATTCAACCCAAAACTAATTTCAATGGTCTAGGTATATATTTTCCCCACCTGGATGTAACATTAAAAGATATGGATCAAACTACCTTAGAACTTCCTCCCACAACTTCACTAGTACCATCAAACTTCCTCTCAAAAGAATGACCTACTTTCCAACTTCAAAAAACCCATCAGGGGCATGTCCAATGGATCTCTGAGTATATAGGGTATCATAGTCAACATCCCCAAGTTGTGCATCCCTATATCACTATAAATTTGGAGGGTTAAAAACCCTCAAATAGAGGTAAGAAACTTCATTTCCATCTATAATGTATAACTGTAATATGGATAACTGCTCCAACCCCTTGTTCAACAACCGAAAACAAGATATCCTTCTAAGAGAATATTCTACCATGTTTTCCATCCTAGGAGATTAGAAAATATCAAAGTTATAATCTTTTAGGAACTCTATCCATTACATATAGTCATGTTAAGATCCTTTTCAGATAATTTATACTTGATAATATTTTGATTAGAATAAAAGATAAACTAGTTCACATCATGTATTGTAACCACATCTTCAAAGAAAAAAATACTTCTTCTAACTCAAGATTATGGGTTAGGTAGTCCTACTAATGTGTTCTCAATTGAGATGAACCATAGGAAATCACTTCCGGATGCTCCATCAAAAAACAACCAAGACTGATTCCTAATGCATTGCAGAACATAATGTAATCGAAACCCTCCCCTAGAAATATCAAGATGGGTGAAGTCATCAATATATGCCACAATTACTAAAATTATTACACGTACCTATCTATCCACATGAAGGGATGCCCTTTTGTGTGAAATATTCTATGGGTGATGATATACTAGAGAAAATAGGTAGGAATATGTGATAATAGCCTACCAACCCAAGGAAACTACACACCTCCGTCACACTTTTGGGTGGTTCCAAAGATAACACAACCTCAACCTTGGCTAAGTCCTCCACCACTCCATCTACGGAGATAATGTGTCCCAAAAAGTAGAAGACTAGAATATATAACTTGAACTTTGAGAGATTCCCATAAATATGGTTCTCTTGGAGTTCACCCAAAACCTTCATTAAGTATCTCATGCGCTCCTCCAAGGATTCCATGTACACAAGGAAATAATCGATGAAGACTACCATCAACCTATCTAATAAAGGATGAAATATCTTGTTCACGAGTCCCATAAACATTTTTGGGGTGTTCATCATGCCAAATTTTATCTTTAAGTACTCATAGTGACCATATCAACATATTAATGTCGACTTCGGTATATTGTTTCCCCGTAATCACAACTGGGGATAGCCTGAAATGAGGTCAAACTTCAAGAACCATCATTCCCCTATTAAATTATCAATGAGGCCATTAATACATGGTAGTGGATATATATTCTTCATGGTCACCTAGTTCAAGTTCCGGTATTCCATAATAACCTCAAGAGCTCATCCGACTTCTTGGAAAACAACACTGGGGATGTACAGGATGAAACATTAATTCTAACAAATACCTTCCTCAGTAAGTCCTCAAAATACACCATTATCTCGTGAAGCTCTTCATGATTCATCTGATATGTAGGTGCAGATATCAATTTCATCCTTGGGTGTAGATCAATACAGAAGTATATCTCTCGATGGTAAGGTAAACTTGGAACATCCTCAGGGAATATGTCCTCTTAATATGCTACCACTGCATGAAACTGGGAACTCGTAACATCCACTCCCCCATGGGTCGAGCTACCCAACTGATGAGTAATCAGATGAACCCTCCTATGAATGAGTCCATCCTACATTATCTGGGATTCTATTTCACTATAAAAGAGAACACAATTCCATCAATGTAGATACACTGTGTCCTCCTCCTAAAAAAATAAATATGGGCATGAACTGTGGATAACCGGTTCATACCTAAGATGACGTCATAAGGCCTAATAGCTTCAAAAAATAAATCCCAACATAAATTCTCACCCCAAGAGTCAGGTTACACTATCGACACAAGTGTGTGATCACCGAGTCTTCTCTAGTAGGATTATCCAAGGACAAGGGTCGAGCCAAGGGATCAACCAATATCTCTATGTTTAAAACAAGATAGTTGGAAATAAAAGAATGACTAGAAACCATGTCTATAAATACATAATCTAATGTAGAAAAGGCATTGATATTACAGTGTATCATTCCTAGAGCATATGGATCATATTCTTTATCAGCATACACTTATCTCCAACCTTGTCCTCCAGCTACCTGAGCATAGTGTGGATCACATGGTGGTGGTTGTGGTAACAAGTCAAAACATACACCACCTATTAGTGGTCTCCCAGCACCTCTTCCATATCTGTCACCTTGTGAAACTATCTTCTCCTACCTCTATATCTACCTTGATGTCCCATCCATGGTTTCTCTATCAGCTATATGGTGGGTCAAACTGTCTTGTGTAAGATGTCTCCTATCATCAAATGTGTAGCACTACCTCTCTCTGGGATGACTGGACCCATCCTGAAAGCCATAAACCCCAGAACCTTTTTATTAGGACCCCATCAAAAAACCACTCACCCATCTAGGTCACTATGACTGACATAGAATCCTTGATGTCAATGTATCTTCTCTTGTATCCCTACTTTCAATAACCACTATATGTGTTTTCTCATCCAAGAAACACTCAACCACTAAATCTCTATCCATTAACACAGCATAGGTAGGGATGAATAGAGGAATAACAATGAATCTAATGTCTCTATTGAGACCTTTCTTGAAGGTATGTTCCCTAAAGAACTGTTTATGGACCATATCCATTGAGTACCTAGAAGGGTTGGTGAACCTTGATGAATACTCAACTACTATTGCACTGCCCAGCTGGAGTTGCAGATGCTCCTAGATATGTATAGACCCCCAACATAGCTGGAGTGAACTACTCTATGGTGTGATGCTCAAACTATGACCTTGTTAGAGTCACCATGTCATAATACTGGGTCACTGAACCCCACAATTATCATGATGATCTATAAACAAGGCTCGCTACTAGGACCACCATTCGTGTCCTGACCAGATGTAAAACTTCTGTCACCACCTCAAGTAAGTCCTTAGACTTTTTTGGGTTAGGCTCAACTCAGAATATGAGGGGTATATGTCTCTAAAACTCATGAAGTGCACTAAACCTGTGCACTTTATCTACTGGTATTGTGGGTACCATGTGCTTCTCAACAGGTGGGGCTATAGCTAGTGAACCACCTAGATGTAACATCTCTAGAACTAATACTTTTATTACTTCTTCAAAACTAAGAGGATTATCCACATGATCATGACAATGAAACGTAGCTAACACACATTGCAGAGGAATCCTAAAAGTAAACAAGATGTACCATAGTCAGTGAGTATATATAGAGATCTGACTTAAGAAGGACATGGAAACCACAACCCATTTCTATATGATGCATGTACCACTATTTTCCATGTAACCAGTGTTCTCATGTACTAAGTCGAGAAACAGGTTATCAGAGTCCTGGTGTCGGCCTCCGAACCAACACTAGAGTCCCTGGCCTAAAAGACGAACTCAAAATACTTAACACTAATACCCCAAACTAAGCTCATAGCATTCAGTCCTAAGGTAGAACTGACTCCTATGATACCTCTTTTTTATGACCTATCCCAATGGGGCCCATGTCGGGACTCTCCAAACCTACCTCCAATAGGCTAGGGGTTGTCGGCTAGTGCTAAGTAGGCATATCAATAACATGGGAGACGTTATCCTATGTAATTGTACACACACACGTTGACATATCCAATCCCATAAAATGATGAAATTCAAAAACAACTAAATAAAAATGCATTCATACATATAAATACCAAAAATAAAGTATGATATGAAGTAATGGAAAGTACACATGAAAAAATAAAAGCTGACCTAAAGGAGCCTAAAAAGAAGTCCAACCTAAAAGTCAACTGGGGACTGCTATCAAGATACCGTTGGAACACACCACTATCTATCCAGTCTCACTAATCATTGTCTAGTCTTGATCTATCTAGGACTCTGTCAAATAGTCACTTGTTTTCACAAGACATGACGTTTGTGGGAAAATCCCATGGATGGGTGACTATACCAAAAAACAGTAGAACACCCCAAACCCACAAAGCATACAACAAAGAAAAATAGTCACATCTATATAGGTATATGACTAAAACACATATAACATGAATATCTAGATATAATCAATAAGAAGACACATTCTAAAGGTAATTCACAACTGTAATTCCAGCCTAGGATCCCGGGTCGAAGGTTCGACATAGAAATCATCCAGGAGAATAGACTCTTGAGTCTAATAACACTGATGATGTCCATGCAAATGGTAATTCTTATTTAGTCTTGACATTATAAGTACATGCTAAAAGTTTGAAGAGATACGATACATAGATGACACTACAAAAAATTAGGCTATTAGCGACCGCCAATAGAGATCGCTAATGGACTATAGTGACCTCTCAGTGACCGCCAATGGCGGTCGCTTTAGGCCCGTCGCGATAGGCATACAATTACTGCCATTGGTGATCATGGAAGGAGGCCGAAAATCCGACCTACAACGACCGCCGGGTGGTTGCTAACCTATTGCTCGACCGAACAATAGTGACCACCACTAGCGGTCACTGTACTGATCCTCAGCCGAGCTACAGTGACTAACAATGGTGGTCGTTGTTCATATGCTTGTCCTAGTTATGGCGACCGCCAATGGCGGTCACTATCTCTAAGATTTTTTTTTAAAAAAAATTCATAGTTCCCAATCAACAAAAAGAGGGTAAAAATCATAAAAAAACAAATTCCAAACAGCATAAGCATCAAGATCTTCATAAACAATATATGATATATGTGCTTAAATGATCCAAATCCATTTCAATTTTCTGCTTCAATAAACCTACAATAAGATACAAAAAAAACCACTAAAAAAAACAAACGTAAATTAAACATATTTATTCATTTAATATATATATTATAAAATTAAATCTGATATCAAATTATGAATTCTATAATAATTTTAAACCCCCAATTTAAGAAATGTTATCATTTTTGGATTTTTTTTCTTATTTTGGAGTCTTTGATTTAGCTTATGGAAGTGTTTTGTGGTCTAAAAATGAATGCTCTCCACGCACACCGCGTGAAACTGTTCAAAACAGTATATTCGGTCGTACCGTGCACACCACACATCTGATTGATGCGCCATCTCCTCTTACATGTCATGAATACTATTCCTATTTTTTCATGTGATTTCAAGTCATTCCAAATACGTTTTCTCTGAATTCAACCATTATACGTTGTTTTGGCATTTTATAACTCCATAAATGTGTTTCCAGTCACCATAGTCAAAAGACACCTCCAATTGACGTGCCATATACCTGACCACTTCAAAATTCACACAACGGTTTTTGTCGTATGATTTCATGACATTCCGAGGTCATTCTGCTGGTTTTGACCTCCCAACGCGCCCTTTTAGAGGGCGCCCAACTGTTCAAAACAGCATATTCGGTAGTACCATGCACACCTCACATCCGATTGACGTTTAATATCCTTCTACATGTCATGAATAATATTCCTACTATTTTTGTGTGATTTCAAGTCATTCTGAGCATGTTTTCTCTGAGTTCGACCGTTACACGTCGTTTTGGCGTTTTATGACTCTGGAAATGAGTTTCAGGTCATCGCGGTCAAACGACACCTTATATTGACGTGATTTGTGCCTGAACATTTTACAATTCACACCATAGTTGTTGAATTATGATTTCATGGCATTCTGAGGTCGTTCAGCTGGTTTTGACCGCCCAATGCGCCCTTTTAGAGCGAGCCGAACTGTTCAAAACATCATATTTGGTCTTATCGCACACACCGCATATCCGATTGACATTTTTTCTCCTCTTACATGTCAGGAATTCTATTACTATTGTTTTCATGTGATTTCAAGACACTCTGAGCATGTTTTCTCTGAATTCAACTGTTACACGCCGTTTTGGCGTTTTATAACCCCAGAAACGTGTTTCTGGTAACCGTGGTCAAACGACACCCCCGATTGATGTGCCTTCTACATGAACATTTCAAAATTCACACCACGGTTGTTTTCCTATGATTTCATGGCATACTGAGGTCGTTCGGCTGGTTTTGACCACCAAACGTGCTCTTTTAGAGGGCGCCAAACTATTCAAAATAGCATATTCGGTCGTACCGCTCACACCGCACGTCCGATTGACATTCCATCTCCTCTTACATGTCACGAATAAGATTATAATTGTTTTCATGTTATTTAATGTCATTCTGAGCATGTTTTCTTTGAATTCGACTGTTACACGCCGATTTGGCGTTTTATGACTCCGGAAATGCGTTTTCGGTCACCCCAGTGAAATGACACCGTCGATTGACATTCCATCTACCCGAAAATTTTAAAATTTACACCAAGGTTGTTTTCGTATGATTTCATGGCATTCCGAGGTCATTCGTCTAGTTTTGACCACCCAACACGCCCTTTTAGAGGACGCTGAACTGTTCAAAACAGCATATTCACTCGTATCATGCACACCGCTCATCTGATTGATGTGATGTCTCCTCCTACATATCATGAATAATATTAATATTTTTTTCGTGTGATTTCAAGTCATTCTGATCATGTTTTCTCTGAATTTGACCGTTACACGCCATTTTGGTATTTTATGACTCTGGAAATGCATTTCTGGTCACCACAATCAAACAACACCTACGATTGACGTGCCTTAGGCTCGGACATTTCACAATTTACACCATGGTTTTTGTCATATGATTTCATGGAATTCCAAGGTTGTTCGACTGGTTTTTACCACCCAACGCATCCTTTAAGGGCACACTGAACTGTTCAAAACCGCATATTCGGTCGTACCGCACACACCGCACGTCCAATTGATGTGTCGTCTCCTCCTAAATGTCACAAATATTATTTTTATTGTTTATATGTGATTTCAAATCATTCTGAGCATGTTTTCTCTGAATTCGACCGTTACACGTTGTTTTGGTGTTTCATGACCCCAAAAATGCGTTTCCGGTCATGGCGGTCAAACAAAACCTCCGATTGATGGGACGTCTGCCCGACCATTTCACAATTTATATCACATTTGTTTTCATATGATTTCATGGAATTATGAGGTCGTTCAACTGGGTTTGACCACCCAACACGCCCTTTTAGAGGGTGCCAAACTATTCAAAACAGCATATTCGGTCGTACGACGCACACTGCATGTCTGATTGACATACCATCTCCTCCTCCATCTCACGAATAATATTTCTATTGTGTTCGTGTGATTTTAAGTAATTCTGAGCATGTTTTCACTGAATTCGACTGTTACCCTCTATTTTGACATTTTATGACTCCGACAATGAGTTTCTGGTCACCGCGGTCAAATGACACCTCTGATTGACGTTGTTTCCGATGCTTTCGCCAGGGCGCGCACATCCATCTATGAGGACGCGCTAATGTTACCCTGCATTCCCACTTTCCAAAGGTGGGCGACATTCACTCCTTGTTCAGGGACGTCTTCTCCTTGATCGAAATAGGATGATGGGATGTCAGTTCTTCCTTCTATGGATTCCTCCTCAGAACTCCTCACCTAGTCTGGGTCTCCCAAATAGATTTAATACGTTGTTCGTGAATCTCATTCCCGGTGCCATATCACCATGGATTCCGGTTAATTACACTAATTATGTCAGGACATTCCATGGAGTATTGACATGGTAGAGACCTTCGGTCGGAGTAGATGACAACATCAGGCATGTCAAGGAATCTCTGGGTGCGTGGACATTGGGGAACCTGTATTCTTCCTCATAGGAGGGAATCTCAAGGGTGAAAAACCCAAGGAATCCCATGTCGAATGCGGGGAATCATATTCCATAGGATTTCATCTGAGGTTTTCCTCATCTTCCCATGTTTAACACAGGGTATGCCTCATGTTTAATGTCTAGCGGAGACGGTTATGCCAAAGGCATGTCATCCGAGGTTTTCCTCAGGCATCTCATGTTTATCATGAGGTAGGCCACGAGTTTGACAACTTTTTGAGACAAAATGAGGGTGATCAGAACGTCCCATAGAGACGGATTAGAGGTGGTGTGTCCCGTAGAGGGGAGATGTCACACCGTGAAAGCTGATCTGGACACCACTAAGGGCGGATCAGGGAGTGTGCACCCCAGAATAGGGAAACACCAAAGTTTACCATTGGATGGGATTAAACCTCAGGGAGGTTTCCTACATACCCTATATAGAAAACAGGGAATAAAACCTACGTTGTTCAAAGGGTTGATTAATCGGGGTGTACACAGAGGACAATGATTTGATGAAATGCTGGGGCTTATGCATGGATAGCGGCCCAGGTAATGCTAGGAGTAGCGAGGAGGGTGGATGACATGATCCCACCAGGATGTGGTGGCCTGAGTGAGAATCAGGATGGATGATGTATGGATGAATGAAGTGGAGGGGGAATGAAATGGGACCATCGCAAGGGTGACAGTGAAGTTGGTCATGAGCCTCGAAGAGACCTCCTATGTATCTCCATGGTAGGGAATCAAAGTCCACATAGTTTGGGATGGTTCCAGTGAACTAACATGAATGTGGACCTTGGTTCGATGGGTTTTGGGCTTGAACCTCATGAGGTTTCCTACGTACCATGCCTTGACATGGATCAAAGTCCTCGTAGTTCAGGATGGTGCACCGGAGGACCGACGTGAAGGGGGACCATGGTCTATTGGGTGACGGGATTGAACCTCAGGGAGACTTCCTACGTACCATGCCTTAGCATGGATCGGAGTCCTCATAGTTCGGATTGGGTTTCCTCAGCGAACCGACGTGAAGGTGAACCCGGGGGTCCACTAGTGGTGGGCTTGAACCTCGTGAGGTTTCCTACGTTCCATGACTTGACATGGATCAAAGTCCTCATAGTTCAGGTGGTGTTGAATATAGTTTAACATCACGCAGGACAGGGGTGAACCGACGTGAATGAGGTCGGAATGACTGGGTTATGGGCTTGAACCTCATGGAGGCTTCCTATGTACCATGCCTTAGCGTGGATCAAAGACCTCATAGTTCAGATGTATAGTTTAGCATCATGCAGGATGGGGGCTTGTCAATAAACCTATGTGAATAAGGACCTTGGCCCAGGTGGATGGTGGGATTGAACCTCCTGAGGTTTCCTACGTAGCATGCCTTGACATGGATCAAAGTCCTCGAAGTTCGGATAGGGCTTCGTCAGCGAACTGACGTCAAGGTGAACCCGGGGGTCCACTGGTGGTGGGCTTGAACCACATGAGGCTTCCTACGTACCATGACTTGGCATGGATAAAAGTCCATGTAGTTCAGAATAGTCACAACGGCTTACCACTAGATTGGAATGCAGTTTAGCGTCATGCGAGATGAGGGTGGAACCTGACGTGAAGAAACGACGGGCGGTGGGCTTAAACCTCGTGGAGGCTTCCTACATACCATGCCTTGGCATGGATCAAAGTCCTCGTATTTCAAATGGATGTACAGTTTAATGACTTGCGATACAACATACAGTTTAATGTCATGCTGGACGGGGGAATTGTCATGGTCAATTCTTACTCTAATCCCACGTGAGTCATGCTTGGTGTGAGAAACAAGAGGCAGTACAGACCAGAAGATCACGTTGCGAAGGGTGAATCCATGAGAAGTGAAGAGGGGATTATGCATTAGGTGGCCCATGGTACTAGGAATTACTCAAGGATGGAGGCCCGAGGAGAAGGATGATGATAGTTTCAGGCTTTATCCTTGAAGAGGCTTCATACATATCCCCGTGGTGGGGAATCAAAGTCCACGTAGTTCTTCTGATGACGGCTTACCACTGATTTGGGGTTTCAACGGCTTACCGCTGGATAAGGATGCGAACAGCTTACCGCTGCATAGGATCACAATGGATTACCACTAATTGGGATCACATCAGTGGATGGAGCTTACGTGAGGAAGCTGCCCGGGTGCCGCTATGGAGCGGCAATGGTGAATGGGGCTTAATCTAGGAAGCTTCCTGGGTGCCGCTAAGGAGTGGCAATCATGGATGGGGATTACACAAAGATTCTTCCTGGGTGTCGCTAAGGAGCGGCAATGGTGATTGGGTCTTACACAAAGATAATTCCCGGGTGCCGCTAAGGAGTGGCAATGGTGAATGGGGCTTACGCTATGAAGCTTCCCGGGTGCCGTTAAGGACCGACAATCGTGGGTGGGGAATACACAAAGATGTTTCCCGGGTGACGCTAAGGAGTGGAAATGGTGAATGGGTTTTACACAGGGAAGGTTCCCGGGTGCCTCTATGGAGAAACAATGGTGAATGGGGCCTACGCTAGGAAGCTACCCGGGTGCCGCTATGGAGGGGCAATGGTGAATGGGGCTTACGCTAGAAAGCTTCCCGGGTGCCGCTAAGGAGCCGAAATCGTGGATGGGGATTACACAAAGATTCTACCCGGGTGCCGCTATGGAGTGGCACTGGTGGATGGGGCTTACGCTAGGAAGCTTCCCATAATTTCTTCCTCATGTCTAGGCATGAGGGCATCCCAACCCACTGGTTGGTTGAGGCATTTACCTATGCGCTAGTGCACAAGTGGGATAATGCCGAGGGCGTTGGAATAAGTCTGAACAAAGGGAGATGAAAAGTGTGAATTACATGCCCGATATTTGGAACGCAATGTGAGTGGCGTGGTGATGGAGGATAACTGTTGACCGTGTTCAAAACACAACATCCTTGTCACGTTAGCCTGAAATAGGGACAAACAAATGAGGGTCGACTGCTGACCGTGTTCGAAACAAAAGACCTGACTCGAAGTGTTGTCGAAAGTCTTCTGGGGCATTGTCCCAGGACGGTAGGTGAGCCGGTACGACATGGGACCAGGCCATTAGGGGGTCCCTCCAGACATGGAAGTGGATGAGGATCCAAATGAAGTGCACTGTGGAGTGATTGAATGTTTGAACCGATTCCAACGCTCTTGAAATTACCACACTATAATCATGGAATTAGGCATCTCATGCTTGGTGCATAAGGCATCTCTTGTTTGGAGCAAGAGGCATCCTATGATTGTAACATAGGGAGTACTACAGTTTATAGTCATGCAGATAGGACTATTGGCATCTCATGCTTGGAGCATAAGGCATCTCTCGTATTGGGCAAGAGGCTTCCTATATTGATCATATAGGGATTACTATAGTTTAAAGTCATGCAGATAGGATTATTGGCATCTCATTCTTGGAGCATAAGGAATCTCTTATATAGGGTAAGAGGCATCCTATCATTGGTTAGATAGGGTGTACAATAGTTTATAGTCATGTATATTGGACTGTTGGCATCTCTTGCTTGGAGCATAAGGCATCTCTTATTCGGAGCAAGAGGCATCCTATGTTTGGAACATAGGGATTACTATAGTTTAAAGTCATGTAGATAAGACTATTAGCATCTCATGCATAGAGAATAAGGCATATCTTATTTGGAGCAAGAGGCATCCTATGTTTGGAACATAGGGTGTACTACAGTTTAGAGTCTTGTAGAAAGGACTATTAGGCATAAGGAGCTCAGCAATGGTTGGTGTTGGGTCTTACGCATGGGCGGCCCTTTCTGGTTCAACCTGGCATAGGATCCAAGTGATAGGTCTTGAAGGAGTTGCTTGAGGAATGGTTCGACTCAAGGTACTCAGGGAATTGATGATGAGAATCTCAACTCACTACATGGGAATGAAACCCAGAGGAATATGTCGACTCAAGGTGTTTCATGGTGTGTAGAGGAGTATCTCAAATCATGGTATTCCATAGGTGGAAGGTGGGTGTGCATAAGGGTGCAATGGAAAATCCCGAAGTCCCGGCCTGAAAAGATCGCGGTGCAACTCTCCATTTTTCATGGGGATCTGTGATGGTAGTGAAGGGACCGGCCCGAAGGGCTAGGACCACAGCCCGAGACTGACCCCGAGTGGTGGGGGGGGGGGGGGGGGGCGCAGCCCCTGCGGTATGGACCGGTGGGCGCGAAGGTAGGATCGTCACAAAGGATAGGCCTTCACGAAGTAGCTTCATGGAGCATGGTCTCGCGGAGCAATGGTCTCTCATGGAGAAAAGGGGTCTCGTGGAGCAAAGGGCTCTCGCGAAGCATGGTCTCGTAGAGCATTGGCTCGCGGAGCAAGGACGGCTCGCAGAGAAAAATCTCATGGAGAAGAGGGATCTCGCGGAGCATAGGACTCTTGCGGAGCAAGGGAGGCTCACGGAGCATCGGATCACAGAGCAACATGTGAAGGAAGCTGCTCGCAGAGAAGGGAGTCGCGGAGTAGCAACATGAAGGAAGCTGCTTGTGGAGCATGGCCTTGCAGATCCACGAAGCAAAGCTCTGCAGACTGGGAGATCGGCCGCCCAAGGGGAGAAGTGGTCGTGGTCATCCGAAGAAGGGGGTGAGATGGGTATTTATAGGCAAGGGGAGCCGCGAAGCAAAGCTCGCTCGGTGCGAATATGGAGCTGCTCTGCGGTGGATCGTGAACGTCAAAGGCAGCCACGGAGCGTCCCACCTCCTTCGGTTTGCGGCGGGTTCGCGAACATCAAATTCGTTTGTGGAGAATCCCACCTCTTATGCTTCGTGGTGGGTCTTCGCGGTGCGTCGTGAGCATCAAACAGGTTCACGGAACTTCCCGCCTCATTGCTTCGCGGCGGCACTCCGCGATCGCGAAGGGGGCTTCACGAATGGGCTTTGTGAACCGGTTTTCCATCTCAACTTCAAAGGTCCATAACTCCTAATCTGTAACTCCGTTCGGGCCCTGCGACCTACCAAATCGAAGCTTGCGAAACGGTCTACGATCATGGATAATGTATGGAAGAATTTGGAATATTTTTGTGATGTATTTTCTGGGTTATACAGATGTGCCGTCTACCCAACCATTTCAAAATTTACACGACGGGTGTTGTCATATGATTTCATGGCATTCTGAGGTCGGTCAGCTGGTTTTGACAACCCAACGCGGCCTTTTAGAGCGTGCTGAATTGTTCAAAACAGCATATTCGGTTTTACCATGCACACCACATGTCCGATTGATGTGTTGTATCCTCTTACATGTCATGAATATTATTGATATTTTTTCGTGTGATTTCAAGTCATTCTGAGCACGTTTGTTCTGAATTCGATCGTTACATGCCGTTTTGGAGTTTTATGACCTCTGAAATGCATTTCTAGTCACCGCCGTCATATGAAACCTCTGATTAATGTTCTGTCTGCCCTAAAATTTCACAATTTACATCACGGTTGTTGTCGTATGATTTCATGGCATTCTGAGGTTGTTCGACTAGTTTTGACCGCCGAACACGCCCTCTTAGAGCACGCTGAACTGTTCAAAACAACATATTCAGTCGTACCATGCACACCGCAAATACTATTTATGTTCTGTATCCTAATACATGTCACTAATAATATTTATATTTTTGTAGTGTGATTTCAATTCATTCTGAGCATGTTTACTCTGAATTTGACCGTTACACGCCGTTTTGGCGTTTTATGACTCCTGAAATGCATTTTCGGTCACTGTGGTCAAAAAACACCTCTGATTGACATTCCTTCTGGCCGATAATATAACAATTCATACCACAGTTGTTGTTGTATGATTTCATGGCATTTCGAGGCCATTCGGATGGTTTTGACCACCCAATGCACCCTTTTAGAGTGCGCCGAACTATTCAAAATAGCATATTCGGTCTTATCACGCACACCAGTCGTCTGACTGATGCGTTGTCTCCTAAAAAATGTCAATAATATTTTTCATATTGTTTTAGTGTGATTTAAAGTCAATAAAGAGGACGTTTGCTCTAAATTCGACCGTTACACGGCGTTTTTGGCGTTTTATGACTCCAGAAATGCATTTCCTGTCCCCACGGTCAAATGACACCTCCGATTGATGTACCATCTATCTGATTATTTTAAAATTTAAACCATGGTTGTTTTCGTATGATTTAATGGCATTTCGTGGTCGTTCGGCTAGTTTTGACCACCCAACGTGCCTTTTTAGAGCGCACCGAACTGTTCAAAACACCATATTTGATTGTACCGCACACACCACACGTCCGATTGATGTGTCGTCTCCACCTACATTTCAAGAATATTATTTATATTGTTTTTGTGTGATTTCATGTCATTTTGAGCATGTTGGCTCTGAATTCGGCTGTTACACGCCGTTTTACCGTTTTATGACTCCGAAAATGTGTTTCCGATCACCGCAGTCAAACGACACCTCCGATTGACATGTCATCTGCCCGACCATTTCAAAATTCACACCATGGGTTTTCTCATATGATTTCATGGCATTACGAGGTCATTTCGCTGGTTTTGGCCACCCAACACGTCCTTTTAGAGCGCGCCAAACTGTTCAAAACAACATATTCGGTCGTACCGCGCACACCGCATGTCCGATTGATGTGATGTCTCCTCATACATGTCACGAATAATATTCATATTTCTTTTTTGTTATTTCAAGTCATTCTGAGCATGTTTACTCTGAATTAGATTTTTACACGCCGTTTTGCCGGTTTTTGACTCCGGAAATGTGTTTCCGGTCACCGTGGTCAGACAACACCTTCGATTGATGTTACGTGTGCCTAACCATTTTACAATTCAAACCAAGGATATTTTCGTATGATTTAATGGCATTCCAAGGTCTTTCGTCTGGTTTTGACCACCCAACATACCCTTTTAGAGTGCGATGAACTGTTCAAAACATCATATTTGGTCGTACCGCGCACACCGCACATCCGATTGACCTTATATCTCCTCATACATGGTAAGAATATTATTACTATTGTTTTTGGGTGATTTCAAGTCATCTTGAGAATGTTTGTTCTGAATTCGACCGTTACACACCGTTTTGGCGTTTTATGACCCCCAAAATGCGTTTCTGGTCACCACGGTCATACGACACCTCTGATTGACATTCCGTCTACCCTTCCATTTCAAAATTTACACCATGATGGTTTTTATATGATTTCATGGAATTCTGAGATCGTTCGGATGGTTTTGACCACCCAACACGCCCTTTTAGAGCGCGTCGAACTGTTCAAAATAGCATATTCAGTCGTACCACGCACACCGCATGTCCGATTGACGTGTCATCCCCTCTTACATGTCACGAATAATATTCATATTTTTTTTGTTAGATTTCAAGTAATTCTAAGCACTTTTTCTCTGAATTCGACCGTTACACGCCGTTTTGGCGCTTTATGACTCCAGAAATTCATTTCCGATCACCACAGTCAAACGACACCTCCGATTGTTGTGCCATCTGCTTGAACATTTCACAATTCACACCACGATTGTTTTTGTATGATTTCATGGCATTCCAAGGTTGTTAGGCTGGTTTTGACCACCCAATGCACCTTTTTAGAGCGTGCCAAACTATTCAAAATAGCATATTCGGTCGTACCATGCACACCGCACATCCGATTGATGTGTTGTCTTCTCCTACATGTAACGAATAATCTTTCTATTGTTTTCATGTGATTTAAAGTCATTAGGAGAACGTTTTTTTGGATTCATCCATTACACGCCGTTTTGGCGCGTTTGAAAAGTGTTTGTGGGGTGATCAAAACCGGCCGAATGACCTCGAAATGCCATGAAATTGGACAAAAACAAAGGGTCGGTGAATTGTGAAATGTTCAAGTATACGTCATGTCAATCGGAGGTGTCGTTTGACCGCGGTGACTGGAAGCGCACACCACATGTTGTAAATGGCCAAAACATGCGTTTAAAGGTCAAATTCATACCGAACGACATCGTCATGACTTGAAAATAGAGGAAAACACCATAATTATTATTTTTCAGGTGTACAAAGACATGAAACATCATTCAGCCACGCAGTTTTCCCGACACAACTGAATGTTCATTTTTAGGTTTTTGTCACGCTTTAAATGCGTGCGTGGGGGGGGGGGGGGGCTATCCAGGGTGGGGGAGCACTGTCCGAGGGTGGGGGGTGTCTGGGGTGGGGGGCTCTCCGATGGGGGGGAATAAGGACTAATTGGACTAATGGCCAATCGGCCTAACGACGTAATGATCAATTATCTTAATGGCATAAAGGTCAATTTTCCTAATGAACCAATTTCAAATTATCTCATTTACAAATTCCCCTGATTCCCTAATTCCCTAATATCATAGTAGACTAACAAATAATTGGAATAATGTCCTATTGTCTAGTTGTACAATTGGAATAATATCATAATGGCCTAATGGCCTTTTGGCCTAAATCCAATTGGACAATTGGCCAACTGGCCAATTTCCCAAATGGCCTAACAACCTAATGAAAAATTTCCCTAATTAACTTATGGTCAATTTTCCTAATGAATTACAAGTTGTGGGGGGGGGGGTGTCTGGGGTGGGCCAAGGGCTTACAAATAGTGAACCTGAGCTCAGTTACAAAAAACAAGTTCCATGGTTTCTATTTGGAATCACATTGTTTTTTCAAAACTATTCACAGAACATGAAACTAAAAGCATTTAAGAATAAAATGAACTATAAATATCCAAATCATTAATCAGTTTCATGGTTACTTCTCAATTCGTGCACACAAACATTACATAAGGTCAAAACACACATGATACCCCCAAATATAAAAATAATCTCACTAGGAACCCAACCTAAACATCAATAACAACCCCACTAATAAAATAAGAAACACACCTCGTGAATATCATGCGTCATGCGTGATCATGACTGCTACCTCCATCTGGTAGGCTAGGGGCCTACAACAAATAAAAGTTATGCAGATTTTCATTACAAAAATAATAGAAATTAAATAAATAAATACAGTATTAACCTGCATCGTATGATCCCCTACACCATCACTTGAACACACATATTCCTATAGTGATCTAACCTCAGCGATCAATTGCGCATTTACCTCCTCAGAAGTGCGTAGCCATGCCTCGAAATCTGACAACTGTTGTGTCATCTGAGTGACAGCAGGACTGAAAACCACAATGTGTGATACTACAGAATGAAGAATCTCTATTACATTTGTCAAACTATATCCATGCCTGTCCCGAACAATAATGCGATGAAATATCTCTTCCCTTCACATGGTAAGCTTTCGCTGGTCCTCAGGCAGCTGTTCTAACTCAGCTTCAAATTGCGCCTGTGAAATGTTTAAATATATATACATATATATGTTAATATATAGATTTTTTAAGTATTGGTACTAAGTACAAGCACTTACTATCATTGCTACAACCTCTCGATCATTTCGATCACGAGTCCTCATCCACACCGACATTTTATCAGTCGATGCACCTTACTCCCATAACTGTATATGAATAAATAGAAACACAAAAAATATTAATTAATAAATTAAAAAATGAATAATAAATACCTCATGTCAGATCTGAGACACATGGTGAGTCCTGAGCCTGTGAGGTGGTCCCTGAAATGCTCGATTCTTAGAATGGTGTGATGAAACCTCCTACATTCAATTAATTCAAATTTTAAACAAATCACACATTATTGAAAATATATTTACCAAAATAAATATACAAACCTAAACAACCACAGTAGACCAATATGCAACTAAGTCACGCCACTGAGCCGGGAGGACACATCTCGGGAATTTTTCAATGTCTGGGGAAACCACATTGGGTAACCAGTGGTCCCTCTTGACTTTTCCTTTATAATCATTCCAAATCTTACGTCATTTTCTCATTCACATGAGCCGAAACTCATCGGGGAATACCTTTAAATTTTTTTATTAATGAAAAAAATCACATATGTTAGTATTGTTTATACATAGGGAAGAAAGTAAAATGGTCTTCCTACCAGAACCTCCCTCCAAAGATGATCTAATGTGTCCTGAGGGATAGAAGCCCAGTCACATGTGGTCAATGGAAATCGATGTGGGTCATGTGTGATATGACCCAAATGATGAATAAATATAGGGGAATTCAATCCCACAGGATGAAATAGCTCATCAAAGGAAACATAAAACTTCGTGTTGGAATTCCATGATAAAATGCCACGAACATGGTCTCTCTTTCAAGAGGAAGAATAAGTCGAGTCTGATCCCGTTGAAAACAATTTTATATATAATTTGACAGATGTTATAAATATATATATGTGTGTGTTTATCATTTACATAAAAAATAGACACAATGACACTCAAACATAACTCGACCTTGAGACGTAGATGGCTAATATGGATGATGTGGATCTGCTGCCTCTTCCCCTAACATGCATGCAGTAATAGAAATAATTAGTTAGGGGACTATACAAAGTGTCCAAAACAGAAATTGGATTGTTTTTAAAAAATCAAACTTGTACAGTTTATAATTAAACAAAAATGGATTGAATAATTAGTTGTGAATGGATTTAAAAAAATCAGAAAGTTAAAAAAACAGATATACAAATTATGTAAAAAACTAATCAATGCATAGCCAAATTTCAGATTGAATTAATAAAAATTCAAGCAGCACATGAACCAAATGAAGAATACCTCAATGGGAAGATACACCAACAATAACATGAAGATAACAAAAGAGAAATCACCCTAAATATTTATAAATGAATAAACTTCCAAAAAAGAGGATTAAAACTTACAAAGATTTATAAAATGGTTAGATAATTTATGATATCCTAGGACATTCAATACTGAATAGCGGGAAAACAATTATACCTTTCATTATGCATGAAAATCGACCGTTTCTCCTTCAACAGCCACTCTGACCCAATAAATATCTTCTATCACATTGAACTATAGTATTTGATGAAGTTTTTTAGAAAGAAACAGAACAGTCTCAGGTTCATCTTGTTTAAATAAAAACACTCTTCTCCAGGAAATTTTCAAAACAACTTGCCAACTTGGATTCGAAGGCAAAATAACGAAGAATACTTGTTCTGCTTGTGATGTCAAAATGAAAGGTTCATTATAGACTCATTCATTTCTGTATAACATATAGTTAAAATTTACCAATGAAAACTGATATTGATCGACTTTACATCCACACACTAGATCAACCCAATTACACTTTAACAATATGTACTTCAACCCTTGTGCCTATACAAATTCAATGATGTCTATCAATTGACCAAAGTAATAACCATAATCGATGAATGGGAAACTGATGCCACTGTTTTGTGTTGATAATTTGTTGTTAACATCTTTAATGAGAAATCAAAAACCATTAGCATCTATAGCTTTATAATGACGAGCCGTTATTAATGGACCCTCATCCAATTGGATTAATTCTTCAGTTAGCGTGGGTCCCCTAACTACCTCAGCTTATGAACCTATATAATTCATAGAATTCAATAATGATTTGGGCAGAAAGAAATTAGTATAATACTTCACCCATAATGAAAATCAATTTATACATACATTATCCTTGAACCAATCATGAAATGACGCATAATGAGATTGTTGAATTTGATACTCAGTCACACGATACATCTCTTCTTTCATATCATTAATGTGTTTCTTACAAATGATAATGCGTTTTTTAAATGATCAAAATATGCAAACAAAACATATAAAAGTTAAAAAATAAAAGTGATAAGACACTTAATGCATTAGTGGTGCAACTAATGGATTATTGAACAAGATATATCGATGCGCTTGTATTCACTAAATGTTGTCCATATCAAATATGGTTCCTTATCCAAATGGACCATGATGAATCCGAGAGGGATTATCTAATTTTGTTTCAACATCTGTAAGACATTCTATAAAAAATTTAGTACACTCATCCATCAAATAACCATTGGCTACTCATGCCAACGGACGAGCTCTGTTGCGTACAAATCATTTCAATGTACTCAAAAACCACTCAATAAAATACATGCACCTGAATTGCATTGGACTAGTAGCCATTACTTCATCAGTTAGGTGCACTGTAAAGTGGATCATAACAACGAAAAATGAGGGGGGAAATAGTTTATCAAACTGAAAAAGTGTAAGTACAATTCGGTCATGAAAAATATTTAAATCACACATTTTTTGATATCTTAAACAAAGATGTCTAAAAAAATTACTCATCTCATTCAACGGCTGAACAACATTGGGGGATAAACAATCACAAATTTCAATTAGAATCAACTGCTGAATTAGAATTTGATTTTCATGACTTTTCAACCCTTGAAATGTCCTGCTCTTCAGATTCACACACTTTGAAATATTATAAGAGTAACCATCGGGCACCTTAAGAATCTTCAAAATGGAAAGAAATGTCTCCTTCTCCTTTTTAGTCATTTTATACTTTGTAGTAGGCATATATTCCTTGTTTCCCTCAGCTAACTATAAATGGAACTATTTTCTTAAACCCACGTCTTCCAAATCACGACATGCATTAACATGGTCCTTTGATTTTCCAACTAACACCTAAAATGGTCCACAATATGTTATCACAAACATTTTTTTCAATATTCATGCCATCCAAAATTATGCCTTAGCATGTTAGTTTTCCAATATGGAAGACTATAAAAAATACTTTTCTTTTTCCAATTGTGACTGCACTGCCTACCCCGCAGCACGAATATTATATAATGGATGAGCCACCAAATCCTGAATTTCATATACCATACTGATGTTTTCTCTCCTCAAATTGTGATACCATTTTGACGCCTGTCATGATCTTTGGTGCTGGACTGAACTCTCTAGAACCATCAAATGCCACTTTGTTCTTTCTGAACCTGTGCTGAGGGGGGAGAAAACGGTCTATGACCCATGTAGGGCCCATTTTTTGGAATGTTTAAGCTGTACAGATTTTTTTACTTCTATTGCAACATGGGAAAAAAAAATTCCCCTTTCATACCCCAACCTGATAAATTTTCATAAGCTGGGAAGTAATTGATTGTCCACAATATAAAGCAACCTACAGTTTGAATATTTCATTCGTTTCACATTCATAAGTCATCACACCATCACCCCAAAATTCATTCAACTCATCAATTAATGGTTGAAGGTAAACAACAATCTTATCCCCCAGACTTATAGGTCAATCAATAAGAGTGGAAAGTAATATAAATTGTTGCTTTATACAAAGCCACAAAGGAAGATTATACGAAACCAACACCATGGGTCCATGTGCTATGAGTTGCACCAACCATATACTTGAATGGATTGAAACCATCTACTACCAACCCTAATCGGACATTACGAACATCTTTAGAAAAATTGGGATTTCTCTTATCAAATATCCTTCAATGAATGAGAGTCTGCCAGGTGGGTTAACATATCACTTTCATGAATTCATTCTACATGACATCTCATTAAATTAGAATCTTTAGATGACATAAAAAATATTTTCAACCCCGTTATGAATGGGAAAGTATCACATTTCCTTTACGACAATCAGTTACTCTTGTATCGCAATATGACTTTGATGAGTCTAATTCCCCTTATTCTCTTTCCAAATAGAAGTGCCACATACCGTACAAATATCCAAATGGGAAGTTTCCTTTCTAAACAACATACAGTTGTTTGCACATTGCATCTATGGTCTCATATGTAAAAACTAAATTCTCTATGAACTTACGAGCATGGTAATACGACTCGTGAATCTTAGCGTCGACAGGAAGAACATTTTTCAATAACACCAACAACATGTCAAATGAAGTTTCAGACCATTGATTCAAAGTCTTCAAATGAAAAAAACTCTCTGATAAATGAAAATTTATTGTAATAAGTACATCCATGATATAATTCTATTTTTTCATCATCAAGTGCTTCATAAAACCTCCTTGAATAACGATCTGCACTAGAGTGAAGATTTATCTCACCGGTCCTCAAGATTCTGGATGTCAATGCCTTCAAGATCCAACCCACGTAACATTTCAGTAAGCATTTCATGCATTGGATCATTCATCCTTGCATCAACATCCATCTGAACTGCATCCATATTTTGAAAACAAACATATTCTTCTCCATGATGAGTCCAAATCTTATAATTTTTTCTAAATCCATTAAAGAATAGGTTCTCCCTCACAGTATATCATTTTAATTGATATCTGTTATCACATTTTTCTACACGGAAAACTAATATAGTCACTTTAAAATCCTTTTCTAAAGTTAATAAACTACATAATCCCATTGACATATTCTCAAGATGTTCGATTTGGAAGATCAATCCAACTCTTATCCATAATAATATCTGTATAACATATATTTACACAGGACTAATTACATGCATTTTTTATATCAAATATATTTAAAATAAATAAAAACCAATTTATTGTGGACCATTGATAAAATAATAAAATTATATCTATGAATAATTAAAAAAGAGAATAGATAATGGAATGTAAGTGAAATACCATGTCATGTCATACCTGATTGTGCTATAAACCTGGAAAGGGTGGGAGCTGAAGGTGGTGATGTCGGGGGAGAGGAGGGGCAGCGTAGCAGAGCTGGAGCCGAAGATAGTGCGGTGAGGGAGGGGGATGGGCGACCGGCAGAGGTAGTGAGCTGGAGGAGAGGAGGTTGTGAGGTGGCGATGATGCAATGAGGGTGGGATGACGAGGGAGGGGACATAGGACAACCGAGAGCCGGGTGGATATGGGCGGCCAGGCAGTGGCGAGGGGACGAGGAAGTGGCCATGCAGGGAGGGAGGGGACCGGGCGGAGGCCGGTACCTCATGGGAGGGGATGATGAGGGAGGGGATGGGCAAGCAACGGTGCGGCGAGGGAGGGGACGAAGAGGGAGGGGGACATAGGATGGGTAGAGAGCTAAAGCGAAGGGCGAAAAAGGGACGAGGGATGGTAAGTGAAGTTGTGGAGGGCGGAGGGGTAGAGGGCGGAGGGCTGAAGGGGGCGAAGGGAAGAGGGGGTGAAGGCCGGAGGCTGGAGGGGAGAAGGGCAAAGGGCGGAGGGTGGAGGGTGGAAGGCGGAGGGTGAAGGGCAGAGGGGGCAGTGGGCAGAGGGGGTGGGGGCTTGAGGGTGGAGGGCGGGGGGCGAAGGGCGGAGGGTGCAGGCTGGAGGGCGGAGGGTGGAGGGGGCGGAGGCCAGAGGGGGTGGAGGGCGGAGGGCAGAGGACGACGTGGGGATGGGCGGCGTGGGTGGAGGATAGAGGGAAAAGGGGGACATGCAGTGGGATGTGGGTAGTGTTTCATGAGGGGAGGGGGGGTGGGGAGGGTGCCAAAGGTTTTTTAAGGCCAACGACTGCCAAAGGAGGTCACCCATGTCAGGGGGCTCCAAATACCATTTCTCTAGTAGTGTGAGGATATCTCTGAGGGCCATGAGGTATACCAAAAAATAAACCTGGATTAACCCACAATTTATAGGATCAATACCTACGTAGTGTTGGTCAGGAAAACTCTCAAATGGAATAAAGATGAATAAAGGATCTCACTTTAGGCCTCATAGAAGGATTACAATAATCTATCTAAGAATTCCTACTGAAGGGATCGCTATTTTATATGTTGGAGGTGATTCCATACAAACCCTTATGGAATGGATAAGGGGAACACACCCTAAGAAAACTTGTTCAAGATATGGAGGAAAAGGGACCTGGGCTAATATTCTAGGATTACCCCATGTGTAGTAGGGTTACACATAATTTCCCATAAACCTCAGGTTATTCCCATATAAAAAACCCATTTATGTGTTCACGTAGAAGTATACAGTATGCTGCCGCTTGTGTACTTCTGCCAGTGTACTTTCTGTCTAGTCTTTGCTCATGTGCGAGTACATGGAGTGCATGTTCCCATGTAACCAATCCTGTATCCATGTACCCTCAGAGTTGAACACCAATCCATTAGAGAGGGGTCACATGCTTTTTGATACATACCCCTTCCCAAAAATCCAACTACCGCTAAGGTGTGGAGGGGCACATGGTGTGTGGGTCCACGTTACATGCTGTGTGGTGTGGAAATTTCTAGAAAATCAGATCTGGATTTTGCACTTCTTATTTAGTGCTCTGGACACCAATTCGGCTTCAACTCACCCAAGAAACAAAAAAAACTAAGTTATCCAAGCCTTTCCTTTAATGAAAAACCTGTTATGACCATTAAATCTATTCAAAAAACACCATAAAATTCCATTCTTCATTGCATGCCCAAAAACATGAAATTAGGTATCCAAAACCAACTGTTCCATCACTGATTCAATCATAACACCACTTTTGTGTCATTCCAATCCAATATCTATAATATACTATCATTTTGATAAGGAATAGGTGTGAAACGATTGATTCATCGGGGTATGTTGGACCACATGCCGAAAAAAGAATGCCCGTGATAAATGATGAATCAGGGGGAGAAAATCACATGAAAAGTCAATGGGAATTGACCTCGGCCAATGTTCATGGGGACCTTGATTCATTTATATTAGAATGACAAAATAAAATATAAAAATTAATCAGAAGAAAAATTATCCTAATAAAAATCGCTAAAATAAATTCTATCCCACAAACTACTGATCTTCAAATCAATCTTGTAGGATTGAAATAACGATATAGATGCTCAATATACAAGAGGGGGGGGGGGGGTGAATTGTGCACTTTAAAAATATCCTTAAACAAGGAAAGATATAAGTTTAACAAAGTTAAACTAAGCAAATTCACAACACCTCTAACACCAATTGAATAATTGGGACAAAGTAAGAAGTTACAGACTTCTGGTTCTATACACTTGCTTAAATATGGAAAGTGATTGCGAAAAACAGGTTCCAGAAATATGGATCCAGAAAATGAAACTTAACCAAAGTTTACAATATGAGATTCTACCTTAAAGTGTATCGAATCTAACTAAATTAGAGTACAAGTGTACGGAAATATAAGAATGTTATTCTTTCCTTACAATACAAAATGCAGCTGAAAAGCAAGTAGTAAAACTACAAGTAACAAATAATAACTCTTTTTACCCAAAGAGAAGGGTATCCAACAACCTTGGATAAAGGTCCCTTGATTTATAATTTCAAGAAAGTCTATCTTACCCACACCAGGGTAAGCCCTCGATACAAAGATCAGAGTCTCTTTCTTGCTATCCCCGCAAGTCCTCAACTTCAAGGTAGTTGGAACCTCTGTTATCCCCAGCAAGGAATCCCTCAACTTCAAGGTGTTGGAACCTCTCTCTTCCTATCCCCAAAAGCCCTCGATTGTAATCACCAACAATCGGAGTCTCACAAAGCAAGTCTGCACAAGTCAAAGTTTGAACAAGTCATTAAAACTTTCTTCACGAGGCATGAGAGTTATTAAGAGCCTCTCCCTCTAGAAATCACTTCAGGAAATTCTGATCGCAAAAATTCCAAAAGTTTTCGCTTCTTTTCAAATGAGCTCTTATTCATAGGTGATGCTCCAAAGGTCAGCTCCCTCCTCTAATGGTCATATTTTCCTTAAATTTCAGAGGGACCTATACACGTTTTAATTAACCCACGGTTAGATAGAAACATAATGGACGACTTCATTTTATAACAAAATAGGTGTAACTAATATCACGACATCATTTTGTAATGAAACAAGTACAAGTATAAGAAAAACTGAAGTTCGAAATGTAAACAAATAAAAGTGTTGAGTTTAACTAAAATGGAATTCTTAGTCTATAATAAAAGGATATTCGGATTCTATTTTTTTAGGAATTCGGAACCTGAATTATGTAGAAATCCGGAGTCTGAATTTCTATGAAAATTCAGAGTTTAGTTTCACTAGAATTCAGAACCTAAACATACAGAGTTCGGAGTCGAACTCATAGAAGTTCAGAGTCGAACTCATAGATGTTCGGAGTCAAACTAATAGAATTTCAGAGTCAAACTAACAGATGTTCGAAGTCAAACTAATAGAAGTTTGGAGTCAAACTCATAGAAGTTTGGAGTCGAACTAATAGAAGTTCGGAGTCGAACTATATGAGGGTTCGTATCTAGAATTCGGAGTGGAACTTCATTACAGTTCATATCCGGAATTTAGATCCTTAAACAGAATGCTTCAAATCTAATTATTATATGATTCTTAGGTTTTAGGTATTAATCTGATTTTTATACTTATGAAAAATATTGATATGTGTAAGGAAATCTAGGTTAGGGTAAATTTCCTTAAGGAAAATTTCCTTATAAAAGTAAATTATAAATTTTCTTAAGTATAAGGTGTTTGTGATTTTCAAAACAAGAAGGAATGTAAAATTCATAAGGAGAACCTTATTAACTCAACAATCTACCCCTTTTTGGAAATCACAAACAACCTTACGAAAAAGAATATAAGGACTTTGAAAAATTTCATTAGACTTTGAAATTAAAACTTATCTCCCTTTGTTCATGGATGATAGTGAATATAACTAACTCCCCCTTAGGTGTTGAAACTCTAAGGATTGTATTCTGGATTTTCAGAATGGAGTTTTAATTATCATTGGAAATGAAAAAATTCGTAATGAGAAACTCCCCCTTACTTTAAGGATAGTTCTTCTTAGTTTAGAAATTTTCCTTCTCCCCCATAGGAGTAGTTCTTTTTCCCTCTCCCCCATTGTGATTTTCAAAAAGAATTGTGGGAATGGAAAAAAAATAAAGTACCTAAAACACTAGTACATAACAAGAAAAAAAACAACCAACCAAATATTTCATTAGAGTTGAAATAATTTTTACAAGTAAAATCAAATGCAACAAAAGATCATATTTTTCTATTTGTCCTCATTTTCCTTGGGAATTAACTCCTTCAAAAGAGTTTTCAGCTTCTTCAAATCTTTCTGATCTTCATCAACTTGCTTCTCCAAGACTTTTATCCTTTCATCTTGAGCTATCAAGACCTCAGATTGTGCCTTAAGAACTTTATCTTTCCTTACAAGATTTTCTTCGAGCTCAATCCGGAGATCTCTATCCCTTTTAAAATTTTGAGCAAGAGAGTTAACCTTCCCATTCAAGCCCTTAACTTGTTGATTCTGAGAATATTTCTCCAGATTCAACATTGCCTGAAGATCATTCACTTTGGCATCGTTGGTGTCAAAATCATCTTTAACATCATTTTGAAAACGATCAAACTCAGCCAAGTCTTCATCAACTTTCTTAGACCACAAAGTGATTTTGCTACATGATTTCCTGTGAAAATCATAATTGATAAGGAAATTTCTATGATCTGCTTCAATCTTCACACACTTATCCATCACCATGGATAAGGATTATGACTTCTGATTAAGACTATGTTGCATCATCTGGCATCTTCAGTCTATGGTGGGTGTAATGACCCGGACCCGGCCAACCACCCGAATAGTGCCGAACGGGTCGGGTGTTACGACCAGAGGTTCACCTCCCCTAAACACCAAAGGCTGCTGACTAGCAGCGAGGGTCTGATTATATATAGTGGGGAGGATATACTCTCTTGGAGGAATGAAATGGTACTGGTCTGAGTATAAATCTATAATATGCAGTGGATATAAATGACTCAGTCGACTCGAACCAGACCCACATAGCGAAAGCATATCAAATATCAATAAACCAGCGGAAGAAAATATAGAAACAAAAATAGCTGAAAGTAAACAGAACAACAAGCGGAAGAATACAAGCAACTACCACTGTAAGCAAACAAGGCATGCATCCCAAACAAGTCATACAAATTAATATACATAAGACGGCGCCAATGGATAACCCGCAGTAGCTACAATATGAAGTAAACATGTTGATGCCAGAAAAAGAATACTAAACAAGTATCTCCAGTATGGCATGACCTCACGGTCCATGCCAGTCTCCATATCAACAGCACTAAAGTCCATCTATTGAGTCTGACCCTCTACCTGCACGCGATTTCATAAAGTCTACACGCGTCCCGAAGGGCCCGTGTAGTGTGTGAGACTAGTATCAGTAGGATACCACCAAGAGGTGCATACCGAATATAAGTGTTTAGGCAGACATTCTTATATAAGAAAATAGTTAACAGTGCAATGCCCAAAAGTAAACAAAGACTTCACTGGTGCTCAACAGCCACCAGGAAGTGTCACCTACTTCAGCCAACACCAGAATCTCTAGTCTGTAGGTCGGCACCTCATGCCACCTGACACCATGTGTCTCATGTATCGATGTCCCGAAGGCACACCCAGCTGTCGTAACCCAGCTCGAAAGTTCAACCTTCCCATGGCATAACATCCGGAGGAACAGCGATACCTGTTTTCAAAACATAACCAGAGGAACAACGATGTCTAACCTCAAATCACGGTGAGCCTCTGCCCCAACCCGACCACCTCAAAGCTGTCTCCCAAAGGCTCCTCACCTTGCACGTGGATTTCTATGGAAAGCACCCCCAAACCAAAAATACCTAACCGCAACTTTCAGGGGCCTCTACCCAGCGAGTGGTCGTACCACCTCATCTCGAAGTCTATCTGTGTGCACACTACTCAAAAGTACCCGGTGAGCGGTAATAACCTCAGTATGTCCCAATCCACAACACCTCTAACACCTCGTGTCCCTGCGAACCTGTTGCCCAAGTCTGATGGCCTCGCCATCCAAGTAACCAGGGCCAAGCCCAACCTGACAGTCCAACTGCCTCAACTGACGTCCATGACGCCCAATCCCATGGTAGAAACCACCCAACGTAACCCGAGCCAAAGCCCCAACCTATGATCCTCATCACTCAACAAAACATCTGGGCCTCACCCAATACAACAAGCAGTTCAACCACAGGCAAAATCACAAATTTCATAACTATACTCAAAGAATCACTTTAAATAGTCAATTTCTAAACAATTAAATTTCACTAACCTGTGTTGTCTCATACCAGCACCTAACTCATTCTTAATTTAACAATTAAACTCAACAGTTTAAGTCAAATATTAAATAAGCAGTCTAAACATGGAAGTTTAAATAATGGTCTAATTCATACGCATTTCAGCACCCCATACGAATTTCCCCAAACAAGCTATGACCTCTATCCTAGCCTCGCTCTAGCACAATATGGGTGAGGGAATACCCAGAGGCATCCCACAATGCAGATAATTAAATAAAAACAAACAACAAGGTTTTGGTCAACACCCGACATCGCGCCCGAAGGTCACAACCCCCAATTGTCTATGAAAACACGAAAGAAGGTATGCACCACCCACCTCGTACTTGTACGATGACACTCCTTTGATTTCAGCCGCTGAATCAGACTGAATCGCGGTAGATATGAGTTTCCTTAAAATCTGACAATTTTGTTAGGATGGAATCTATGGAGGAACATGTGAGGGATCAAGGACGAAGTAGGGTGCGCGGGGTTAGCCTTTTCGATGTGGTCCCGCTGCCACTGACGGATCGAAGAACAGAGGTCGTATGACGATTCTAGAAGGGTTTGTGTTTTTTGGAAGTTCTCAGACGTACTGTTCATCGAAAGGGGAAGAAGGAGGGAATTTTGGGAATGAGACGTGAAAACTTCTCGATTGCTCAAATAAAAAAAAGTACACAACCTGTATTTCCAAAGTACACGCAGTGTAGATGTGTTTCCGTACTCCGACTTAAGAGGAGTCCAGCACACAGCTTGGACCATGTACACGGTCAACACACGACTAGGGACCCAGCCGCTACATGGGACAAATATAAACGACGTGTCAAGGAAGACTACATGCCGTGTAGATGGAAATTTACACCTGGACACCACACGATATGTACTTGGCCTCGCACAGGTAAGGGATACATGGCGTGTCTATAAATACACACCGTGTAGTAAGAAACATTTACACGGTCTTCACGAGTCATGTACTCGAAGATCACATGGACGATCACTCGGGTAACTCATACATGGCATGTAGTTAAAGTACATGGCGTGTTGTCTGGAAATTTCTAGAAACTGCCCAGATTTTCCAGACTTCTCAAAAACCAGTCAAAAAGTTTAAACAGGGTCGGGATTTGACCCGTTTCTAAAAACTCAGGTCCTTACAAACTCCCCACCTTAATGTAGCTCGTCCCCGAGCTACCAAAGGAAATCAAAATATGGCACCGAACATTCCCATCCCAGTTAAACAACCCGGACTACCCCGGTCTTAAGATTATGGCTGAATTCCTTAAAGGGCTCCACACCTTAGGAATTTCCTACTTGGTCTCAACCCGAACAAAGCTCAAAGAAAATCAAATAAACAAGAAAGGGCCAAAAACATATTTCCTAGACCCATGGTCCTCCCGTGACGCATCTTCACCCCTGCACCTTTTTGGTGCTCACGTGTTGCTTCCAACACCCAACGTAACCCTCACCGCATCGGTGTCCGCCTCCCTGAGGTCCTGCATCTAATAGATGCTCAAATCAAACCTGATGCCATGCACCTCAAGTAACCCGCATCCACGATGCCCCGATTCCCATGACAACTCAAATAACCTTCATCCTTGATGCTCCTGATACCACGCATCTCAAATATATAATAAAATATATAACGCATCCGATATGATGCTAATCCCACTAACTAGTCTCTAGTCAGTCAACAAGTAACCTGTGAAACTTGTGCACTCAACCAGATACGCCTCAAGAGGACATGCCAAAAGAAAGAAAAGAAACTCATGGCCACACCCATGATGTACCTGCCACCGTCATCGGTTCTCCAGCCTGCTAAATCTCTGGCAGCTCCACAGCATGCACCTGGCCTGAAGCCCGACTGCCTGATGCCTGACCTCCCTACGGTGCTCCTCTAGTCTCTAGCCACGAACCCCTCAGATGGGTCCTACTATCTCTGTCACGTCCCCCACGTGTAGCCGAACCTCGACTACAATATCCTGGTATCGAACCTGAACCAACTCTTGAAGCCACAGTCTATCCTAGTCCCTGACTTCCGGCTGTCTGAGAAGGCTGCCTGCAAAACCTCTCTAGATGTCGGACCTGTCCACATGCCTGAAACTCCTTTGGGGGCCTATCTCACTGAGCCCGAACATGTCCCAACTGTCCACACTAAAATCAAACCACCGCTAAACTGCCACAAGGTGGTCTAGCTGAGTCCTTGGCCTTCCCGCCCTGGTGGAACTCATCTCTCCCTCGCTTCCTGCTATTCGGACCATCACCTGAAGCTGTCACCCTGCCAAAACAAGATTTCTCTCTCTCGTTGACCTCGGCTATGAGCTCCTGGTTCACTGCCTCAGAGAAGGAACCCAACCTAAAGATGTTTATCTGATCCCAAATGGCGTGTCACAAGACATCCTCAAAGCACCTCACCCTAGCTGCATCATCGCTCACCGTACCAGGTGAAAAATAGGACAACTCTGTAAAGGTAACTGTGTAGTCTATAACAGACATATCTCCCTGCTGAAGACTCAAGAACTCCTGAGCTCTCTTCGCCCTCAGCGTCTCCAGGTAAAAGTGCTCGAAGAACCTATCCTCTATGTCCTTCCAAGAAAGTCCCTCGTGCCTACGAGCCTGTACCTGTATGTCCCACCAACGCTTCGCCGGTCCTCTCAGCATGTATGTCGCCAACTTGACCCTCCGCCCTGGTGGCGTCTCTAGCTGCTCGAAGATCATCTGCATGATCTATATCCAGTTCTCTGCCGCCTGAGGACTACCCTCACCCTGAAAAAGTGGCGGGTGCTACGACTGTAACTCCCGCGTCAGATATGCCATAGAAGGATCTGTACCCTGTGCACCTCTGTCAATCCCCTGTAAGACGCATACTAGGCTAGCTCGGAGCTGCTCGTCATGCCATCATCCGAACCCTGCGAAACTCGGCTGATGCCCTGCCTGCACTGGATCCTGAACCTAATCCTGTCCCTGAGCCTATACCTGTGGCTCATGCTATTCCTTCACCGGATTCGGGACCTGATCCTACGGTACCATATCCTCTCTTGCCTGACGCTCCATCATGTCATTAATGAGAAACCCGCTAAATACCATAAATGGCCAGACAAACCACATAAATATATAATAATATATTCTACACAGATAAGGAAAGCATTAAAAAGTAGTTCATGACAACTACGCTTACTCCCCCTCACCGTAACCCATGCCCCATGACATCCCGACCTCACGTCCTCCTTACTCGCCCTTAACAGAGCCAAGTACCAATAGTATCTCGGGCCGTGCCCGTCATGACAGCCAACGCTGCCTCAATCCCGATGACCAAGTCACCCAATCTGGACAGTTACACTACCTCAACCATAGTACCTGCCTTCTCTCATAATAGCCAGACCCATATGTCCTGCACATGCAATTCTAGAGAATACAAAGTATGGCACACACATTGCAATAAACAAGAAATTCTATAAGGAGTTTTTACCTATTCACATTTCCGAGCATACATAGCATGGAAATTGATTTTATTCACATGGTATTATCACTTAACAAAGCATACGTGCATTTATGAAATTGAAATACCCTAAAATGTGCCTATCAAAATCCAAGCAAGCAACCATTGCCATACCTGCTAGATTTACATATCCTAATAAATAACTCCACACAACAAGGGAGCCAATGAGGTGAAAATCATATCAACTATAATCTGAGAAAAAACAAATATCAATTCCCACCCACGACAACTCAATCCTTCCCTCGTACATGGGGCTGCAGGCACCCAAGCACGAGTTCAAAATTCAGTTCCAACAACCACCTATCTCTAGTCTACCATATCTCAAATAGTAAAACTAGCAGAAATAAAAAAAGAATTCTCTAACTCATTAGTAGCCAGAAAAACACTGCTACTCAATCCATGTCAAGAACCCACTCTGAAACAATTTTGTTACGACCGAGACCCGACCAGCCACACGAACAGTACCGAACGGGTCAGGTGTTACCACCTGAGGCACACCTCCCCTGAAATCCAAAGGCTGCTGACTAGAAAAGAGGGTCTGATTAGGTATAGTGGAGAGGCTATACCCTCTTGGAGGATTGAAATGGTACTAGTTTGAGTATAAAACTGAAATATGCAATGGAAATAAATGACTCAACAGACTATAACCAGACCCACATAGCGTAAGCATATCAAATATCAATAAACCAGCAGAAGAAAATATAGAATCAACAATAGCAGAAAGTAAACCGAACAACAAGCGGAAGAATATAAGCAACTACCACTTTAAGCAAACAAAGCATGCATCCCAAACAGGTCATACAAATTAATACACATACGATGGTGCCAATGGGTAACCCGTAGTAGATACAATATGAAGTAAACATGTTGATGCAAGAAAAATAATACTATACAAGTATCTCCAGTACGGAACAACCTCAAGGTCCATGCTAGTCTCCATGTCAACAACACTAAATTCCAGCTCCTGAGGCTGACCCTCTACCTGCACGTGATTTTATAAAGTCTACATGCGTCCGAAAGGGCCCATGTAGGGTGTGAGACAAGTCTCAGTAGGATACCTCCCAGAGGTGCGTACCTACTATAAGTGTTTAGGCAGACATGCTTATATAAGAAAACAGTAAATAGCGCAATGCCTAAAAGTAAACAAAGACTTCACTGGTGCTCAGTAGCCGCCAGGAAGTGTCACATGCTTCGTCCAAGGCCGAAATCTCTGGTCCGTAGCCCAACACCTCATGCCACATGACACCATGTTTCTCAAGTATCGACATCCCGAAGGAACGCCCAACCATCATAACCCAGCTCGAAAGCTCAACATGCCCATGGCACAACATCCGGAGGAACAATGATAACTGTCCTCAGAATATAACCAGAGGAACAATGATGTCTGTCCTCAAATCACGGCGAGCCGCTACCCCAACCTGACCGCCTCAAAGCTGTATCCCGAAGTCTCCTCATCATCCATGTGGCTTCCTATGGAAAGCACCCCTAAACAAAAATAACTAACCGCAACTATCTGGGGCCTCTACCCAGCGAGTGGTCGCACCACCTCATCTCAGAGTCTATCCGTGTGCACACTACTCAAAAGTACTCAGTGAGCGATAATCACCTCAGTATGCCCCAAACCACAACACCTCTAACACCTCATGTCCCTGAAAACCTGTCCCTCAACTCTGATGGCCTCGCCATCCAAGTAACCCGGGCCAAGCCCAACTTGACAGTCCAACTGCCTCAGCCGACGTCCATGACGCCCAATACCATGGTAACAACCACCCAACATAACCCAAGCCAAAGCCCCAACCTGTGATCCTCATCACCCAACAAAACATCTGGGCCTTGCCCAATACAAAAAGCAGTTCAACCATAGGCAAAATCACACATTTCATAACTATACTCAAAGCATCACTTGAAATAGGAAATTTCTAAACAATTAAATTTCACTAACTTGTGCTGTCTCATACCATCACCTAAATCATTCTTAATTTAACAATTAAACTTAGCAGTTTAAGTCAAATATTCAATAAGCAGTCTAAACATGGCAGTTTAAATAATGGTCCAATTCATACGCATTTCGGCACCCCCGACCGAATTTCCCCAAACGAGCTATGACCTCAAACCCAGCCTCGCTCTAGAACAATAAGGGTCAGGGAATACCCAGAGGCATCCCACAATGAAAATAATTAAATAAAAACAAACAACATGGTTTCGCTCAACACCCGACGTCGCGCTCGAAGGTCGCAATCCCCAGTTGTCTACGAAAACATGAAAGAAGTTATGCACCACCCACCTCGTACTCGTATGATGACACTCCTTTGATTTCAGACCTTGAATCGGATTGAATCGCGGTAGATTTGTGTTTCCGTCAAATCCGACAATTTCATTCGGTTGGAATCAGCGGAGGAACATGTGAGGTATCATGGATGAAGAAGGGTGCGCGGGGTTAGCCTTTTTGATGCAGTCCCGCTGCCACTAATGGATCGAATAACGGAGCTCGTATGATGATTCTGGAAGGGTTTGTGTTTTTTGTAAGTTCTCGAATGAACTGTTCGTCCAAAGTGGAAGAAGGAGGGAATTTTGGGAATGAGACGCGACAGTGTATCGATCGCTCAAATAAAAATAAAAGTGCATAGTGTGTATTTCCGAAGTACATGCTGTGTAGATGTGTTTCCATACTCCGACTTAAGCGGTGTCCAGCACACAGCTTGGACCGTGTACACGGTCAACACAAGACCATGGACCCGGCCGCTACACGGGACAAAGATACACGGCGTGTTAAGGAATACTACACGCCGTGTAGATGGAAATTTACAGCTCGACACCACATGGCATGTACTTGTCCTTACACGGGTATGGGATACACGAAATGTCTATAAATACACGCCGTGTAGTAAGAAACTTCTACACGGTCTTCACATGGCATGTACTCGGAGAGCACACGGCCGATCACTTGGGTAACTCATATACGGTGTGTACTTAAAGTACACGACGTGTAGTCTAGAAATTTCCAGAAACTGCCCAGATTTTGTAGACTCATCCAAAACCAGTCAAAAAGTTTAAACAGGGTCGGGATTTGACCCGTTTTTAAAAACCCGGTTCTTACAGTGGGAAAGATCAGAATGGTGTCATCCAATTTCTTCAGAGACTCAACAAAAAAGTCGTGACCCAAAGATGATGACTCTGAATCTGATACCTTACGAGGTGAATGATCTTCTTCAACCACCACTAGCTTTCTTCTAGAATAACCACCAACTTCTTTCTTCCTGATGATATATTTTTTTGGTGTATCTATGAGCACTTTCTTACCTTTATCGGTTTTCCGAATGGGTTTATCATCTGGAGATTCTTCTTCACTCTCTTATAGTTGAACAATCTTGTCCTCATCTATTTTCTCCTTTTTCTGCTCCTTCATAAAGAAAATTATTTTTATAGGTCTCTTCCTCAGAAAATTCATACTCTTTCTCTTACTATTCATCTGGTAAAGGGTATAATTCTATGGATTCAACAGAAAAACCCATCTTCATCCTTTTTAATGTATCATCACTGACCAGAATTACCTTGCAATTTTTTTTCTTGGAAGTGCAAGTAAATTTAAATGAATCAAGACATCTGATAATAATCTTAGAAAGCAAGGCCATATATATTATGATATGAGCTTTCAAATTATCTTCTTTAATATTCTTAACTATAATCAAAACACGACTCATCAAATTCAACTTCCTAAGATTTACCAAAAAATATAAGATGTATATATCACCCTTCTTGAGATTATCCTTATCACCCCTTCTTGGTATGAAAAAGCCTTTTACCCACAGCTGTAGAATCCAATTGTTCGAAGAGAGATGAGAAATATTAGCAGTCTTGGCATCTTTAAGTCCAAGGAATTTTAATGCCTTTACTTTATTGAAACTTCCTTGATCATCTGGAAGCTTATGTGAACAAAACTTAGCTTCACCTTCATAAGATAGGCCCACCAAGATTGCAGACTTGGTGTAAGAAAGAATATAAGTCTTCCCATAATATTTGAAAGAAAACATCTCTCTGCAATCCTCCATATACAGTTAGCTGTTTCACAAGAATAAATTTGGCTATATATGTTCCTAGTCATTGAACATAGTAAAGTATTGCATAACTTATAATTTAATTGATAAAAATTATTCTCTTTGTTTGTGAAAGCACTAACTTCCTTATCTGGAATTTGATAACCTCTAGTAAGCATAACAAAATTTTCAACTCCAGTATTGATAACGAAAGTCTTCATTCGATATATCCAATACTCATAATCATTACCATAAAAAATTGGTGGTGTTGTAGGATTTAAGTTGTCGATGGAACCAACATTGACACAAAAAATCTTTTGGTAGATTGATCCATGTTCATCATTGAAATCAAAAAAGGGAAATAAATTTAAATAGAAAAACATCCTGCATTTATTTGGATAGATGAATGATGAATAATAAATCATCATAAATATTTTTGGTGAGATCCTCCAACTCCATTGCACATCAATCGATGATCTAAAATTTGGTTGCTATTTGTATGAGAGAGATCCTCTAATGCTCTCTCCAATAGATCTACAGTGGATCCAATGATATACAGCTAACCCTATTATTGTTTCATAATAGTATACTTAAATACACATTGGTCACTGCATCAATAAAATGAAATGAAATAATTTATTTAGTTAGTTTTTTCATTCTCATGCCCATAATGACTCTTCTACAAAAGACCCATGCCTACCAAGGTTATGTCATGCCTAGGGTAAAAGCCACATTTTAAACCCAATAGTGATCAATAATTTCATATATAGAGCCACATTTTAAAGTTAAATTCTCAGAAAAATGTGTATACACACATCCCTATGACACCGACCAAAGGATACTCGTCACCAACCCGTCGGGGATGTGACCCACCGCAAGTATGTTTTAGAAAGTTGTCATAGCATAGAGTGTATCCAATAACTCACTAACTACCTAAGGATTTAATGTGCTCTTATATGATGGACGAACTATTTTAAGAATGCTGAAAAATGAGATCAATCCCATTCTTCCATTTCAAATGTTCCAATTTCTTTCCATTTAAAACCAAAATATGTTTTATTAAAAAACATGCCTTTTTCAAAAGACAAAACCAATGGGTTTCTATCAAATCATTTTAATCCATTTTCACCAGTATGAAATCCAATCACAACTAATTCCATCATCACACAATTTATTTGCACAATTAAATTCAAAAATTTAATTTAAATAATTTCCATCAAATCCAAAATTTAAATTAAACAATTTAAATCAGCAAATTTCCATAAACACACCCAATTCAATGGAATTGGGGGGTTTTCTAAATTTTCATGGAAAAACCATTTCAAATACCTCGATTCACTGGAATAGAATTTTTATCAATTTATCTGAAAGAAAATTTGAGAAATTTAATTTAAATCAAAAATTGAAATAAATCAAGAAATACAGGGATGATCAATTTGGAATGTCGGGACAGAACCACCTACCTCGATTTATTGATGGGAGTTGGCCCAATGAGAAACCCTAACAACTGAGCGACACAATGTCGTCGATCAAGTTCTGGATCTAAATCCTTAAAACCCAAAAAAAGATCAATGGCATCAAGGTCTTGTAAAACTAGATCTAGATCCTCAATCTTAGATCTATATCTCAAATCATAGGTTTAAATCCATGTAAAATAGTGGAAATATCCCATGAAAAGATCAAGGAAAGATAGAGGAAAGAATGGGAGGAGCAACAGGTTGAAATCCACTTACCAGGTGGAGAGTGGATCCTCAATCTAAAACGTCAATATCAAAAGAATAAGTTTAGATCACCTTGGAATATCTACGGGAGGCTTTGGAAACACCTAGAATGTTTCAAGACCAAAACAGGGTCAGAAATATGGATATCCTGGGGGTTCTGGTGGTTTTAAGAAGGACTTTCGGAATTAGAAAAACACTCACACGGTTACCTGGATAGAGGTGCACATTCAGGAAAACCGTGTGCTAACCGTGCAGAACCCACTGTCCAGGTTTTCATGGTTGGCACGGTTTGGTCACATGGTCTGTCAAACCGTACAAAAACTGTGCAGACCTCTATGTCCAGTTCTGCATGGTTGGCACAGTTTGGTCGCACGGTTTATCAAACCATGCTCAAACCATGCACAACTCACTATCCTTTAGTTTTCCATACAAGTTCAAACAAACGCACCCCAAGACTCTACTCCAAAATATAGGTACTTAGAAACTTCAAAAGTACCTGAAAACATAACATGATGTTACAACCTCCCCACCATAAAATCTTTCTGTCCCCAGAAAGCCTATGAAGAAACCACGATGTCAAAAATATGAGACCACTACTCTCTCATTAGTTCCTCCCTTTCCCACATCTCATGAGAATCAGAACCATGCTTCCATAGTACATGGACTAGAGGTATCGTTCTCCCATGAAAAACCTTGGTCTCATAATCAAAAACCCTGACTGGTCATTCAGTCATAGATAAATCTGGTCTAATCTCAAGATCACTCCAGCTCAAAATATGAGATGGATCAGAGAGATACTTTTGTAGCTGCGATACATGGAATATGTTATGTATCAACATCATCGGTGGTGGTAGAGATAGACGATAAGCAACTTTCCCTACATGACCAACAACCTCGGAAGGTCCCACAAAACAAGGAGAAAGATTTCCTTGCCTCCCAAGCCATTGATGACTAAATCTGGGTGAAAATTTTAAGAATAACTTGTCACCAAATAAGAACTCTAAAGGTCTACGATGACGATCAGCATAAGACTTGCACCGACTCTATGCTGTCAACATTTTCTGACAAATCAACTGGATCTCAACTGTCGTCTCTTGGACCAAACTCGGTCCTACCAAGGAACGTTCACCAAAATCTGACCAAAATAAAAGAGATTTACAAGGATGGCCATACAATACCTCAAAATGAGCCATTTTGATTACAGACTGATAACTGTTGTTATAAGAAAACCCAACTAGCCCCAGAGGATCATCCCAAAACCAACCAAGGTCAAGATCACATGCGCGGAGCACATCCTCAAGGATCTCAATAGCTCTCTTTGTCTGTCCATCTCAATGTGGATGGTAGGCCATGCTCAAACAGACCTGAGATCCCAGTGCCTCTCGAAGGCCTCTCCAAAAGTGAGAAGTAAACCGAGGATCACAATTAGAGACTATAGCATATGAAACTCCATGAAAACGAACAATTTCATTCACATAGTTATTTCCCAACTCCTCAACTTTGGATGTATCTAAAATAGGTATAAAGTGAGCCGACTTGCTTAGCCTACCGATCAAAACCCATATCGTGTTCTTCTTCCTTTGGGTTTGAGGTAACTCAACCACAAAGTTCATAGAGATTTCATCCCACTTCCATGTAGGGACTGGAAGTGGTTGAAGATAACCCGAAGGATTATGTTTCTCGGCTTTCACCTGCTAGAATGTATAACAACGAGATACAAACTTAGCAATGTCTCATCTCATGTCTGGCCACCAGAACTATCACCGCATGTCCAAGAACATCTTCGTGGTTCCTGGGTGTACAACCCACTGAGAGTTATTGAAATCCCCCATCAAATTTTTCTTTTCCGATAATGACACAACCTAACAATTTCGATAACACAGAACACCCACTTTGGAGAACGACCACTGGGTTTCAGTATTCCCACCATAAAGAGAGTCCCTAATGCTATGGAATTCATCATCTAGTTGTTGTTCCTAAATAATTAACTTGAGAAGAACAGATGTGAAATGGACACTGGCTAAAGAAACTTCATTCCCCTTCCACTAAACTCCAATATGCAACTGATAAAAAAGATCCATCAAACTCCACTCTTCTAAAGATTCGTTCACAGACTGTGATGGAAGTTTACTTCTTAACGCATATACAACTACATTCTCGTTCCCCAGGGTATAAGCAATGTCAAAGTTGAAAGATTTTAGGTATTCCACCCAACGCCTTTGGCAAAGATTCAAATATTTTTGAGAAAAGATATAACTCAAGCTCTTGTGGTCTGAATACATAGTAAACCTTTCTACATAAAGGTAATGTCTCTAACACTTAAGTGCATACATTACAGCTGAAAGTTAATGGTCATGGGTAGGACAGTTCTTCTCATCAGTCTTAAGAAAACAAGATCCATAGGCAACAATATGACTAACTTGCATAAGGACACATCCCAAACCTGAACCCGATGCATCACGGAAGGCCACATAACCTATACCAGCCTCAGGAAGAGTTAACACTAGCACATTAGTCAAAAGAATCTTTAGCTCAAAAAAAGAACTCTGACATTTATCATTCCAAGAAAACTTCACTCCCTTTCAATTTAGACCATTCATTGAAGAATATAACTTTGATAAGTCTTTAAAAAATCGGTGATAACATCCTACTAATCTCAAGAAGCTATGAATCTCGAAAACATTTCATGGTTGTTCCCAAGTTATAAAAGCCTTCACATTCTCAGGATCAATAGATATTACTTGTTCTAACATGACATGTCCCAGGAAATTTACTTACCGAATACAGAAATCACACATTGAAAGCTTGGCATAAAGTTGGTGATTCCTTAGAAGACTCAGAACTGTTCTCAGATGATGCACATGATGCTCGTCAGACTTGGAGTATACAAGAATGTCATCCATAAAGACTACAACAAAAGTATCTATATACTCATGGAAAACCTTTTTCATCAAATCCACGAAAACTATAGGAGAATTTGTTAGGCCTAAGTGAATAACAAGGTACTCATAATGGCCATACCTACTCCGAAAAGCGATCTTATGAATGTCAGATTCTTTTATCCTCAACTGATGGTAACTTGGTCAAAGATCAATTTTTGAAAACCACTTTTCCCTTTTTAATTGATCAAACAAATCATCAATTTGTGGTAACTAATATTTGTTCATTATTGTATCTCGATTGAGCTTTCGATAATCAACACACACGCGAAGAGAACCATTAGCCTTCTTGGAGAAGAGAACTAGTGCTGCCCATGGTGACACACTCGAGTGTAAAAACCCTTTCTCAAGAAGATCGTCTAACTGAGACTTTAGTTCGTTTAGTTCTATTGGAGCAATTTGGTAAGATGGAATAGGAACCGGTGAGTACCAGACATTAATTCAATAGAAAAATCAACCTCCCTTACTGGTGGAAAACAAGAGAAGTCAGAAGGAAACATGTAGGGAAACTCAACAATGACTGGAGGAATATCACAACACATTTAATCTATATCTAGATCAAAAGAAAACACTAATATAAATTTCCCCAACTCTGGATAAGATGGTCGAGATCTACTTGACCTTGGGTCCCATTCTCCCTGAAAAACAATAGGCACACCACTGGGTGTAGTAAGGTTGACCCTTTGAACATAACAATCTATTCAGGCTTTATTGGCAATGAGACAATCCATTCCAAATATGACATCAAAATATTTCATGTCGAGAACCAAAAACCTCCAAGCATGATCAAAATTTGATAGAGAGAAGACACAATCATGACTACAAAGACCCTTCTCTCTCATTGTAACAAGTGGTGTAGTAATATCCATCACACAAGATAAAATCTCCATAGGTAGATTAAGCAGATTAACAATATGGGTTGAAATAAATGAGTGAGATGCACCAGTATCAAAAAGAGAGGTCACTAAATATGAATCTATAGTAATGGAACCTCTCACAGTTGCAGGACATGTATCAGCTACATCTGGCGACTCTTCCACTGCGTGACAAATCTTCATTCCAGATGCTTGTGGGTAGAACAATTTTGTACATGAAGAATTTGATTTCCCTACAGATTTTGGAGGTTCTTATGATCCTGTTCCACTATGTGGAGTATAGAAGTGATGGAAGAATCTCTGTAAGTTCCCTAAACGTACGCAGGAGCTCAGTTCTTGGGTGCCTCAGTGCAAACCCTCTTAGAATGTTTCGGCTTTCCACCCTGATAGCAAGTCAATGAGTCCCCTCCTGGTGCTACCGAAAGTCTGGACTGACTCTTTTGTCGAGAACTACCATGAGAAATGTCGCTCTTCCATTTTACTTTAAAGGTACCAACACTGCCACTAGGAGGGAAAAGAACTTCCTTCAACCCTGACTTTCCAAATTTATCATCACTGTATTTCTTGATTTATTTCAATTGTTAATTTAAATTAAATTTCTAAAATAATCTTTCAATTAAATTGATAAAAAGTTAATTCTAGTGAATTGAGGTATTTGAAATGGTTTTGGCATGAAAATTTGGAAACCCCCAATTCCATTTAATTGGGTGTGTTTATGGAAGTTTTCCGATTTAAATTGTTTAATTTAAAATTTGGATTTGATGGAAATTATTTCAATTAAATTGTTGAATTTAATTGTTGAAATAAATTGTGTGATGATGGAATTAGTTTTTATTGGATTTCAAACTGGTCAAAATGGATTAAAATGATTTGATAGAAACCCATTGGTTTTATCTTGTGAAAAAGGAATGTTTTTGAATAAAACCTATTTTGGTTTTAAATGGAATGAAATTAGAAAATTTGAAATGGAAGAATGGGATTGATTTTATTTTTAAGTATTCTAAAAATAGTTTTCCCATCATGTAGGATATCATGAAATCCTTAGGTAGTTAGTGAGTTATTTGGATACACTCTATGCTAAGAAAATGTTCTAAAACATACATGCGGTGGGTCACATCCCCGATGGGTTGGTGACGAGTCTCCTTTGGACAGTGTCATAAGTTCGTGTGTATAAACATTTTTATGAGTTCACATAGAGAGTGTGGAATCCTATAACTGGTTAATATTATCGTACCTTTTGGCAGATGACCATGTTGCTCACTTGTTTATTTATATTTGAGATATAAATGTGTGCCAATACTTTTGAACTGCTTTACATGCCTACTAAATTTATATAAACTATTTTATATAAACTTTTTACTTAATCCATTGTTTTAGAAATATTCCATCATTTCTAAAACCACTACTTAAAATATTTATTTCCATCATTTGAAAATGTATTGCATGGTTTGTAAAAATATTCTTATGAATTTCCAAACCTTTTTATTTGAAAATTGATATCTTTTTTTAGATAATCTATATTTGGAATCTGTTACGGAATCTTTAGTGGTATCCTACTAGGCTTAGGCTCACACCCCACTTTTTCCTTTGGGTGTTTGTAGACTTTCTTCTTCCAGGTTCGAGGAAAGGTAAGGGATATCTTGGAGGTGGATCCAGCTGTTGAGTTTTGGTCTTGGTGATTTGTGTCCTTAGGGACCTTGGGGATGTTTTCCCATTTTTAGTAATTGGGTTATATTAATTTGGGATTTTTATGCCTCTTTGTTTTCTGGAACATTACTCCAAGTGGAGTTTCTTTTTGTTATAAATACTGGCTTGTTTCTTTTCTTTCGCATTGTTGGTACCAAAATCATTCCCACTTGCACGTTGTGTGATGCCAGGTGCTAGTTGCCGACCTGTGGGGATCGAGAATTCCCTTTGGGGAATTTTCCCAGGGTGTGTGTGAGTGAGGACAAAACACACTGGAAAGGACATGTGTTGTCCTATGGGGACTGTCATTAGTCAGATGACTTGTTCAGGCACGTGGGTGGGTCCTATGGTGGGGACCACGTGTCTGTGGGGAAACTGGTGGTACCTAGTGGGCCAAGACCTGGCGACCGTGTTAAGGAAGGGTGGTTGTGTTGTCACCGGGACACAGTTGTTACATTTTTTATCCGAGGAGGAACCCAGCCTTAAGTGCGGTGCACTGCCTGGGTTGAGATGTAGGGCCCACAATGAAGACGTTGTTCTTTAAAGGGGGTGATTTAACATCCCCAAAATGATAAAGGGTTAAATTACTAAATGATATGGCTCATTTCAACAAGGTGCACCTTCCTTTTTGAGATCCTGTTTGATTGGAACTCCACAGTTAAGCGTGCTTGGCCTAGAGTAATGATCAGGATGGGTGACCTTCTAGGATGTTTCCCAGGGTGTGTGTAAGTGAGGGAAAAACACACTGTAAAGGACATGTGTTGGCCTGTGGGGACTGTCATTAGTCAGATGACCCGTTTAGGCATGTGGGTGGGCTCCAAGGTGGGGACCACGTGTCTGCGGGGCAACTGGTGGTACCTGGTGGGCCAGGACCCAACAACCATGATAAGGTAGGGTGTCTGTGCTGTCACGAGGTCCTAGTTGTTGCACTAATACTACCACCAATCATTCCAACACATGGATCCTTCTATCATCATTCATTCCTCCACTAGACTCCTAATACGATTAATAATTCCAATACCAACCTCTTGCTACCATCAGAGGCATGCCACTATCAGATTTATGCTACTGCTATCTCCTTACCACCTTCAGAGATGTGTTATTTCCAGATTCATTCTACCACCATAATGTTGCTAATGTTTGTTAAATTCTGTAACCACCAGCTTTCTACTTCCACTTGGAATCTTTTACCACTAGGTTTACGACCATTGGCATTTTTATACCACTATGTCATGGTATTATCATCCATGCTATCATTGTGGTTCTTCTATATTCAAACTAAATACTTCTAATGGCTAGTTTATGGGTTTTAATGTAGTGGGTTTATTTAATGATTATTCCTAAATTATTTCATATATGCTTTGAAGGAATGGTTATAGGTTCAGTATGAGGATCCAAGAAATATTTATGATTATTCTTAAAGTGATATTTGAAGTTGTAGAGGTATATATTTTTGAGAACTCCCTCATTTGTGATAGAGTTGGATTCTATAATGCACATAAATAATACTACAATACATATGTGAAAGTGTGTAACATAGAAAAGATAAATAAAATTTCATATATTGAAAGAGGATTTATGTGTCAATGTTTCTTAGAACACTAGTAGATAGAAAGTGGAACTTCACAAAGCTCAGTTTTCTTAAAAAATTTTGGGAACTTTTTCAATCTCATTTCCAAGTAAAATATAATAATCCTTGATCATTTGAAGAATTAGAGACCGATCAACATGAAATTTCTATATATCTTCTAATTTTATCTCTTTTTTTATTGTAATTTGGAGTGGTTTGTAGTTTTGTTATATTTATTGACACAAACTGACTCCTACACTCAAACATGAGAATACCTGATTTTCTCTCAAACCCCTTTTATCTGTTACCTAGTGTAACTATGGGAGAAGTACCTATGTGTCTTGTGTTCTGTTTCTTCCCATATTTAAATTTGGATGAGTTTTTGAGTTTGGAAAATTTGTGATTTTTTTGTATAGACGATCTAGGTTTTGGATCATATTATTTGATTTAATAATCTTGCTGACAACAACTGATTTTTAAGTAGAGGAGATTAAGTCTCTACTTGATATTAAACCCCCTTTTTACTCTATTTTGTGTTTTATATTTTTTTCTTTGTTTAAAATATTTAACTATATATATTTTTAAATCTCTAAAAAAATACATTGATAGTTCATATTAACCAGTATATATATAAATTATTTGATTAAGTAAATATATTTAAAAAGATAAATAAATTTAATGTATTGTTTTAAATGATCACTAATCATTCTTTGTGAAATATTTTGAAATATCAAACTTATATTAAACTTATATTTTGATTAACTAGAAATATTTAATTAAATTGTGGGATTTTATATTAACTTTCTTTTAAAATAAATTTTATTTAGAACTCAATTCAACCCCACCCATCTGGAGTTACCCACTCTGACCAAAAGGGGTGATATAAGAATGTTTATAACTAATATCAATGGAAAAAATCAACAGTGGAGTAAATTAAATTTATACTTAGAACCACCTCTTCTCCCTATAATTCATAAAATTTTATTGCAAACAGTTTACCTTTACCAACTACTATTTCCACCTTATGCTGGTGGTATGAATGGTTTTCAATCCTACTACTACTGTAAAAACCATTTTTAAAGAGGCTGAACCAAATGATCGGATGCCCTGTCAATAACCACAATTTTCATGAACCTCCTTTGACCACCTGAAAATGTTATCCACACAGCTTAGAGATGGACTATATTGATACAAGAGAATCATTGAAATCCTAGGGTCTCACTAGATGGTTCTGTATTATTGACACCACAGAAGAGAGATTATATTAGTATCTGATTTCTATAACCATACATAAACCTTTATTACTTTAAAAATTAATATCTACCACCTCTAGATATACATTTAGTAATAAAAAATTAATAACCCTCCATAAAAACATTATCCTCATCAAAAAATTATCGGCCATCATATCATTTTATGATATCACTATAAATAAACATGGAAAAAAAATACCCAAATACGACTAGATCAGATGCATTAAATATTTATAGAAATGATAAGATTTCAATTTCTTGTCATTCATAAATAAGAGGAATAATTCATTAATTCTATGCACCACACTCTAAAATACTAAATAAAATAACATAACTACTATATCACCAAAAATGTCTACTATAAATCATGACTAAGAATCTATAATAAGTACTCTTTCCTAAAAAAACTTAATCTAATTCTATCCAATCATAGATAAATCATGATATCCTAAACATAACAACCACCACTGATAAACCAAACATCGCGAAAACTCATTTATAAGTGAATATAATTCTCATCACTCGTCTATATTAGGAGAATGCTATCTCAACCTACTTAAATGAACACTCAATATCATAAATACAGATAAAACCCTCTTACATAGATATTTTTTTCTTCTAGAAATTACTTAAGGCTATATTCCTATCATTCTTAGACTCTAAGTCTAATTTCTGATAGAAAAACTATAGTGGTTAATGTATCTCTTCTTGATGAACCTTATAATATAATAGTGAGTCATACATAAATAAAAATAGAAAAATAAACATTCCCCCAATGGTATATATGGTGAATTTTTAACAACACTACCACAACATTCATGTAACATCTTGACCTGGATTATACTAAGCTGGTGCCTCAAGATGGTTCATTATGAAGCATCAAGAATTCCTATCCATATGCTAGAGGTTTCCAACTAGTAGTGAGGACCTAGGGTGTCTTTTTGGTGAGACTATTCCCTCATTTCAGAGTAATGAATATCATAAATAACTAGATAACATCCAAAGAAGTCAATAAATAGAGTGCATAAGAAATAAATAAACTGAATTATAATATGATATAATAATAAATGAAATGATATAAAATCCCAAACAACCATGTCATAAATACCACACTGGTCACCCACTAGGCTAACCATACATATAGGGTTATATAAAGATAACTTAACTAAATGTACTAGGCTCTATCACTAACTCTGAGCTAGACCACATACTTGGTCTCTATGAAACTGTTGAAATGCATCATCCCAATTATAAGAATCCACATGAGCATCTATACTCTATCATGAAAACATTGTTCTTAGCCCTATCCATTATGCATATGTGCTCAACGTTAAAAGTATAAATATGGCATGATCACACACTGAGGTGCATGTACATGGGTGAGAAATAATTTCAATCAGACTCTATAATGATGAAGCTATAATATTCTTCCATAATTGCATTCTCATTAAATATGTTCAGCCTATCCAAGTTAAATGGAAAGATAAATAAATTAGATATAAACAATAGAATTGAGTCCACAACCTATTTTTAAGTCCATGACCCTAATCGTTTGGATAGAACACTACCTTATATGAGAACATGTATGCATGGAAATATATTGATTCATATATATATATATTCATGTTCTTATATACATACTCATACAAGAAGTGAAGAAAAACATAAGGACCTAATAGTCTCAAAGCAAGCTACGTCAGCACAGGGGGATACAAGCCCTAACCCTAGGTTCTCCCATACTCGTCTCCAATAACTATAATTGAGGATACCATATACTAATGGATACTCTTATAAATATGACTATGTCCAGCCTTCGAAGGCTCATTGTAAATCAGTAACCACAAAATGTGATAAATATAAAGAATAATAAAGCATGCATGATAATGTTAAGTCTAACAATTGTAGTCAATAACCCTTACTGAGATTTCTGTAAATCATGATATAGAATCCAATGTGGCCTAAGCTAAGTAATCTAGTGTCAGAACCAAAGTTCTGAATCTATGTTATAAGTACCAAGGCAACCCTAATGGCCAATGACATATAATCCAGTGTTAGACCCCATGGGACAGATCCATGTAATAAAAAATAGGGAATCTTAATCAGCCTATGCCAAATAATATAGCATAAGAACCCAAGGGTTGGATCCAAGGTAAAAATTCCAAGGCATATTCATTGTTTCAGACCTACACGGACCAGATCCAAGGTATAAATGACTAAGGAATCCACCATATTCCAACGAGTGTTTCTATAGAAACTCGAAAAAGACTTTGGTGGAGCTTAAGGATCATTTCCACATAGCATGTCCTAGGTGATCCACAAAATCCAGATCCAAGGGGTAGAAAATCACATAGAATCAAAATTAATATGGATCCATGGAGTAGAAATGTCAATGGAACCCTATTGAATCAGGATCCAAGGATTAGAAATGTCTGAGGAATCCACTACCATAATTAGGATCCATGGAGTAGAAATTTAAAAGGCATCCAATCATATAAGGGTGAACATTTGTATCCTTGAATCATGTCCGGGAATACCAAACTAATAAGGATCAGAACACAGATCCCAGGTATCACATCAGGGAATCCCACAAGATAAATATCGCATAGTGTCAGTCTTGTTATCCACAAAAAACAAGCACCTATGGATTTCATCATTTCATCATTAATATATAAGTGAATGCATAAATATGGAATGAGGGTGTCCAAACACCTAAACCACCCCTACTATCACAACTACATGGGCTTCCACATTTTTTATGCGCTCTATGGTGAAAACCTCTACCATCTCTACCCAAGACTAACATACCAGTTCAGTGTCGGTCAAACATCGGGGCACTGTCTTGGTCCCTCAAATTAAAACACAAGAGATTCATCCTACTTGGGATCCTTGAGGTATAAAAATAAATGAAGGAATCCTACCTAGGATCCTTATCAATAAGTAAATAGAAAATTTTTACATTGGATCCTCAAAATGGATGTAATATGGAGTAATCCTACAAGGTATCATCTAGGCTGAAATGTTAAAAATGAACCCCACATGGGATCCTCAAAAGAAATCTCACATCCTTCCAGGCTAGAAGGAAACATCTTTTAAGGGATAAATCCTTAAAAGATTATCTATGAAAGAACTGATCAAGAAAGATAGATCATGGAGAATCTCAAATAAGGTTTACAATTCAATTTTGTCTGAACACCCAACTGACCATTATCATTCCATGCCTCTCACATAGAAGACTATTGGATTTATGTATTGGAGGAAGAGCCTCTCTATTTAGAAAAATACCTAAAATTCAACCAAGGAGCCCTCAAATCACCCCAAGGGTTTCAACAAAATTATACACATGGGAAAATACTGATAATGGAGTCCTCTTATTTTAAATTAGAACTTTGAGGAATAAAAAATGAAAACCAATCAAAATGGTAGCAAGGGGGAGAACATGGAATGTGTAACCTAATACAAAATGTGTATCCTCAAGGCCCAACCGGGGCATACTCTAGCCAAACATGGAATGTAAAAATCCTGGTGCATGGAATGTTCATCCTATAAACAGTATGTACCCTACACAGGTCACCTAATTGTGTACCTCTCATGGCTTGAACATGTATATTGACCAACCATGTATTTTTTTATGATGTGAAACTCACACGAGGTCTGCCTGTATACTCTACATGACTATGTGCCCTAAAACGGGCTATTTGGGCTGGTACTCGGCTACACAACCGAGTCCCAGTATAGAAAATATATACCCCATTCCTAGAGTGTACCTATAAAAGGAAATATTTACCAAATATAAAGAACACATGATGTGTTTTCCTGAACTACATGTTTTTTACATGGGTTTTGCCGAACGAAAACCCCTAAAATACCCGACACCTACATTTTCTTACCTAGAATCTACAAATAACCCTCAAAGGGTCCCAAGAAAACATATAAGGGGTTTAGAACATTAAAATGATAAATATATCAGTATATATATAAAAGAATAAAAATATACTACTTTTGGGTGGAATATTATAATGCTTCGCCAGATTCCATGCTCCACGGACACAACACACCGATCCACTTAGTTCTGAGCTCCATGATGTTACTACTCCATATATCCTTATATTTATCTCTCTGCATCTACTTTTTTCTCTAGTTTTTTAAGTAATATCCCATGGGGGCATATGCGAGAATCTTGGGAGGAAGAAAATAAAAGTAGAAAAAAGAAAAAGAAAAGAAAAAATAAAAAGGGGGCTTGACCCGACCCTGTATCCCAACATGAGTATATGCCCTTCCTAAGTAAAAATACATATCTAAGACTCAATGGTAGAGATAATATCCTAATCCAATGCTTCATTGAAAATATATGGTTGAAAAAACCTACAAAAATACCTTAATATTTAACTAATTAAATATTAAATATTAATTATTATGAAATTTTTTGAATGCCTTGGAATTACACCAAACTATTATCCTATGTTAAACAAACTACAATGGGATCAATGGAGAGGAGGAAAAAATTATTCAAATTCAACTACTATGGGAAATGACCCTTTTACCACTTACAAAAATCTAAAACCAAATATTCAAATTTCTACGTAAAATTCTAGTATGGAGAACAAGGGTTATTACAATATCCCCACAATAAACTTTCTCATCACTATGAAGGCTTGGTGGAAAAACTGGAAGTCATACTCTCAACCTATGAATCTATACAACAACTCTCTCTTGAATGTCCAACAACCAGTCTCACAATGTGAAAATATATATCTCATACTACAGACGTTCAACTATGACTGATCTGGTACTCCCCTCTATAGGAATGCCCTTATCATTGTCTTCAAACTAAACTCTGAGATCAAAGACTCATAGAAAATTCCAAATTTCCACTGAAATGAGGGTCACCATCCCCAAAAGCCTATGGTGCACCCCCCACTATATCTATTTCCTTATACTTCTCCTTAATCACAACCTTAATAGGATCCTCTATCATAAAAAAGAATAAATTTAAAAGAAAAGAAACTCAATATAGTGTCAACACTCTTTTAACATATTCATGTTGATGTCAAGATAGAGCATGATCATATCTAAATAAGAGTACACTAAAATTACATTAAAATCTATGTACAACTCTCTCTTTGATCCGCACTCACAAAAAACATGATACACTTTCCTATAACAAACACATGAAACCACATCTCAAGACAATGTGTTTCAGTGTCCAATCAAAGGTAAACTATCTTATAGTACCCCATCCATTTTCGATGACACCTACACTATGGATGGATATTAATTATTTAACTCTATCTCTAAGAAAACCATTCCAATGAAAAGCCTTGGAAACATCGGTCCTCAGATCACACATGACCAATCCCTAATTTGTGATTAAATGATACTATGCATAACCATCGTGTACCTTTATCACCCCACTCACACTCCTAAGATTCATCAACCACATGACTAAGATGACTATTCTACATGGAACATCAATCTAAAAAATCCAGAATATCTATTAGAAATCCTCTTCAAAATCGTCCACCTCACCTATTCTATGATATATTCAACAACCACTTGTCCAATGTACTCATTCTAGTTACAAGTTTCGACCCACACTTTGACTACATTAGCAATAGAAGGAACACTTGTAGAATGGGATAAGAAACCAAATAGTCCTACCCATCCAAGATATTCATGATACCAAAGCACCCTAGGTGCTTTTAAAAAGATGAAGGCATCATTATGCATATATCTCAAAACTCTAGCACCTACCATGCATCGATCTCAAAATGAGTGTATAACTAAATCATTGGCTAAAAGGAATCAAAAAACATGGTACAACCTTAACGCATTTTTTCCTTGACTGAAACGAAATTTTGAACTACAAGGTTCTGAGTTAAAACTATGGATCTTTAGGTCTATGACATAGATCTACTGATCAAATCATACAACAGGGAGCACAAGGTATGACCACCTTTCCTAAAAGATCAAACCATTCACTGAGCATCCTCACAAGGAACCACTCCCTAGAGGTCACAATGTCAAGGTAAAAGAGACATTGAACTGACACTTACTAGTAATCTATAAATAGTAACTCCCCTTGTGGTTCAGTTTACTATAAAATTCTTGGTACCTATCAAAATATTACTCAGTGATCCGACTAGATAATCAAAAATAAGGACTGATTCTTCAGCCTCACTATAAAATGCCTCAACATAGATCCACATCACCTACATCATAAGGGAATGTATATGAATGTAGGATAAATTATGTATAATTACACAAAAAAACAATATGGGAAAAACCATTTATGTTTTTGTTTAAAATTTAAATAGTTAGCCTCTATCATCAGTAAAGTCACACACTAGAATGCCTATAACATATGAATCCTTCATGCCAAATATGATGAATGACATGACTTTTACCTTTCCGACCAAGAGTAAAAATCAATCACTCCCATATTTCTAATGTACAAGAACCTATAATCCATAATAGATCATAACATCCACCTAATATGTGAATCTCTCAAAGATAAAATTATATTCAATTATAAAATTGCAGATCAGAAAAAAATTTCATACCCTTGGTAACCAGAATTCTCACTGAAACTTGTGTTATCGATGCACCTATCCAATATCCATCATAGGTTCTGACACATTATTAATACTCTTGTCTACAATATCCTGAATAGTAATATAAGGTGGAAATAAATAGCTCTAATACCAATTTGTACTGTTCTTACCCAAATTCCACTAATTTGGTTCTCCAAGATAGTTTATTTCAAGGTATCAAGCATGAATCTCCATATGCAGAGGCTTCTGACTAGAATCAAAGGCCTAAGGTGTATTAGTGGAGAGACTATTACCTTATATTAGAGTAAAAAATAGCAGAAATAACGAGATACCATCAAAATAAGTAAATAAATAGAGTGTGAAAGAAATAAATAAACTGAAAAGGAATATTCTATGACAATAAATGAAATTTTATAAAATCCTGAACATCCATGTCATGCATAAAACACTGGTTCACCTACTGGGCTGAGAATACTTATAGGAGTACATAAAATAAATTGAAATAAAAGTACAAGGCTCCACTATTAACTCTAAGATTGACCACATACCTAGTCTACATGACATTAGAGAACTGCATCATCCTATTCATTAGAATCCACATGAGTGGATCCTCTCAATCATGAAACTCTAGGACTCATCCCTATACAACATTTATTTGTGCTTAACCTGAAAAGAATACATATGGTCTTTACACACACCGAGATTCACATATATGGGTGATAAATAATCTCAATAGGCCACCCCAATGAAGAACCTATAATATTCTTCCATAAGTTCATTCTTTTTCAATATGCTCAACCTCCCCGAGACAACTAGAAAGATAAATAAATATGACATAAACAACAAGGAAGAGTCCACAACCAATTCTTGGGTCTGTGAGACTAATTTTCTGGACACAATTATATCTTATGTGAGTACATGTATTCATGTATATATATACATTTACATATATATATATATATATATATATATTCATGTGACCAAATACATACTCATATAATAAATTAATAAAAAAAATAAGAAAATCAATGTCTCTAAGAAAGCTACATCACCACAGGGGGATACATTCCTAACCCTAGGTTCACCTGTACTCACATGGAATCAAAATAATAGAGGATACCATACAATGATAGATACTACCATAAATTTTATACTTTCAATCCATCAAATTCTCACTATAAACTATCATCCATAAACATTGGCTAACTATAACGCATAATAAATCTCTTGTGATACAGTCCAGTCTAATAACTGTATTAAAAAACCCTTACAAGGATATCTTGAAATCATGATATAGCATCCAATATAGAATAAGATGAGTAATATAGTGTTATACCCTAAGGGATAGATCCAAGGTATACAGACCAAGGTAACCTCAATGGATTTTACCATGAAATTCAGTGTCAGACCAATTGGGCCATATCAATGTTTTGAAAACAAATTCATCCTCCTTGGCCTATACTGAGTAATCCAGTGTCAGAACCCTAGGGTCAGATTAATGGAAAAAGACCACGAAATAATCATTATGTCAGAACAAAATGGGCCAGATCCAAGGTATAAATTTCAAAGGCATCCCCTTGAGTCCTAGGAGAATATCCATTTAAAACTGAGAATGACTTGTGTCGATCACAAAGAGAATGTCTATGGAGAATGTCCAAGGTTGTCAAAGAAAGATGGATCCAATGTGTAGAAAAGTCATTGATATCCAAAGTAATAATAATTCATGGATTATAAATTTACATGTAAACATATGGAATTAGGATCCAAGAGTAAAAATGTTTAAGGCATCGACTACCGTAATTAGAATCCAAGGGGTAGAAATGTCTATGTAATCCAATCATGTAAGGCTCAATATCCAGATCCCAAAATCACATTAAGGAATCTCAAATTAATATGCCTCATAATATGGATCCCATATAACACATCTCAGAATCCCCTATGATAAATGTGGCATCGTTTCAGGTTTATCATCCATAAATTGTGAACCACCTCTGGCTATCATCACGACATGAGCAGTAAAAAAGTGAATGCAAAAACAATGAACGATAGTGGAAAAATTCCTAACCAACCACTACTATCATAACCCCATGGTATTAAAAATTTGGTACATGGTGTAAGGTGGCACACACTACCATATCTACCCAAACCCAATGTTCCAGCTCTAGGCCAGTCAAATATTGGGGTATCCTATGGGTCCCTCAAATCAAAAGACAATAGAGGAACTCTACTTGGGATTCTAGAGTTCTATACATAAATAAAGTAATCCAACTCAGGATCCTTAGTAGTCAGTAAATAGAGGAATCTGATATGGGATCCTCAAAACTAAAATATGTTGGAGGCATCCTTTATGGGATCCTTTAGGTCAAAATGTATGTAGAGGAATCCAACATGGGATCTTCAGAAACAACTAATCACAAATCCTACCATTCAATAGGGGAATACCTCATAAGGGATAAATCCTCAAAAGAAGAGCTGCGAAAGTAGTGATAATGAGATATATTTCATGGACCATCATGGATAAGGGTATCAATCCAGGATGGTCTGAACACCCCACCTATCAGTCTCATTTTTTACTCTCACGTAGGATATTAATGGATTCAATTATTATAGGAAGAACCTCTCAATTTTGTAAAATTCCCAAAATGACACCTAGGAGTCCTCAAATAACTTCAAGGGTTTCACCAACGTGATACACATTAAAAAATACTCAGAATAAACTCCCATTAGGTCCAATTATGACACCAATGCATAAAATAGGAAAAACAGTTAAAAGGGTATCAAGGGGGAGTGCACGACATGTGTACCCTAGTACACGACGTGTACCCTCAAGGCCCCACATGGGCATGTACTCCAGCTGAACATGGAATTTCAAAACCAATTTACATATAGTGTTAATCATGTACATGAAATGTAACATACATGGGGTAACCTACCCATGTACCTCACATGGCTTGGCCATTTATATATCCTAACTATGTAACATTAAATAGTGTTCAACCCACACAGGGTCTACCTATGTACTTTACACAACCATGTTCCCATACAGGAGTTGTTTGGATAAGTATGTTGCTACATGACTGAGTCACAGTACACACAGTGTATACCCCATACATTACATGTACCTCTAAAATATCATCTTCCACAAATAGGAAGAACACACGGTGTATCTTCCTGAACCACACATTCTGTACATGGATTTTACCAAACATAAAACCCCAAAACTACCCAAAAACACTATTTTCGTCCCCAAAATATATATATTGATCATAAAGGGGGCCAAATAAATCATATCAAGGGTTTAAAACATAAAAATATAAATCTACAGGGATTTATAGTAAAACATAAAAAATAAATATCTTTGGGTGAAATTCGTCGATGCTTCGCCTCTTTCCATGATCAACATCCATCACATGATGATCCTACTCATTCTGTGCTCCATGGTGGTACTACTATCCATCTCCCTCTACCTATAACTCTAGGTCATGGAAAAGGAGATCCCATGGGGGTGTGTGTGATAAGTTAGGGAAGAAGAAAATAAAATAGGAATATAAAATAATAATAATAAAAGAAAAAGAAAAAATGGGCCCGACCTAACCCTGGTGCCCAACCCAAATTTTTGCCCCGCCTATAAAAAATCCCCATTACATACTTAATGGTAGAGGAAAAAACTCGATCTGATTATCCTTTCAAAAGAAATGTCCGAATGATCCAAAATGAATAATTTAATATTTAATTAATTAAATATTAAATATTAGTTATTGGACTAAAATTTGAATGGTTTGGAATCCCACCAAACTCGTATCCTAGAGTAAACACCCTATTATGGGACCAACATAGTGAATTTTTTTATCTAAAGTAAAATTTTAGGATAAAAAACCATTTTACCCTTTATAATAATATGAAAGTAGAATTCAAATTTATGCTCAAAGTTCCAGTCCATAAAATAGGGATCCTTACAATTCACCCACACATAAAAAATCACCCCAAGAATATTACATGTATTCATCATGACCTAAAACAATATGATGAATTAATGCACACCAATGAAAAAACCCTAATGTATTATAACAATTTGATATATATATATATATATAGGTTACATAATCTTCACTTAGAATATATGTTCTCTTCTAGGTCAAGGTTGTTTTCTAGTCCACTTCATAGAATAAGTTAATACAATAGTGATTCATTACCAATAATTAAATCCCCACTCATTCCTACTCTAACATTTATACTTAAAACACTCACTTGGATACCATTTATCATGAACTACCCTTACTAGGAAAAAAACTATGTTGGAAATGAGTTAAAATGTGACTCCCAAATCACACCTTTAATAGAAAATAGGTTTGATACTAGAAAAAAGGGTATATGAACACATAAATATTCAAGGGATTGTCCTATATAAATGAAAAATTCAAATAACAAGAATAATATAATCTCATTACCAAATATAAAACAACAATTGTGGGCGTGTCATGTCAAACCAATATAAGCCACAAATTAAAAAAAGACTGTGGGTTTATCATTTCATCTTCACTATAAATAATGTATAATTCCACTACTACCTTTAACAAGTATCTTATGTACATAGATAAGGTAACCAAAAACAATGATCAATCATATAGAGATAGTGTGAAAAAAAATCTATTTATTTTATGATCATAAAAATATAATCAGTAGGTTCCTCTCAAAATCTCTCATATGTCCATGTGAATGAATAATACTAATACATATATGTATGGAATAAATAAATAAAAATAAAAAATCAGAAAATATCACCTAAACTTCAACCATATAATCAATAACATTATATTCCCTATAGTCATTTCAGTTTCTAATCTAAAACACTTTGCCCATTATAAATCATAATATAACCACAATCCAGAATGAAGAAACAATCCACCCATAAGGACCTCATTGCAATATTATCATATAACTATCTATCCATAATAATATAACTTAAATATCACTACCACTACATAACTATCCACACATAGGTAAGTAAATATAATAGCACTATCACCAAGTAGTTATTATTCCATATCGAAATTAATATATTATCACCACCACCATGTAGCTTTCCATTTGTAGAGAACTTACATAATATATCCATTGGTTGAGACAAAATACACCCTTAAGGGATGACCCTCCCCACCATAACAAGTATTGGTTTGGTGGCTATCCACTATTGGGTACTTTCACTTTATTAAGTGGTTTCATCCCTTGGGGACTCTCCACTCTTAAAATTTCATCCCCACAACCACAAACCAATCATCCACTACAATTTTCCATATTATCCAACATAAACATCATCATCCTCCTCCCAATATCATATAAAAAATAACTTCCAAATAATGTGTAATAACATCTAAATGACTGGAAATTAATATTTTTTATTTATGTAAAATAATAGGAGAACAAGATGAAGTGGTATCGTCAAGGAGGAAGAAAATGATGATGTTTGGGAGAATCTCCTAAAAAAATTATATTACAATCTTATGGTAAAGAACCATAACTTGGATAAACCACATTCTTCTTAGAAAAATCACCCTTACAATCTAGAATATTGGCCATGATATTTTCTTCTCTCTATGTGTGAACTATCTCCAAATTTGGAAGAAGCATTAATTTATGGGACTTGATGGAGTAATCAATGGTCCAAGACTGAAATAACATCCCAAAAATAGATTTTTCACCATTCCATAGTTTGATTCGATATTAAATATATTGAGGTTATTCATCCAATAGAGATTGATACTAGTGAAAGTAACTTGGGCTTTATCTTGAATAGAGATACCCTACCCAATGAGAGTAGATAAGGTTAAAACAATTGAACCTTGAGGATCCCAAAAAATATCACTATTGTGCATGGTACCTAGGATGAAAGTTTGAGGCACTGTCTTGGAACCTTCTAGCTCACCAAATAACATATCCTCCCCTTATGATCGCTTGGGACTAAAGAGTTTTGGAATGAAACCTGGCCTTAAATGAATCAGGGATGGGTAGATTCCTCTCAAAAAACTAATAGGAGACATGATTTAGATAAATAAAATTTTAATTTAAGTAGTAGTAGGTTTCATCCCTAGATAATGCACTATATTGTGGGATTCCCAACTCACCTAGAATCCTAAAACTAGGAGGACGATTCTTCCATATTGAATAGTGATTATGCCAGTATAAAAATAAAATCATTCATGGATTAATTTATCTAGAGAATCATATCAATATTCAGTCGCTAAGAGATCCCAAGTGATGAATATATGTTCATTTCCTACTCGATTTCAATGAAAATATGCTTTATCAATTCTATGTTTGATTTCTCACAACACATATACTTGGAGTCAAGGTATAATTATTTTATTTTGATGTTGACATTTCTGGAAATTTCTTGTTTACTAATACTCCAAATCAGAAATTTTATTTTGGAAGGAATGGTTTTTCACCATATAATGATTTCAATGAAATTTGAGTTTTCATGTGTATGAAGTACTCAATTATATCCTAATTATCTCAATATAACCAAGGGAGAAGTAGTGAAACTATATTTATATGGTTCATCTATTATGTGAATGTTGTGGTATAAATCCTTTTGATCGTCATTGCTAACTGCATCAATATACTAGTGGTGTGCTCTAGCTTGTACAAAGTTAATATAAAGGAAAAAAACATGGATAGAAAAACTGATAACCCACATAATTTCCCTTTGATAAGGTTGTGTATCATTTACCAATAATCCATTGAGAACTATTTTTAATGAGCAGAGTATTACCTTATATAGAATACACCATAGATGGGAACTAGATGAACTAATAGACTGGATATAGGTGGATTTACCATAATTTATCTGAATAAAAATTGATGATAGATAATTTCCTAATATCATATAACAAAACATAATTTCATGTAAACACCACAAGTTCTCTTCAATTCTCTTGAGGCCAATACCATCTTCATGAGGATTCTTGGAAATTATATAGGAGCTAGACTATTAGTGATGAAATTCTTGTTAATTGTCCCAAATTAAGTTATTTATAATGATTTAATTGTTTCCAATGATAGTATTGGGATTTACGTACATAGATATAACGTACATTAGGATTAAAGAAATGATATTGTCAACCAAGGTGATCCTCCGTTCAAGTGAAAGTAATATTTTTTTAGTGGAGAGTTCTAATCATTTTTTAACAATACCATATATGTTTTAGATGATAATCCTCACTTTAAAAAATTAATCACCCAAATAATTCATGGATAAAACCCTTATTGATATTCAAAATCTATTTTTAATAAGTCTATATCTATTTTCCATGCACATTCTATAGATGAAGACACTAATTTTGGAAATATTAATTCATTGTCATCTTCTTTTGATATGAATTAATGAAAAAAGTGATGTTTTGTATTTAATTATAACTCAAATTAGTGAATAAGATCATATCATATATAAAAAAGATGTGAGATACCACAGAACCATACTGTCCTTTGAAAGTATGGACTTCATAGTAAACAATTCTCTTATTTTGATTTCTCTTAAGGACCCTCTTTGAAATAATGAAAAGGATTATAGGAAAGGGATACCATTGAGTAAGTCCCCTAAAAGATTTTAATAAATGATGTCTCATATCCAAGAGTGAGATGTTGTACTAAGGAGAAGATAATAAATAAATGAAGATTTCAAAAACCCACTAAGAGAATCCATTATTTCTCAAAACATTAAGGATGAAGCTATATTACATTTTCTCGTAAGACTTTTCCCAGTCAATTTAAATCATAATTTCATATTAAACTACTTTCCTATCAATGTCAAAGTTCATCTCGTGATCAACGAAAATACCCTAGGGATGTTCCTACCTTTGAGAAAATCATGTTATTTATTTTTTATAAGACCAGGAAAGTAAAGAGAAAGTATTTTATTCAAAACATTTCCAATAATCCTGTATGATAAATTATGAATTCTTATATGATGAAATTGGATAAATTCTATATTTTGAATCAGTTTAGGGATGAGAAAAAGGATTTTGGTAGTGGAGGATCTAGGTAGGGTTTCTCCTTTAAGGTGATCATAATCTGAATGAATAACTACAATCTTGATGATATCCTAAGTATCCAAGTGAAAGGACCCTAATTATCCCTAATGTTCTAGTGCACTATAAAAATTTAGGCTCTTAATAATATTTATAATTTTATATTATTCATAAATTATATTGATGAGATCATTGTAATATAAATTAACTACTGGTTGGATACTAAAAAAAGGATCACTGTCCTCTATAATTCATGAGTTTCCTCAAACCAGTTACTAGATATGACCTAGATTTAAATGACAGATTAACAAAACTATAATAGGACCCCAGATATTAACATCGCTATTTTTGAGATCCAAATTTATTTTTCATGTAAATATTTTATGAAAAAAACTTTTTTCCAATGAATACATGAAAATAAGATGCATTACATTCTCCTTAACTTAACCATTTTATTCAATATTTTTCTATGTAATCCATTTAAAAGATAAACAATTCATCATCCAATTTTCAATGCTTGAGGGGAACGAGAAGGAAAATATCACCATCACACTTTTCTTTCAATCTATTATCCAGCTACTTAATTTCTTCCTAAAGGACATCCAATAAAATATTATGGATCGGTTGGTTATTATTTTAAATGAAAATACCATCTTTAAAAAAACATGATCTTGTTTTATAGTTCCACCTAAGAATTCCCCTGGGTAATAGGAAATTAGGACATGCCGACTATCTCATTATAACCTTCCATATCCATCCAACATATTTAATAAAATAAACATATATTTGAGTTAACCAAACCTTTTGTATAGATAAGAAGATGATAATAATCATAAAGATATATTTACCAATGTTTGATAGATGCATTTGATAATTTAGATATATCCTAAAAGTTACCTAGAAATATTTCCGGTATTCTCTATTTTCTACTACATACATGTTTATTATTTCACAAAGTAAAATTTTTATATGTGAACGCTAAATCCAGTAGGTTTGTTTTTTCCAAAAAGGAAAAAAATTATTTCATATAACTATTAGGGTAGATTCTAACTCATTCTCAGATTTCACAAAGAAGAAATTTAATTCACCTCCTTTTAACTAGGTTTCTGAGCTAGGATAGAAGGAATAAAGTGATTTAGAAAGTTTCTCTCTTTGGATAAAATATAATTTATCATAGAAAATGTCCATAAAGAATGAGATATTAGGTTTAATTACCTTGAAGTTAATGTGTTGAGGGGATTCAACAATGAAATCTACTTGATGTTGATTCTTTTATAGAATAAAAATATGATTTTTGATCAACCTACCATGCATATACTTTGATAATAGAAGCTTACTAGAAATATATTTGATGGATGTCACCTTCAGTTTGGGATTTTTGATTTATGGAAAGGAAACATGTATTTTATTATGGAATTTGAGAATATAATTACTTTTTGTTACGGATCCCACTCCCAATGATTTCCAAATAATGGATGAGATCATGGAGAAATGGAGGAGGAGTCCTTGAGATCCGACTAGTCTTGGATCACTAATTTTGATGATTCAGAAATGTTCTTTGATTTTGAGTGGGACATCACATTATAGAGAGGGGGTAAGGTTGTGCTCTTTATTTAGCTTCTTCTAGCTTGAGATGAAAGAGAAAGATTTTATTCTACATCACCAATAATACAAAAGTAATTATGAGATTCAATTAGTTCACTTATAGTAGGAATAGACCGATCCATATCTGATGAAATTGACCTGAATTGTTTTCAATTTAATGGAAGGGGGAGGAGAGAGATCACTAATTGACTTCCCCAGATTCAACTTTTTTGGTAGAAAACACTCCTAAATAAATCTCTAAGGGTACATAACTAGGTCACTAGTGTGAGATCCTGTAACATTATCTAGAAGAGCAGGGAGTAGATGAATATATGGGAACATCAATTGGACCATGTATATTTTTATTAAGGATGGTTTGATCATAATAAATTTTATTGAGAGAGTAATTCAGTTCCCCCCATGGTAGAAACCACTCCTATATTAGAATCCAAGATTTGAACCAAGGGGGATTAAACTAAGATATAATCTAGATCATACGACCATTCCTTGAAACTAATCACATATCCTTCATTTAAATGAACTTCTAGGAAAAAATCGAGATATGGAGACCTCAATGGGGGAATCGATCAAATAGTTGAAGGTGTGTCATAGTAAGGGTAGATGACACCTTATCTTATACACATTAAATCTTAGCGAGATTGTAATTTGTCAAAAGAATAGTATCCTAGAATATTTGAGTATAAGATTATTTTTTATAAGTATATTCCAATCCATGCATGAACATTTTTTTGAGGGATGGGGGAGGCTGGGTATAGTTCAACTCATATGTGAGTGGAAATGGAATTTTCTATTTTAAGGTTATCTTCATTTGTACATAGAAAGTAAGTAAAGGAATCAATTATGCTTTTATGGATAGATGAGTTTTAAAAAGGAAGAGTGAGACTAGAAATATGAAGACAAATTTACACTTGTGGTTAATTCTTACACTAATGAACATCAAAGAACCATTAAAGGAGATGTAATTTCATATTTTCATAGAAGTTACATCTCTATCTCATTCCCTAATGAATTTTATCTCTAAAAATAGATGAATTCAGAAGGATTTAATATTTTGGACAGATCTTTCTATATATATCGAATGATTATGGAATCTGATCAAGTGAGAAATGATCATTATAGAAGGGTCATCCATCCCAAACTTAGCTAATAAGGACCATCAGTGGTATTGAGAAGGCTCATCAATTTTACCATTGAAAAGACATAGGACTATAAACCCTCTAATATATCATGAATCTTCACCTTCATGTGGATTAGAGGGGTGGGTAAAGAATACATTGAAGGGTAGGGTGGGGAAGATTTCATGGGATGACCACATTGAAGGATATTGAAGGGGGGACTGCCATGGTTGGGAGCGATGAGACACCAGAGGTAGGGATGTCATAAGTGATGCACCAATATTGGTGAATGATTGTGTAAGATAATAATATGATATTTTTCAAATGTTTAAGAGGTGTGGGGGAGTGGATTGATCTCATAAAATTAATTTAAGAAATTTTTGTCAAACATAAATATGAATTCCATGGAAATAAAATAAATGGAACACATTTTTTTATCGCAGTTCAGATCTAAAAGATATAACTCTAATATTTAATACTCTTAAGAACATAGAGAAATGTCACCCAACAATAATGGAATATATGAAATTTTATGGGAGGTCACAACCCTTTATATTGAATTTTTAAATCCTATAAGAACAACCCAAAACTATATTTGTTTCACACATAATGGTTTAAAATAATCACCATTACTTTTTCACACAAGGAGGAACAAGCTATAACTTTACTTTTTGTGGTGTTATAAATTAAACCCTAACAATATGTAGACCAAGGCATTACTAATCACTTTTCCTTTAATGAATAATAATAAAAGTCATTCCTTTTGATGGGGAAATATGACCTGAATACTAGATTTTATGGTTAGTATAACCAAACATGGTTAAGTACAAAATATAATGGAAATAAGTAATAACTATATAAACCATGTGAACACATAATAATTTGAGTGTAAAGGCAGAAGGTTATCTCCAACATCAATGGATCCAAAGATTGATGTTCATTTGAGAGAAATAATTGATCGCTAAGGTTTATCACATAGTATAGTTCAAGAATATACAGAATCTCATTAATTAATTTGATATATTGAAATAAAGAAATAGATGTATTTCAGAAACAAAATATTCAAAATTAATAAATTAGTTACACTGATATTTCTCAGTGCAGTACGTGATTTCATTATTGAATGAATATGAAAAATGTTCCCACGTAGCCCAACTCAATATTTGTAATATTTAAGTAATATATACAATTTATTTACATTCAAAAGATTAAATATTAAAAAAAATAAAAAATAAACTATATTAACTTCCATTGTAACATTACAAAAAGTATGTGACACAAAATGTTCAATTTCCAAACATATTAACTTTGAAACTTACTTTTTTACAAGAATGTAATGTGAGTATTAAACCCACATGTTGATAATTGAATACAATACAAAATTATTTCAAATAAAATTCATATAAAATAATAATTAATAATTATTTAATATATCATTTGGTTAATGAATAGCCTTAAAAAAATTCAGTAAATAAAATGTATAAAATATAACAATTATGAAAAGCAGAGCATCATAGAAAACAATTCCTTAATGAATGATAGGTTGATATCATAGTAGTTCATAACCTATTGTGTATCTAAGATCCTAGAAAGTCACTCATTATGGTAATTCATTATTTGTCTTATGTGTTTAACTGAATTCAATGTGTGGTCAATCTGGTTTTCAATGTGCAGTCGATTAGTTTACATCGTGTGATTTATTGGTTTAAAATGGTCAATATAAAATCATTGTTTGGATGATTAATATATTATAAAAATTTATCTTGTTATCAAAAAATAATTATCAGGTGTTCAATTAATATTTCATTATATGGTCATATGGAATAACACAGTCGGTATATGACTTTGTAAGATTCTTAGTTATAATTGATTTAATATGTTCTGATGGATTAAGTTTCTTCATATGATTGGTTAAATAGTTAAAAAAATTATAACTATTTTTTAATATGGTAACTGGAATTATTTTCATGTAGTTGTTGTATCTTTTTATGTGATTTCTTGTATCTTCCTACATCATGGTTACATGACTCTTAAGATCAATTCAATTTTTTTTGAAATTACAAAATAGATTAATCTATATAATTACAACATATGTGATATTAAATTCAAACATATGTGATCGTAAATTCCTCTCCATTTTAAATTATAAATAATTTTAAGAGAGAAAACAATCCCCAAAAAATTTATAATGAATAGTGGCAAAGAAACTAACCGTTCTAAAAATTACACCGAATGAAGTGTACAAATGACCTTAATTGTTACAAGGGAGGAAACCAAACCTTATAAAACATCCATAAATTTTTTAATTTTTACCTTAAATTATTTTATTTATACTCATATATTGTAACCAAGACTCATTTTTAATTTTTAGATACTGAAATGGTCTGTATAAAAATTGAAGATATTAAAAGAAATATATATAATCAAATAAAATGAATCAATTGGTGATAAATTGTTACAAAAATTTTTAGTGATCATGATAAAAGATTAATATATTGACTGACCAATAAGTAAACAAAATTAAAAAATGAGTGAGAAAACATAATTTAACTACCAATAAACATATTCTATAAATTTATTTTTCTATCATAACAATTTCAAATTTTATTCGATAAAACATAGATAAATCTATGGGTTTATTAAACATATCGGTATATTAATATTCTATATAAACTGATTCCAAAAAAATATTTTATTTTTTAACATGATATTTAAGAAAGTGATACATTAAATCAATTTTTTTAGTCCTAGAGTGATATAAATTATTTTTAGAGATTAAAATTGTAGATGTATTATCACAATAAATTAGTATTTTCTATATATTAGGACCAAAATTAGAAAGATTTTGTTTAAAATTTAAAGATAGGGAATAGAAAGAACTATTTTAACAAACTCACTACTAGTAGTTGAAAAAACAACTAAATTTTGTTTCTTAGTAATCTATAAAAAAACATTTACCATCAAAGTGACACACACTTGTTGTTTTCTTCTATCTATTTTACAACCACAAAAATCAGAGTCTAAAAAACTTGTTTGTTCAAATAAATTATCTACAGGATAAAATAATTTGAGATTCAAAAATCCATTAACCTAATTTTTTATTATTTAAAATTTCCTTAAATGTATTTATTTTTGATTATATTGGATTCATTGACATATACACACCGAAAACATCAAATATAGTCTAGATGATATCAAATAATGTATTCTACCAATAAAATCTCTAAATAAATTATTATCAATATTTTTTATTGAATCAAATAATTGGACTTTAAATAAGTACTCATTAGAATATTCAAACTTTTTCAATAATTAACACCAAATAATTTAACTAATTATCATTTATATTTTCATTTATTAGTAAAAATACCATCTTTACTTTGAATTATTTGAAATCCCAAAGAAAACATATGGTCACCCATAATACTCATATCAAACTCTGAAGAGATTAAATATAAAAATTCATTATAGAGAATATAACTTGATAAAATAAATATAATATCATCAGTGTATACATGAACAATTAAACTATATTTTGTATCTATTTTAATAAATAAAGTTGGATCAAAATTTACCCTTTCAAAACCATTATTCAAAACAAACAATGAAAGAATATAATTCTAATCTTGATGATATTATGTCCAACCATAAATATATTTTTAAAGATTTAAAATATTTTTAATTAATATTCATAATAAAAACCCATGGCAATTTAACTAAAAATATCTTTTAGAATAATATGGACTAAAAAAATGCACTTTTTACATAAAATTCAAAAAAATTTAATTACAAAATGAGATGAATATTCCAAAATAATTCATATAGATTATAATATATAAATTAGAGAAAATGATTCTTCAAATTCCATCCTTAATTATTAATTTTAACATTAAGCCACTAATCTGGAATTATTTCTAATTATTTGACCAAAAACAACAATCTTATTTCTAACTGTCAATTTGGTGCCAATAATATTTTGATCTTCATGGGTTTCAATTAAGGTTTAAATTTAATTATATAAAAAATGATTTAATTGTTAATGAATTTCCATTGTCTAGTTTTAATTAGATAAATTCTCATCTAAATTTTGAGGCAGAAAATTGAAAATATAGTTGTGATAAGAACAAATATTTCTTAAGGAATTTCTAATTTTAACACCAACAGTTTTTTCAAATCCATTTATTGTTATTTTTTAAAATTACACAATATGTTTTAATGATAACCTCACATTTAGCTAGGATACATAAGAAACCCACTAACATCTATATTTAAAAATTAAAATTCAAAATAGAAACTGACAAAAAACTCATATCATAAATTTGATGTTTAGTGCAATCCATGCATCAATTCCAACACCACCAAATACCTTGGGTCATAAGAAATTGACCAGTGAGTCAACTTGAGCCACACCCCTAATACATGATCTCACAATCTTCATCTCCACCATAAAAAACAAATTCACACCACATTATAATATTATTATCTCTTTCATAAACAACACTGAACATATTTACTTTTCAGGTGGGATCACCGATGGATCCAGAGTAAAAAAAATCTTCATCGATAAAACAATAGATAAAACAACACTGATCAAAGAAAATTTATCTGTAAAATTACAATAAAGAACACAAACATGGTTTGATTAGGGAATAAATTCTTATGGAATCCATTGTCCACTCAAATTCACATCCCAAAACCTCGTTAGAGAAAACCACAATAGATTTAATGGGAAGGGAGCGGTGTTCCATGAATATTGTATATATATGAGTGGAAAAAATCCTAGTAGAGGTCCATGAATTCCATTGGGAACCCAAAAAACCATCCATGTAGAAATTGACTATTATGATCCAAATTACATAATGAAATCCATCGTTTTTGAAGCATTGCAAAAACCATAGTCATGCCATCAGATAGTTGGAAGTTCATACCTACTACTATCTGAAGTAGAATCAAGTAAAATACTCCTACCACAACATCACTAAAGTTATAGATGAATCAAGCCATGCATGACAGGAAGAGGGCAGGAACACACAGACCACTGCACTGTAGGGGAAACACCAAAGGGAACGATGAACTGATGCAACAACCTAAAGACTAAGAGATTGAGGAGATATATCATAGGGAATAAGAAAAAGGAAAAGTTAAGAGAAAAGAATATGATGCTGGAGAGGTAGTTGTCAAGATCACCCTATGATCTGTTTCTGATATAGAAACCTTATGCTAAAGAGACAACTGATAACTACCGCTCAGATTTAACACAAGTAGTTATATCCCCAACTACTTATTAAACTAGATGGTCTTTATGAACTATTAATGTTTTTTCATAAGAGGGTGTCTCTCCCTCAGTTGATGCATCAAGTTTTCATTTTTTAGGTTCACAAAATTTTAAATCTCTAAACTCTTCCACAACATATTCTATATCATATTTTATTTCGGTTAAATGGTTTAATAAAATTTCTCATGTACATATTCTTTAACAGTTAATATAATTTTTTATATAGTTTATATTACTTACTATAATTACAATATCCTATAAAAATAAATTATTTATAATTATTTGAATGAATTTTTCAAATGATTAATTAGTATTAAGAATGTAAAATTTATACCCAAATACTCTAAAGTATCAAATTCTAGGATTTATTACTTTTTTGATTTCATAAAGTGTGTTCTTTAAGAATGGTCTAAGTAAATTTATATTAATAACATTAAATTTTTATTTAACAACTTTTTATTGGAAATATTTTGGAAAAGAATTCTCATTTAATATTTTCCCTAATATTTATTGTAAAATCCCGTTTTTTACTTTCTAATACACCATTCTTTTTTGAGGTCTTAGGAGCTGAATAATTATGACTACACATATTATATTTACAAAATTTATCAAAATATATATTTGATAACTCATCACCTCTATAAATTTTAAATGATAAAATTTAATGTCCTTTTTTTTAATTTTAACATATTTATACTATAAATTTATTTAGAAAAAGTTCCAAATTTATGTGCATGAAAATACATCCATGTAAATATAATTTAGTTGTCAAAAATAAAATAATTAATACATTTTTCCTCTGATAATAGATGTTTTTATTGGTCAAAATAAATATAAATATAAAACTTAAAGGATTTTGTAAGTTCTAAATTCATGAACAAATTTAAATGACTCATTGTGATGCATACCTTTTAATAATGAATGAAATTCATATGTGTTGCCTAGACTCAACATAGATAGATCCAAGGCCCTTTTTATTTTTAAAATATTGTGTATTAACCATAAATTTCATGTCTCAACCCACCATGTCACAAAACATTATCAAATTATACATAATTTAAAAATATGAACTTCTTTTTAGTCAAATTTAAATAAAGTAATTGAATAAATATTTTGATTTATTGTTACATAAAATAAGACAAATTCGTTTTAAAAAACAATACATTTTCTGTTTTCAAACTTTTCATTCATATTACTAACAAATTACTATGAAATAATTATTAAATTTATGTTTTAATCCTTTAGGAAATAAAACATTTGAAATAGAAACTAAATTTGAAATTAAAACCTCTTCAAAAAAATTTAATTTTACCTTTGAGTTATCACCAAATGTAGAACTACCATCATCGCAACTATTTGATGATATAAATTTAGGGATATCGTCAACCATATATTATGAACACCTACCATCTATTTACAAGACATCCTTTTTTATTCTTATAAAATGTGTTTCCTATAAACAATTTTAAGACATATTTAGTACCCATGAAAACATGGTCCTATAGTATTGGTATATGATTTTTTTTGGAAGATATATAGATTTAAAACATGTGTTTCATAAGTAATAAAGAGGAAAATGATTGAGAAATAAAATACATTTTTTAGCCAAGAGACTATGAAAATCATAAATAGAATTCATTTAGATAATATATTTTCATTTGAAATTTTAAAAAAATGAAAATAGATATACTTATACATGAACCATTGACAAAGAAGTTTTTATAGACATTCTATAAACTGTTATCACAACCAAGACTATTTTCTCATTTTTCATCTTATGTGAACTCACAATTTTGTATAACTTTTTCTCACTTGAACTAAAGTGTATAGCTCATCCTTCAACATTAAAATTTATTTTCAAATATATCATTTTATTCCAAAACATTACAAAATTTAATTGTTATAGAATCTTCACATTTATACTATTAATCCTCAAGCTTAGTATTTTCAAGTTGAACACTTTCTAGATCAGTACTTAATTTTTCACTTATACTCAAATAAGTATTTATTAGTTTTCCATTCTAAAAATAACATTCCTTATATTTATTCTTAGGATTATGGAATAATTCTATAATATTTTTAATCTTATGTATGATTATATCAATATATTCAAAAAAATTATCTTCAAAAGGATTATAATTATAATCAGGATAGGAAGAAAAATTAGATTGAATTTGTTAATTTGATGATTTCATTAACCATAATTATATTAATTATTTTCTTTCACTAGATTCATCACTCGAATCTAATTATTAAGTCTAACTTCAACCAAATACCATTAATTTACTATAATTTTTTGTATTGTTCTTTAATGTATTTATAATTCTTGAGTCTCGATCATTTTGGATTTATGTGACCTATTTCAATTCATTCCTAATAGATAACTTCATTATCATGGTTACCTTTATTTGTATCATTCTTTATGAAATAAGTACTTATTTTTTATTCTTCATAATTATAACTTCTTTATTATTCCTTTGGAAAGCTATATAACTTGGTCTATCTCACTTCTATGCAATTAAAAATCAGAACACTAATTAAAAACATTCATTTTTTAATTAAAATTAATACCTTTCTTCTTAAAAAATTAATATTAAGAAAAATGTTTCAATTCTAAATCATTTTACAATAAAGATCTAATAATATCATACAATTTATATTCCTTGAAAATTTTACTTTCATTAGTAGCTACCTTTTATGTAAGACAATTATTTGGTAAAGCTCTTAAATCTCTTTCAATATGAATTGAATTATATATTGTTTCTCTTAATATACTCATACAATTCACAAAAATTTTGAATGTATGAAAAATTTAATTTATGGTTTCATATTATACCATTTTAAACTCTTGGTAATTTTCTATTAACATGCCCAGTTTATATATTATAGGCTTATCTGAACTTAAGTGAGTGACTTGAAAAATATTTCATATTTCATGTACTATTTTACACACAAATACATGTCTATACACATTCCTACCAATCCAATAATATAAAAGGTTCATTATATTGTAATTAAATATATATATAATGATATAAATACTATTCAATGATTTTGAATTTAATTTAGGTAGTTTGTAAGGTTTTACCAGGATTGTACAACTTTCAATACTAAGTTGCTTAAGAGAGGCTTCCAGGCGAGACATTTGATAAACAAAATTAATTTCATTAAACAATGGCCGTCATTATGGTGTCAAAAAAAAAAATAAAATTCATGCTTTTTATCTTAAAATAGTTCTTTTTCCCTTTGAATATTTATGTTAGGATTTGATTATAACAAATAAAAAATAAATATTACAATGCTATGGAAGTGACTCTGATACTAATTGTTAGGCCCCCAAAGTGAGATCGTCTGAAAGTTCATGAGGGGTGGGGGTGAATTGACCTATTTTAATTAATTTTAGAAATATTTATCAAATATAAATAATAATTTTGCATAAAAAAATAAATTGATCACAATTATTTTTATGGCAGTTCAGATCTATGTGATCTGACTCTACTCTTTAATCCCTTCAAGAATAGAGATAAATTACCTATAACACCCCAGGATTTCATAGTACATTATCTCTTTAAAATAATTGAATAGCTTGCACTACACGCAACACCGAGTTCAAGTACATCATGACCTATTAAACTAGCCGTTTAAAAAGTGGTTATGAATAATATTAACGAAATTTTGAATTATATATATATACTATATAATTTTAACATTCATATTTTTTGTTTCTTATACATAATATGAGGAAAAATTCAATTTTTCCAGATAAAAGAAGTATTTTTCAAAAATGCAGTTTCTCCACCTTTTAATGTAAAAACTTTTTTAAATCAAATATTTGACACCTTTATAAATTCAATTTAATGAAATTAAATTCTTAATTAGAATCGAAACAAAAAAATTTAGTTCGGATAAATTTTTGGTCTTTTCTAATAACTTTTATATTTTGATGATAGTGAAAAATACTACATTTTAATTGATTTTTTAAATTCTTTTATAGTGTTAATTTATTTATTTGAGTGGTTTTAATATATAATTAGATTATATTTTTATTATTTAATATAGTTCAGGTCATTGTACGTAATATCACATTAAAATTAGACATAATCACATGTCAATCTTTTGAAAGTTTTTACTTCTTAAAAACCTACTTTCTGGTTTTGACAACATGAATTAATTCTAAATTAATTATTGTAAAATATTAGTTTTAAATTTTCTAAAATAGACAAAATTATTTAATAGGTAATATCAAAATTATCTTAGGGTGAATGTTTGGTATTTTTCTGAAAACATTCAATTTTTGATGAATAGTGAAAACATTGCCTTATTATTTAAAACCGAAATTTTATTTAAATAATTAATATTTTTATTTAATAATTTTAATGTCAAAATATATAAATAATACATATATCAGTCTAATTAAATTAATTGGAGTCATTTTATAAAAAAATTATATTTATAAAATTTTATTGAATTATTTAATGTATTTTACCCACCTTCTAGGAACATTTTCAAATTTATATAAAACGCAATTTTACAACTTCTGTGAGTTAAATTTCAAAAATTCAAAAGACAAGGTTGACCTCAGTTAGTAAAATGTGATTCCATAAGATGAAAATATTTTTTTTGTGAATAGTAACTTTCACATTTTATTTACCATAGTTAAAAGTTAATAAAATAATTAAAGGTAAAAATAATATTAAAATTACCCTAACACATGTCCTAATTCTATTGGATAAGTGTATTTAGACCAAAATTATCCTTAGGATAAAAAATATTATTTTTTAGCCACTTGGATTATATTAAGACATTTGTTATATTTTATTTCAAGAAATGTTAAAAGTGTTAAATTCAAATTTTATTATCCAAACCATTTGTAATATAGTGTTATACAAAAGAAAAATTTGACTATAAATAGTCATTATAAATATGAAAATATTTCCTACATCATGGTATTTTATTTATAATTTTTAGACATTTAATAATTAAATTTATCTATGACACAATGATGATGCAGTAATTACCAATGTAATGAGAGATTAAAATAATTGATTTTATAAATATCAAAATAAATGTAAATTGAGACTTTTGTTGCTATATAAGAATTTCATAGGTGAATATGACATTTTTGGGTTGATGAAACGTATTTTGTTCAAAGTAATTATGTTTTTATGACTTTAACAAAAAAAATACTAAATAGTGTCAAAATTGACATAATTGAGTTTTTAAAACAAATACTATTTTATTAAATGATATAATATTTCTAGAAAAACTATTTTTTGGAAAAAGGACTTATATAATGACATACATTTCATTAATTAACCACTTTAGGTTATCTTGTCATTTTATAGTTAGTTTATTAACCATGTAATATAAAATACAAGAAGACATGGTAAAAGGTAAACTATTTAACTCAAAGTTAAATCTAAAAGATAATGTTAATATGGTGACCTAAAATTGTATAAAACCTATTGGTTGAGAGGCTGTCAACCCATACCCACTATATCCTAGAAATAAATATATTTCAATCCATTAAGAACTAGAAATTATTTTATAATAAATTAATATTTCAAGCATTTCCAAAAGTGGCCCTCACCTCTCTTATAAAGGGGAACATCCCTTATCTTAAATTAACAACTCCAAATCCTTTTGTCTTGTCCAACCTCTACTCAAATATCCTCCCAAATACCCTCAATAAAATATAGAGGCCTTAATTTTATCAAGAAACCGATCTAAGTATCCCTTTGGTTTAAATCAAACGGAAACCCCTGAAGAAGAGGTAATTATTTCATCACCTCTTTTTGTGTTCTTTTCTTCTTTCACTTCCTCTTTATTTGTTGTTTCCATATGAAAATAATAACTCCAATACCTTATAGATAATTTGGTGTTATTATAAATATGGTACAACCTTATTCATTATTCTATCCATCTTATGAATGAAAATGTCACCATACATGCGTATGTACGGCTTACCGTCTCCACGTCGTGGTGTAGTTTTTTATTCAACACTTTGTTTTTTTGGATAGGAATAATGATGAGTGTAATTGATGCAGATAATAAATATAAAATGTTAATTATTCTGTATATATAATATACCATAAAATTAAATACAATTTCACCATCAATAGAATGAAATTGTCGCTCGTGCATACGTATAGCTTACCGTCTCCACATCGTGATGTAGTTTATTATTCAAAACTTCATTTTTTTGGATGGGTATAATGATTAGTATAATTGATATAAAAAATAAATATAAAATTTTAATTATTCTGTATATATAATACACCATCCAATTAAATACAATTTCACCATCAATAGAATGAAATTTTCACTCGTGCGTACGTAGGGCTTACTGTCTCCACGACGCGATGAGATTCATTTCCACGTTCACCATTCAATGTTGATTATAAAAATATATATTATTAATAACTATGTAATATATGAAATAATAATTCTACTAGAAATATATATATATATATATATATATGTATTTACATATATCTCATTCGTTTACTTCTGTTTAATACGATATAAAAAAGAAAACAACATTTATGCGTACGTACGAGCTACTATCTCCATAAACGGTGTTTTAAATTTCATATATATTTTTATTATACATATTTATATTCTGAATATATATGATACATAAATAATTTTTTTATATTCTTGAAGTAATAAAATCATGATATAAGTGACACGATCAAGAATAACAGGTTTAAACACGTTTGATAAAGAAAGCGATTATTACTCAAAAGGTTATTTTAACATGGGAATTATTATTAAATAATTAGTATAAAGTCATAAATAAATCAAGTATTAAATCATAAATATGAATATGGTTCTGGTATAATTTAATAACATACTATAGTCTTTATACAGGAGGTTAAACATACCCTCGACTAAAGGAAAGTACAAGGTAAGGGTTATTTCCTCAATCTCATTATTATCCAAGATTGTTTATTTTTAAGTATCTATTTGGAAATATTTATCACCTATGTCAATGTTTCATTAAAAAAATTTAAAAAGGAATGTTATAATGTTTTATGTAAGGGAAAGTTTAACTAGATCATCATTTTAAATGTTTTTAATGATTTATTTTCCTAAATATTTTTAATTAATGTCCTTGTTTTAAAAATGATTTTAAGGATTTATTTATGTGGAAATGATTGTTTTAATTTTTTAATTTATTTCAAAAGTTTCAAAGTGTTAGGGGAAAATTTGATTCAAAAATATCTTTTAAATGACTTCCTTTATAAATTGTGTGAATTTTAAGTGATTTCATGAAAATGGGTATTTCTCTCAAAGTGTTTTATTGATTATATTCAACTATGTCAACATCCTTTATTGAATATTAATATTGATTGAGGTTGATTTACTATAATACAATATTCCATATTATATTGAATGAGATATGGTATGTTTGACTGTGGATGTGCTATTTTTATACCATTAAGGGTTTATGGTTTAAAATATTGACATTTTGTGTGCTAGTTTTAACACGAATGTTTATGTTATGTTTCACCATTTTAATATAAAGAATGCATTGGACTTAGTAAGTGATTGGCATGGGCCTCTATAGACCCTCGATTCATTATTAGGTCTCTTGAGACAAATTAGTGTCTTGGCACAAGGCCTTGACTAAATTTTTATTTGTAGTCTTGGAACGAGGCCTTGACTATGTGGTTATGGTGTCCATAATTATGCATCCCCTCATTATGAAATTAGTTATTACAGGTGATTATTCAACTAGTAGAATAACAATGTGCATGTTTATATGGTAATTTTTGATTTATTTTTGCCAAATTATGTTCAAGTTTATGTTTAAAAGGCTGTTGTTTTTGTTACACATCTTTCCTTAAATGTGTATATCTTTCGCTAAATTAGTTACCCTTACTGAGCATCTGATCCCTCCCAATTATTATGTTTTGTTTTCCTAGGATTGCAAAAAGTGTATTATGATTGTTATACTGGGTTAATATAGGGGAATAATGGCATTCTAAAAGGATTATTTATATTGTGTTTTATGTTTTAATGTGTAATGTAACGTTCATGTATGTGATTCTAAGACTGGTGAACTGATCGGTCCTTTAGGACTTGATTCCTTGTAATCATGCCAATGTATTAAAATAATACGTTGGCTTTGGCTTATGGGGTTAGGTCATTGTAGATGGTATTAGAGGAAGTTTAGAAATAAACTTGACCATTATATTTAGATAAACTCTGATTAGGAAACATCACCCAAAGATAGACTTTGAGGATTAGTATAGAAGAACATACAAAATTATTGGTAATGTAGATATTATATAGGTTTTCTTGGAAATACATCTCTCTCTAGATACTACAAGTGGACATGGTTTTTGAACAGATGTACTGAGGACTGAAAACTCTAATAAGGAGTTTTGGGCTTGACCTGGGGTATCCTGGTACCTGAAAACGGGCCTTACTGTCCACCTGGTTTGACACTCCTAGGGGATATGATTAGGATAATTCACATTTTCTTTACAAACTATTATGAAGGATTTATGAGTAAATATGTCAGAAAAGAAACCAATCTTATGATTATGAGACTAGATGTGTGAAAATCTTCAATTAATGATGATAATTTTTCTAGTTTTTTCATTATACATTATGATATGATCTAACCTAGTGTATTTCATCATTTAGAAATGGCATCCAGTAGAAGGAATGAGAGCTCCAACAATACGCATGATCCAAAAGGTAAGAAGGAGCATATATTTCATGGTCTTAAGAGAACATTTAGATGGGAAATAGTCTCCCAAGTATTCTAATCATTTGAATAAATAGTATAATGTGTTAATAAGATAAGTAAATAATTATATGAGTCATATGGATTAGAAGGGAAGAAATAAAAAAAGAGGACGACATAGAAAAATATGTATAAAGGGAAGAAGGAAAAGAAGGACTTTCCCACATGTGATAACTGTGGAAAGAATAACCTTGGTAAATTCATGAAATGAATGAGAGTTTTTTATAAGTGTGCAGAAAAAGGACACCGCGTTTTTGATTGAAAGGGTAAGAAAAAGGTTTCAAATGTACAATGCTTCATTTATAAGGAGTTCGGACACTATGAAAATCAATGTCCAAATCATTAGAGTATGATCCAAATGATGCTATTGGATAATATTCAAGTTATGATACTACCGTAGATAAAGAAGAATGACTAGTGTTTTTATGTTTTTAATAATGAATTATTTCATTTGAGTGTTGTATCAATGATGTACTGGTTATATGAATTATGGAAATAAATAAGGATTGTACTTCAGTACTATTTCATTGAGGATTTGAGATTATATGGTTCTAAGAAAAGTGACTCAATAGCAAGTTAAACTTTTGGAAATACAAGGTTGATGGAAAGATAAACCTTAATATGTTTCTAAAACCGAGATAATTATTTTGGAATAATATATGATTGATTTGGAAAAATTATATTGTATATTCTTGATTACCTTGAAACTTATTAATGGTTTGTCTATTCCATAATTTTTGGAGATTACAACATTTTTATATTTAAGGAGTATATCCAGTATTCCATGTTTTATAGAAGGAATAAGAAAGTACATACCTATTAAAATATGGTTGTATGGTAATTTAGTTTGATACCATGTTTTAGTAGAATACATGATGAAGGTATTCACATGTTGTTTTGTGATAAAAGAGATCTTCATTATGTTATGTTTACCTTCCTTATAAATTTTGTATGGTGAGTTTAGAAAAATGTATTTTGGATATGTTTAAAGGTTGGAATGGATTATGTTAGAAAATGGATACTATTATTTAAGGATAAATCATTTCTTAAGATTATTATTGGATTTTTTTAAAAATGACTACCCATAGGTCGGGCAACTACCCGTCGCATCCAGCAAGGCAGTGAGACTTGAACCACCAACCAAAGGGAAAAAATCATTCGTCACCTACCACAGGCTTATGTGATGTCCTGGTTTCTATAATGTAATGTATTTTAAAATGGTATCACATATAAATTATAAATTCGTATTTTTGTAACCCTATAGAATTATGATAAATAGAATATTTTTGGGTTCTATTATCTTATAGAGTGAAAGATGAGTTTGTGGTAGATATTAGTTAAAGGATGGAACTCTACTTGTCAAGTATTCTTTTATTCTTTTTTCTTTAAAATTTTGGGAAAGGATCTTAAAAAAAAGTGTTATCCTAATACCTTTTGTTTTTTGAACTAATGATATTTTAAATCATTATAGATTTATGGCTTTGAGGACCTCAATTTTACATTTATTGTTCACCTGTTTGTGATTGATGACCTCAATCACTGCCTATAAATATTAAATTCTCCTTCCAATTATTTGAATCTAATTTTTACCAATGTTCTCCTATTCTAAATCCTAATTTAGTGGTGATGTTTTTATTTCCCTTTCCCTTTTATTAAAACTACATTTTATTAACCCTATTTCCGATGTGGGTTTTCCACAAAGGTATATTTATTTTCAATATTTTATTTTCGAAGAACAATTTAAAATTACAAGGACACAATTTATTGATGAAGGGGAGAATGTCACACCCCAATATTTCATAGCACCTTAACGCTTTAATACAATTCAATTGCTTGCGCTACATGCAACACCGAGTTCAAGAACATCATGACCTATCAAACTAGCCATTTAAAAAAGCCTTTATGAATAGTATTAACCAAAATTTGAATTTTATATATATCATATAAAATTTTAACAATCATATTTTGTGTTTCTTAGAAATAATATAAGGACAAATTCAATATTTTTAGATTAAAGAAGTATTTTTCAAAAATGCAGTTTCTCTACTATTTAATGGAAAACCGTTTTGGAATACAATATTTAACACTTTTATATATCTAATTAAATGAAATTAAATTATTCTTAAGAATAAGGACATAAAAATTTAGGTTGGATAAATATTAATTACTTTTCTGATAACTCTAATATTTCGATGAATAATGAAAAATACTAAATTTTAATTGAAAATAATATTTTTAATAAAAATAATTTATAATGTTAAATTATGCATTTGAGTGGTTTTAAAGAATAATTAGATAATATTTTTATAATTTAATATAATTGAGGTCATTTTCAGTAATTTCACATTTAAATTGTGCATAAACACAAGTAAATCTTTTGATAGTTTTTACTTCTTAAAAACCTGCTTTCTGGATTTGACAACAGGAATTAATTTTAAATTAATTAATAAAACTTATATGTTTTTATATTTTGTCAAATACAGATCATTTTTTAATTTGGAATATCAAAACTAGCTAGGGGTTAATTTTTGGTATTTTTCTGAAAACTTTCAATTATTAATGAATTGTGAAAACCACTGCGTTATTGTTTAAACCCAACTTTTTATTTAAATAATTTTTTTTATTTAAATTTATTTTAAATCCAAAATAGATACATAATATCTATATTATTCCAATTTAATTCATTGGATTCATTTTATAATAATGTTATATATAAAAAAATTTATTGAACTATTTAATATACATTACCCACCGTCTTGGCACATTTGCAAATTTTTATAAAATATAATTTTTTTAAAAAATTTGAGAGACAAGGTTGACATTAGTAAGTAAAATGTTGATCAATAGGATGAAAATAATTTTTTGTGAATAGTAACTTTTGCGTTTTATTTACCACGGTTAAAAGTAAATGGGGTAATTAAAGGTACAAATAATAATAAAATTACCCGAACACATGTCCTAATTCTATTGAATAAGTGAATTTCGACCAAAATAAACCTTAGGATAAAAATATGATCCTTTTTGTGCCACTTGGATTAGATTAGGACATTTATTATATTTTATTTAAAGAAATTTTAAAAGTGTTAAATTAATATTTTATTAACTAAAATTTTTTTAATATAGATTTATAATAAGATAAATTCGTCTATAAATATCCATTAGAAATATAAAAATATTTCCTACATCACGGTATTTTCTTTATAATTTTTATCCATTTGATAATTAAATTTAATTATGACAGAATGATGATGATGTAATTACCTTATTAATGAAAGATTAAAATAATTGATTTTATAAATATCGAAATAAATGTAAATTGAGACTTTTGATGCCATAAAAGAATTTTATAAATTAATATTACATGTTAGAATTGATTCAATCTATTTTTTTCTATGTAATTTATTTGTGATAAATTTAAAAAAACAAATACTAAATAGTGTCAAAATTTACATAAATGAGTTTTTAAAACAAATACTATTTTATTAAATGATATAATATTTCTAAAAATTATATATTTCGGCCAAATGATGAATATAATGATAGATATGTCATTAATGAACCACTTTATGTTCTCTTGGAATTTTATACTGAGTTTATTAACCATGTAATATAAAAATACTAGAAGACATGGTAAAAGTTAAACTATTTAGCTAAGAGTTAAACCTCAAAGATAAGGTTAATATGGTGACCTAAACTTGTCTAAAGCCTATTGGTTGAGAGGATTTATCCCCATAACCACCTTAGCCTTTAAATAAATCTATTTTGAGCTATTATAAATGGAAAATGAATTTCTAATAAATTAATATTTCAAGCTTTTCCTAAAGTGACCCTCACCTCTCTTATAAAAGGGCACCTAACATTATTTTAAATTCACACCTCCAAAGCCATTTGTGTTGTTCAAAACCTATTCAAATATCCTCTAAAATACCCTCAATTAAACCTAGAGTCCTTACTTTGATCATAAATCAAATCTACGTCTCCCTTTTATTCAAATCAAATGTAAGCACCTCAAGAAGTGGTAATTATTTTATCACATCTTTCAGTGTTCTTTTCTTCTTTCACTTCCTTTTTATTTGTATTTTACCTACCAAAATGATAACTCCAATACCTTTTATATACTGTGATGTAATTATAAATATTTTATAACCATATTAATTATTCTATCCAACCTATTAATGACAAGGTCACCATACACGCGTACGTACGACTTACCGTCTCCACGTTGTGGTGTAGTTTATTATTCCACACATCATTTTTTGGATGGGTATAATAGTGAGTATAATTGATGTAAATAATAAATTTAACATTTTAATTATTCTGTATATATAATATACCATCCAATTACATAAAATTTCAACATCAATAGAATAAAATTGTTGCTCATGCATATGTACAACTTACCCTCTCCACGACGCGATGAGATTCATGTCCACATTCACCATTCAACAATGATTAAAAAAAATATTATTAATAAGTATGTAATATATGACACAATAATTCTACTAGAAATATATATAAATATATATATGTATTTACATTTATCTCATTCACTTACTTCCATTCAATACGATATAAAAACAGTAACAACTTTTATGTGTATATATGACCTACTGTCTCCATAAACAATGTTTTCCATTTCATATATCTATCTATTATAAATATTTATATTCTGAATATATATGATACATAAATAATGTTTTATATTTTTTAAGCAATTAAATCATGTTATAAGTGATACGATCAAGTATAAGAATTTAAAATGAGTTTGATAAAGAAAGCGATTATTACACGAAATCTTATTTTAACATGGAAATAATTATTAAATAAGTTGTATAAAGTCATTAATGAATCGATTATTAAATCATAAATATGATTCTGATTCCGATATAAATAAATAAAATACTATGGTCATTATATAGGAGGTTAAACATACCCTTGACAAAAAGAAAGTACAAGGTAAGGGTTATTTCCTCAATATCATTATTATCCAAGATTGTTTATCTTTAAGAATCTATTGGGACATATTTATCATCTATGTTCATGTTTCATTAATATTTTTTAAAAAGGAACGTTTTAAGGTTTTATGTAAGGGAATATTTAACTAGATCATCATTTTAAATTTTTTTAAGGATTTTTTTATAAATCTTTTTAATTAATGTCGATGTTTTCAAAATGATTTTAAGGATTTATTTATGTGGACATGATTATATTAAAGTATTAATTTTTTTCAAAAGCTTCAAATTTATACGTGAAAATTTGAATCAAAAATATCTTTTAAATGACTTCCTTTATAAATTGTGTGACATTTAAATGATTTCATGAAATGGTGTATTTATCTCAAAGTGTTTTATTGATTATTTTCAACTATGTCAACATCCTTTATTAGATATTATTTTTGATTGAGGTTGATTTATTATAATACAATCTCCCATATTACATCGAATGAGTTATGGTATGTTTTACTGTTAATGTGAAATATTTATACCATTCATGGTTTAGGGTTAATGTATTGACATTTCGTATACTAGTTTTAATACGAATGTTTATGTAATGTTTCACCCTTTTCATATAGGGAATGCATTGGACTTAGTAAGTGACAGGTGGGGCCCGCTATAGCCCCTAGATGGATCAGTAAGTCTCATGAGACAAATTAGTGTCTTGGCATAGGGCCTTGAAAAAAATTTTATTTGTATTCTTAGCACGAGGTCTTATCTTTGTGGTTATGATGTCCATCATTATGCCTTCCCTCGCTATGAAATTAGTTATTACATGTGGTTATTTGACTAGTAGAATATCCATGTGCATGTTTATATGGTAATGTTGGATTTTTTTTCCAAATTATGTTCAAGTTTATGTTCAAAAGGATGTTGTTTTTATTACATTTCTTCCCTTAAATGTTTATAGCTTTCACTGAATTATTTACCCTTACTGAGCATTTGAGATCACCCCTTTTTTATGTTTTGTTTTCCCAAGATTCCAAGAAGTGTATTATGATTGATATGTATGGTTAATTTAGGGGAATAATGGTGTTATTAAAATATTATTTATGTTGTATTTTATGTTTTAATTTGTGATGTAATGTTCATGTATGTAATCAATTTTCTAAGACTGCTAAACTGTTCGGTCCTTCAGGACATGATTCCTTGTAATCATGCCAATGTATTAAAATAATGAACTAGCTCCAGGATTTCGGGGTCATGGCGTTACATTACCCCCACTAATAATATAATCTATGAATTTTTATGTGATATCACAACCCTATAAAACTAATTATAAACCCTATAGATATAAACGAAAACTAGATTTGTTCACACTTGGTGTCTTAACTTGATCACCCTTCCTTTTGAAAAATTAGAGGCACAAACCAAAATTCACCCTTTGATGTGTTTTAGAAACCAAACCATACCTTTATTCATACCAAGGTAAAATCGATTGCCTAATAATTTATAGATAATGGAAGTACCCATAACTTTTTATGGGGTATTATAACCTAACTCCTAACATTTATGGGTAGTATAACCAAACATGATTAGGTATAAAAAATAATATAAATAAGTAATAAAAATAAAAACTAGATGAACAAGTAAGGATATGAGTGTCATGGAAATGAAATTCTCTCTAGAAGCAATGGATCATGAGATTTAATTTCCTCCAAGAGCAGTAATTGATCACCAAGGTGCATCGCATAGTAGAGTTCAAGAATCTTCTCAACCTCATTACTTCACTAGATATGGCCAACTCAATACATTGTGTCACGCCCAGACTTCATTGAGGTATACGTTTAATTTTAAATTTTTATTTCATAAATTAATTGCCGGTTTATTTAAATTATTTGGTTGTATCATGAGGCGAACCCGGTTTGGGTTGCCCGTTGGGGTAACGGTGCACGCGCGCGAGCCTTACGCCGCTCGGCGCACGAGTAGGGGATGGGCAAAGCCATGCAGCTTTGCCATTTCAACGCTCGGTGCCCGTTGCGCGGACGAACCAAACGACAGATGTTAACTTCAGTTTTATTATTATTATTTATATTATTATTATTATCATTGATACTAATACTATTATTATTATTATTATTATTAATGTTATGCTTTTATTATTGTTATTGTTATATTAGTATTATTGTTATTATTATCTTTATAATTATTATGATATTATTATTATTATTGCTAATATATTATTATTATTATTATTATTATTATTACTATTGTTATTTTAGTGTTATGTATTTATTATTATTATGCTATTATTAATATTAATATTAATATTATTGTTATTATTATTATTTATAATTATTATTATATTATATTATTATTTCTATTATTATTATTATTATTATTATTATTATGTTATCGCTATTATTTTTATCCTCATTATTATTATGTTAACAACTTTTTGAACCCGTTGAGCGTTCTGCTGTTGTTAGGACCTGGTTGACGGCTCAAGACGGTGCGACCGCGGCGCAACTGGAGTCTTGCGCCGTGTCTTTTTCCGCGCCTGTTTGAGGTAGGTGATTCCGCACTCAGTTATCTTTTGGCGGTCTTTTGCGTGCTGGTTTAATTTTTTTCATCACCCTGCTAATTAGTTTTCATATTGACAAATTAGTTTTAATTACTTTTTTAAATGCGCATTTTATTTTCCAGTGGTACATTCATGTGGTGCAAGCCCATTTCTTTTATCACAGAAACTCACTTTGGCTGTTTATTATTATTTGTAAACTGTGCAGTGTGTGTCAGAGAGTTCGGATGACGCAGGTTGTGTGTTGGCATGTCAGAATGTGTTTTATTATAGAAAGGGGGTTTTGGGTGACTTTTTAACCTTTAAAAATTTTGCGACATGTTTGAAAACTGTTAAATAATTTTTCTTAGTGGTTTTCTTAAATAACAAAGTGATTTCGTTAAGTTATGCGTCTAGTTAAATTTAAAGCGTATGCAGTGTGGTTTAAGCTTTCAAAAAGAAAAGTTTTAGTGCGTGTGTGGTTTTCAAAGAGGATATCAGTGTGCAGGTGACCCGTTTGGCTCGAAGTGCTAATGTGACATGTTATGTGAACTTTGATCTCTAGGTGAGTACAAGGAGGGAAGCCGGGGTATTAGGTGGGGAGACTGGGACTAGTGAGCTAGTGTTCCGGAGATGACCCGACCCGGTTTCACTGGCAGGTTTGATGACTGCAACACTAACTAAACATATGATATCTGAGGGTCGTGGCCTTCTAATCCACGTGTTCTGAGGGTCGTGGCCTTCTAAACCACGTTATCTGAGGGTCGTGGCCGCCTAAGCCACGTTTCACCGAGACACGACGTTCTAGGATCCCACTAGTTCTAGTACCCATAGGGCCTTTCCCATCCCTTGGTGCCACCAGTTACCTTGCGTGCATGCTGATACGTGATATGTCACTTGAACTGCTATCCTAACGTGTTTATCTTGAACTGCCTTTCTTTTAAATCATTTTATGAAAACCATTTTCTTTTGCACTCCTTTCCATCTTTATTTCAGCATTGCAATTGGTTGTATTTTGATAGTTGTGCGTGGAATCTTTTATTGGTGTTATCCTGCTGGGCGATTTCTCACACCCTACTTACACCCTTGGGTGTAAGTAGACTTGTTTACTTCTGATACAGGTAGGGGTCCAGCTTTTGGGAGCAGTGGTTCAGGTTGTTAGCAGGACTATCTACGTGACGTTTTTGTGGTGGCCTAGAGGCGGTGTCCTCACACCGGGCGACAGTCCTTAGGTTGGTTTTTGGTTATCTTGTTTTGGTGTTATTTGAGTTTTGAGTACTTGTGAACCAAAAACCTGTTTGGTTATCTACGTGTTTGACTGTAACCTTTACTTATGTTTTGTTTACTTTGGTTGGCTGCTTTATATTTTTTCACTCGGGTAAACCGTTCCCAAGGTTTATTTTGATACCCGGGCACTTGTGCCAGCCCGTGGGGATCGGGAACGCCCTTCGGGCCTTGCCGCGGGCCGAGTCGGGCGTCGGTTCGGATGGCGACCCGATTCGGTTCGTGACAAAATGGTATCAAAGGCAGGTTTTGTTGGTGGTTTACATTATTTGGGATGAGTTGGATTATACAGAAATTGGGTCTGTCAGGGATCAGAATTCTTGTTGCGAGTAGGGTGCCTGGCCAGCATGCCTCGTGATAGATACTGAGTCACCATGGGATGTCAGGGTGCTTATTTCACTTATTTTCTGGGTGGGACGTGCAGGCTGCAGACTGTACGTGGACACCAGGTAAGGAAAGTAAAGCTTTTATATGGATTCGTTTTGTATGTTTGGTTTATTGATGAATGTTTATCTTGTTGTAAAAATTTATTTCCCTTTTTATTGATGGTTTTTTCCCTTGATTGCTGCTCTTTTTCCGTAAGATGCCTCCCCGGAGAGTTCCCATGCATCCACGGGAGGAAGCCGGAGAGAGTTCTCCCGCGCCACTTCATCAGAGACTCGTTGAGGCGATGGTCCGAGCCGTTCAGGCTTTAGGACAAGGGGCGACTCCTGCCCCCGCCCCTGTTCCAGCTAGAGGGGAATATTTTGTCTCCAGGAAGGATAGAGCTCAGGAGTTTCTGAGGAGCAAACCTCCTTCTTTCCGAGGTGGTTCAGAACCTCAGGAGGCAGAGGAGTGGCTTGAGAAGATAGAACGCATGTTCGATTTCCTTGACACGCCTGAGGAAGTCAGGGTGAAGTGCGCCTCATTCCAGCTGGAGGGTTCCAGTCGCAAATGGTGGGAATCAGTGGTGCAGGCTGGTAAGCATGAGCACATGAGATGGAAGGATTTCAAGGGTATCTTCAACGAGCAGTATTGTCCAGAGTTCGTAGCCTATGCTAGATCTCGGGAGTTCATGGAGCTTTCGCAGGGGAATCAGACAGTGATGGAGTATGAAAATATCTTTTCTGAACTGGTACGGTATGTACCTGAGATAGTTTCGAGCGAATTCTTGAAAGCTCGAAAGTTTGAGAAGGTCCTTCGACCAGAAATTCACTCCCAGGTTTTCTTGTTCAAACTGAAGACTTATGCTTAGGTGGTCGATCGTGCTTGTATGGCCGAGATTGACCAGAAGGGAAAGTCGGGGTTTTCTGGATCAGTGTCAGGGTTTGGCAGTGGCAGTTCATCTGAGAAGAAAAGGAAGCGTGATGAGAAATGGAAGAAGGGTGATGGCAGCTCAGGTCATCCTCCCAGGCAGTTTTCATCTGGGGATTCTGGTGTAGGGCCCGTTGTGTGCCATCAGTGCGGAAGGGCAGGGCACATCCGGCCTGTTTGTCCATACCCTCCTAGACCATGCCATGGATGTGGAGTTGTGGGACATCTACAATGTTTCTGCAGGACTGCACGCCCTTATCAGAGTGGGGCTGGATCAGTGGCTTCCAGAGGGGTATCAGTTCAGTCAGAGCCGACCAGGACGACAGGATCTCGGTTTGGTGGGCGTGGTGGTAGGACCGGATCGTCTTCAGGGCAAAGCCATATCAGGGCAGAGCCTCAGGCGAGCGGTCGTTCTCAGGCAGGGACCAGGAAACTACATGCTGTGGATCAGGCACCAGCGGGATCTGATACAGGGCCTTCGACGGTTCTAGGTACCATTCTGGTTGCATCTTCTATAGCTGTAGTTTTATTTGATACTGGTGCTTCAGTTTCTTTCATATCTGCTCGTTTTGTGAATCTCCTGAACCTACCAACCGAGCTGTTATCGTTTTCTATGGAGTTGGTAACACCGTTGGGGAAAAAGAGGGAGCAGGGCCTTAAGTGCCGATCGTGCGCACTCACTGTGTCAGGAGTCGAGATGGAATGGGATTTCTTGGTCCTTGACATGGACCTATTTGATGTGATCCTCGGTATGGACTGGCTGGTGCGCTTCCAGGCGCACATTGATTGCTATCGACGCCGAGTCAGCTTTACAGCACCAGATGGGACTCCTCAGCTATTTCACGGAGAATGGGATCCTCGGTCGGGACGTACGGGACCTCCACTCCCTGAGCTTGGAAATCTTGCTTATCGGTTGTCGTCGCTCGCGCTGGAGGATGATGGCGGTATTTCACAGGGTGGGTTACCTCGTGTAGTGGATGAGTTCACAGAGGTTTTCCCAGATGATTTTTCTGGCTTACCCCCAGAGCGAGACGTGGAGTTCTCGATTGAGTTGGCGCCGGGAACACAGCCTATATCTCTTCCCTCATATCGCATGGCCCCCACCGAATTGAGGGAATTAAAGATATAGCTGGACGATTTGGAATTCAAAGGATTCATTCGCCCGAGCGTCTCTCCTTGGGCCGCACCGGTTTTATTCGCGAAAAAGGCCGATGGAACCCTTCGGTTGTTCATTGATTACCGGAAGTTGAACAAGGTAACCATCAAGAATAAATACCCTTTGCCTTGGATTGACGATTTGTTTGACCAGCTGAAGGGGGAAAAGTGGTTCTCCAAGATTGATTTGCGTTCGGGATACCACCAGCTCAGGGTGAGAGAAGCAGATATCCCGAAGACGGCTTTCCGAAGCAGGTACGGTCACTTCGAGTACTTGGTCATGCCTTTCGGACTGACAAATGCCCCTGCAGTTTTCATGGCGCTCATGAATAGGGTGTTCCACCCATATGTCGACTCATTTGTCGTGGTATTCGTGGATGACATCCTGGTCTACTCTGGATCTAAGGAGGAGCATGAGCATCACCTGCGTGTTGTTTTGGGCACTTTGCGGGATCACCGCCTGTATGCCAAACTCACGAAGTGCACTTTCTGGATCAGGGAAGTGAAGTTTCTGGGGCACGTCGTCTCAGAACAAGGGGTCTCAGTGGATCCCGAAAAGATCAGAGCAGTTATGTCTTGGGAGCAGCCGAGAAATGTGTTTGAGATCAGGAGTTTTCTGGGCTTGGCTGGTTATTACAGGCGCTTTGTCCGGGACTTCTCGTGGCTTGCCTCCCCCATGACCGCACTCACCCGGAAAGGGGTGAAGTTTGAGTGGAACCCATAGTGCCAGACATCTTTTGAGGAGTTGAAGCGGCGGTTGACCACCGCACCTGTGTTGACCTTACCAGAGTCAGGAAAGGGCTATGTAGTGTACTGTGATGCGTCAGGTACGGGCCTTGGATGTGTGCTCATGCAGGATGACCATGTTGTGGCTTATGGTTCTCTCCAACTCCGGCCGCATGAGAAGAACTATCCGACTCACGACTTAGAGTTGGCGGCAGTGATGCATGCTTTGAAGACGTGGCGCCACTATCTTTTTGGGGAGAAGTTTGTGGTCTATTCTGACCACAAGAGCCTGGCCTATATTTTCTCTCAGATGGATCTCAATTTGAGGCAGCGCCGCTGGGTCGAGTACCTGCAGGGTTTCGATTTTGATATTGTCTATACCCCTGGAAAGGGTAATGTGGTAGCTGACGCATTGAGCAGAAAAGTACCAGTGCAGGCGTTGAAGAAGTCCAGCGATGAGTGGACTTTGATGGGGCTCTTCTCCCAGATGCATTTGGAGAGCAGGGAGCACAGTGGAGGTGCTTTCTTGGCTAGCATCCAGTTGACTCCTGCTCTTCTAGAGTTGATTTAGCGGGAGCAGCCCGGTGATGAGTTTTGTCGGCGATCTATGCAGTTTCTCCATGGTGGGGAGACTCCTTCTGATTGGACTTTGTCTTCCAAGAGGGTCCTATGCTTCAAGGGCCGTGCTGTAGTGCCGTTGTCTCTGCGAAAGGTGGTGATGCAGGATAGCCACCAATCTCAGTGGGCCGTCCATCCTGGTACCACCAAAATGTACTACGATGTTCGCCGTCAGTTCTGGTGTCCAGGTATGAGACGGGACATAGCCGACTTCGTATCCCGATGTTACACCTTCCAGCAAGTGAAAGATGAGCATCAGAGACCATCTGGCCTACTCCAGCCATTACCCATTCCTACCTGGAAGTGGGATGAGGTCGCCATGGAATTCATCATTGGATTGCCTCGTACACCTCGAGGGAGAAATGCTATCTGGGTGGTGATTGACCGTTTGACTAAGTCTGCTCACTTTATTCCGATCAGAGATACATCGAAGGTAGAGGAACTGGGCCACTTGTACGTTTAGGAGGTGGTCAGACTTCATGGTGTGCCATCGGCAGTTGTTTCTGACAGGGACCCCCGCTTTACATCACGGTTTTGGGGAGGCCTTCAGAAGGCTTTGGGGTTGCAGATTAGGATGAGCATGGCATACCATCCTCAGACCGATGGCCAGACGGAGCGGGCGAATCAGATTCTGGAAGACATGCTCCGAGCCTGTGTGTTAGATTTTGGAGGCTCATGGGATAGCCATTTGGGGCTGGTCGAGTTTGCTTACAATAACAGTTACCAGTCTTCCATCAGAATGGCACCCTTTGAGGCACTCTACGACCGACCTTGTCGGTCTCCTCTGTGTTGGGCTGAGGTAGGAGAGGCCTCGCTCTTGGGACCGAGTCTTGTTCAGGAGACGTCTGAGAAGGTCAAGCTGATTAGGCAGTGGTTGTTGACAGCTAAGAGTCACCACAAGTCTTATGCAGATCAGAGGCGGCGGGATCTCGAGTTTTCAGTGGGGGACAGAGTGTTCCTGAAAGTGGCCCCTCGCTTGGGTCACCGTCATTTTGGGAAACAGGGGAAGCTGACACCGAGATATGTTGGATGTTTCGAAATTCTTGAGTGGATTGGAAAGGTGGCATACAGGTTAGCTTTTCCCTCGCAGTTGACGTCGATTCATGACATATTTCATGTCTCCCAACTGAAGAAGTACAACCCCGACCCGTCACATGTGCTGAATTGGGAGGAGCTGGAGATAGAGTCCGACTTGTCTGTGGTCGAGCGACCAGTGCGTATAGTGGATTCTCGGGAAAAGGTGCTGCATGGAAAGTCCATTCCTCTGGTGCGTTTTCTTTGGCAGCACGGGAATGATGAACACGAGACTTGGGAGCGAAAGTCATGGGTTGAGCAGGAGTACCCATTTCTATTCTCTGATCAGGCTTTGAGCTGACTTTCCGAGGGCGGAAAGTTTTCATGGTGGGGAGAATTGTCACGCCCGGACTTCATTGAGGTATACGTTTAATTTTAAATTTTTATTTCATAAATTAATTGCCGGTTTATTTAAATTATTTGGTTGTATCATGAGCCGAACCCGGTTTGGGTTGCCCGTTGGGGTAACGGTGCGCGCGCGCGGGCCTTACGCCGCTCGGCGCACGAGTAGGGGATGGGCAAAGCCATGCAGCTTTGCCATTTCAACGCTCGGTGCCCGTTGCGCGGACGAACCAAACGACAGATGTTAACTTCAATTTTATTATTATTATTTATATTATTATTATTGTTATTGATACTACTATTATTATTATTGTTATTAATGTTATGCTTTTATTATTGTTATTGTTATATTAGTATTATTGTTATTATTATCTTTATAATTATTATGATATTATTATTATTATTGCTAATATATTATTATTATTATTATTATTATTACTATTGTTATTTTAGTGTTATGTATTTATTATTATTAAGATTATGATTATTATTATTACCATTAATATTATTATTTCTAATATTATTATGATATTTAATGTTATTATTATTAATTTATTTTACATTGTTTGTTTAACCTTTCCCCCTCCCAAAACCCTAGCCGCCACCACCCCCTCTCTCTACTATTTTTTTTATTTATTTCATTTCTTTTCCTCTCCTTCTTCTTCTCATCCTGCACCCTCACCTCTCCGTCTCGGACCCCTTCTTGTTTGGCCCTTCCTCCCCGTTCGGCCTCGCCCAGTCTTGCCCCGCGCCACCCCTCTCCATCCCAACTCGGCTCCTCCCGCGCCGGAGACGCTTGCATCCACACCTCCCGCCGGACCACCTTTCCGCCTCGGTCCGCCCCTGCCGTTCTCCTATGTTGCGGCTCCCTGCTCGGCAACACCAGCAGCCGCTGCCCCCCTCATCCGCCTACACCACACCTCCCGCCGGACCTGCGTCGTCGCACTGCCAGCCTTCCCTCACCGGTGCCTCCCCCCTTGCTTCCAGCCACAACCGCCGCTCCCCGTTGCACCCGTAGCATACCAGCCCCTGCCGTTTTTCTTTCTTTCTTCTTCCCTTCTTCCTCTCCTCCTCTTCCTCTTCTTCTCTTCTTCTTCTTCTTATTTTCTTCTCCTTCCTCCTCCGACCAGCCAGCGCGCCACCTCCCCACTCGGCCGCTTCTCCTGTTCCGCCTCGGGCCGCCCCTGCTGCTTTTCTTCTCTTCTTCTTCTTTTATTCTTCTCCTCTTCTTCTTCTCTTCTTCTCCTTCTTCTCCTCTTCCTCTTCTCTCCTTCTTCTTCCCTTTCTTTTTCTTCCTCTTCTTCCCCTGCCAGCGCTCTCTCCCTCACCCGCTCACCCGCACCTTCCGCCGGACCACGCCCCTGCCTCTTCTTCTTCTCTTCTTCTTCTTTTCTTCTTCTCTTCTTCTTCTTCTCCTCTTCCTCTTCTTTCATTCTTCTTCCCTTTCTTTTTCTTCCACTTCTTCCCCGTTCTGGTGCCCCTGTTCGGCACTTCCTCCTCCCGCGCAGGTCTGTTTTTCTTTTTTATTTATTTATTTTATTTTATCATTTTAAGTTATCTAATAAGATATTATGTTTTCTTTTGTTATTATTATTAATATGTTAGTTATTATATCATTACTATAAATATTAATATGTTATTATTATAATTATGTAAATAATAATAATATTATTATTATTATTATTATTATTATTATTATTATTATTATGATATTGTTATTATTATTATTATTATTATGATATTATTATTATTATTATTATTATTATTATCATATTAATATTATTATTATTATATTAATAATACTATTATTATTATACTACTATTGTTAATATTATTATTATTATGCTATTATTACTATTCATATTATTATTATTGTTATTATTATTATTTATAATTATTATTATATTATATTATTATTGCTATTATTATTATTATTATTATTATTATGTTATCGCTATTATTTTTATCCTAATTATTATTATGTTAACAACTTTCTGAACCCGTTGAGCATTCTGCTGTTGTTAGGACCTGGTTGACGGCTCAAGACGGTGCGACTGCGGCGCAACTGGAGTCTTGCGTCGTGTCTTTTTCCGCGCCTGTTTGAGGTAGGTGATTCCGAACTCAATTATCTTTTGGCTGTCTTTTGCGTGCTGGTTTAATTTTTTTCATCACCCTGCTAATTAGTTTTCATATTGACAAATTAGTTTTAATTACTTTTTTTAAATGCGTATTTTATTTTCCAGTGGTACATTCATGTGGTGCAAGCCCATTTCTTTTATCACGGAAACTCACTTTGGCTGTTTATTATTATTTTTAAACTGTGCAGTGTGTGTCAGGGAGTTCGGATGACGCAGGTTGTGTGTTGGCATGTCAGAATGTGTTTTATTATAGAAAGGGGGTTTTGGGTGACTTTTTAACCTTTAAAAATTTTTGCGACATGTTTGAAAACTATTAAATAATTTTTCTTAGTGGTTTTCTTAAATAACAAAGTGATTTCGTTAAGTTATGCGTCTAGTTAAATTTAAAGCGTATGCAGTGTGGTTTAAGCTTTTAAAAAGAAATGTTTTGGTGCGTGTGTGGTTTTCAAAGAGGATATCAGTGTGCAGGTGACCCGTTTGGCTCGAAGTGCTAATGTGACATGTTATGTGAACTTTGATCTCTAGGTGAGTACAAGGAGGGAAGCCGGGGTATTAGGTGGGGATACTGGGACTAGTGAGCTAGTGTTCCGGAGATGACCCGACCCGGTTTCACTGGCAGGTTTGACGACTGAAACACTAACTAAACATATGATATCTGAGGGTCGTGGCCTTCTAAGCCACGTGTTCTGAGGGTCATGGCCTTCTAAGCCACATTATCTGAGGGTCATGGCCGCCTAAGCCACGTTTCACCAAGACACGACGTTCTAGGATCCCACTAGTTCTAGTACCCATAGGGCCTTTCCCATCCCTTGGTGCCACCAGTTACCTTGCGTGCATGCTGATACGTGATATGTCACTTGAACTGCTATCCTAATGTGTTTATCTTGAACTGCCTTTCTTTTAAATCATTTTTTGAAAACCATTTTCTTTTTCACTCCTTTCCATCATTATTTCAGCATTGCAATTGGTTGTCTTTTGATAGTTGTGCGTGGAATCTTTTATTGGTGATATCCTGCTGGGCGATTGCTCACACCCTACTTACACCCCTGGGTGTAAGTAGACTTGTTTACTTCTGATACAGGTAGGGGTCCAGCTTTTGGGAGCAGTGGTTCAGGTTGTTAGCAGGACTATCTACGTGACGTTTTGGTGGTGGCCTAGAGGCGATGTCCTCACACTGGGCGACAGTCCTTAGGTTGGTTTTTGGTTATCTTGTTTTGGTGTTATTTGAGTTTTGAGTACTTGTGAACCAAAAACCTGTTTGGTTATCTACGTGTTTGACTGTAACCTTTACTTCTGTTTGGTTTACTTTGGTTGGCTGCTTTATATTTGTTCACTCGGTTAAACCGTTCCCAAGGTTTATTTTGATACCCGAGCACTTGTGCCAGCCCGTGGGGATCGGGAACGCCCTTCGGGCCTTGCCGCGGGCCGAGTCGGGCGTCGGTTCGGATGGCGACCCGATTCGGTTCGTGACACATTGTGTTATGTATTGAAAAACATATTCAAAAGTATGAAATATATTGAACTACAACTTTTCCAATTAAACATGCTATTTATTCATCTATTGTGCATGATAAATTTCCCATATAGTTCAACTCCATAATCTATAATATTAAAATAGGTTATAAATTTAATGTTCTTAAAAAATAAAAATAGAACACTAAAAATATATAATAAACAATATTAAAATTATTTGGAAAATTCCGAAAATCATGTGATAGAAACTATTCAAATTTCATAAAAACTAGATTTGAAACTCATATTTTTATATAAAGGAAGACGAGTCTGTAGCCCACATGATGATAATTTAATACTTTATATAATTTATTTAAATAAAATTTATTATAATTTAAATACATAATTATTTTTTAAAAGTTCATTAGATCAATGAAAATATTTATAAAAAAACGTGCAGTAAATCAAAAAGTATAAAATATAAAATTAAAAAAAAGATAATCATAGAAAATGATTCCTTAGGGAATTATAGGTTGATATCAAAATAGGTCTTAAATTGTGGTAGATCCAAGATTATTTAAAGTCACAATTTTTGGTAATTAGTTATTTTCCACATATATTCGATTCAATTAAATGTACAACTGGTGAGTTTTTTAAACATTAGTTGATTGGTTTTACATTGTGTGGTCGATTGGTTCAACATAGTCATTTGAGACTCTTTAAGTGGTCTATTCATCACTTAGATATATTTATCTTATGGTTAATGCCGAATGATCATGTGGTTGATTGATATTTCTCCTAGTGGTTACTTGGAATAGCATGATTAGTCTATGAATTTTTTAGAATTTTAATTATAGTTGATTGAATACCTTGCACTTGATATAGTTTCATTATATGGTTAGTCCAATAGTTAGGAAAATTATGACAATTTTTCTTATAGTCTCTTAACTTTTGTTCTTGTGGTCAATGATTTGTTTCATATAGTTACTTGAATATTCCAACCCCATGGTTTTTTCTGGATCCTCCCATGCTTGGAATAAAACTCCAAATTGATGGATCATTAATCTATAGTATAATGATAGGAGGAGTTATATTGTGGGACCTTTGGGGGGATAATAATTTTTGTGCTCATGGTTTTTTTCAGATCTGGTGATTCTCTCTAAGAATAATAAATGATGATGCTCATATGAATCCTTTTATATAGACATGAAAATATCATTTTGGAGGAGGAAGAAATTAAATTTTTGAACCTACACCACTCAATTCATGGAAAAGATGACATTCCTTTGTTTATATCATATATCATAATAAGGTTCAAGGGTATCATTAATGATTGGATAAATTTTCGACACACATGGAAATAACACAATAAGGTTACATACTTTCTAACATGAAAGGAAGAACACAATGAGATGATCTAATGCTATCATCTCAAGAGATATCTTACAATAGAGATAGTGAATCTAGTGGAAGATGAAGCTCTCATTCTACACTACTTTATCCATCCCTAACTCTTGGTTTTTCATTCTTAGTGTTTTTGTTTTCTTTCCTTTTGTTGGACTCATTTTTCTATGATAATTAAAATTTTAAGTTAGCAGTAGTAGTGATGTAATCTACTCCCATATGAGTTCAAAATATACATGTTACACACAAATATTATAATATTAAAAAAAATAACTTATGTTAAAGTTAATAAAATATTTAAATTAAATTTATTACAATTTATTATTATACGATAAATATGTTTTTTAGTTATCAAAACATAAATAGAAAATGTGGTAATGCAATACTTCAACAACAAGGATCTTAACTTGAAAAACATGGGTAGGGGTCAGGGATGACAGGATTGGGAGAAATTTCCCTTATATGTCTATAGAGGTACCAACTAGAGGGGAAAGTGAGGATGAGGTTTGAATAAAACCCAACCATTGACCCATGGTGATGGCACCACCATTAATTGGTCAAAAATTTGAACTGGGTAGAGGTGAGTAGTGTGGATTCAAATACTTAGATGAAATTAATTGAAAAACTCTAAATCACAATAACATATCAATAGAGGATTCAAAACCCCATTTTTCATTTTTTCATCAACCTAGTTCACCATACATATAAGGGTCCAAGGGAAAATAATCAAACCACACACATATAATTTTTTACGACTAAGGTCTACCAAAAAATAAATCAGAGATTAAATCATCATATAACTAATATTCCTCATATCTTGGGTATATAAAAATTCAACTACATCTTCACATATTTTCACATTTATCTATTCATTCTTAAGAGGTTTATCTGGGGGGTTTTGAAAAGAATCAAATGCTACCAGCACTATCAATTAATCCCACTATAAACTCATCCCATAAGTATCATGTTGTATGACCTATGTCGGATATGGGACAACATAGTTCCAAAGTGGCATGACCTACATAAAATTCACATCACCCATGTGTAATTCATTACCATTTAGTCCATATATTCTATAATGTGGTCCAACCCCATGCCAATGTGACATGAAACCAATGTAACTCATTACATTATTAGCACTATCTATAACTAACACTTAATTATATTTCTAGAAAAAGTGACATGATCCCCATTCCAAATTAGATAAACCCACTTAGAAGTCTATAAATCCATCCCTCTAGCCACTTTATAAATTTTCCACTAGATTTCAGCATTATTGGCTTAAAGTTCAATATGGGGATATAAAAAATATTTCACAATTATTTATAAATAAATATAAACACTAATTTCCATCATAAACAACACATAAATAATTTAAAAAAGAATCATAATTAATTATTTACATTAATTCATAAATTGAATATTCATATTCACTATTCATAAATTTCTACCATTAATATGCTTCTATCTTTATTAATTGAAATTATATTATCAAAGAAATAATGTTTCCATCATTTTTTCTAATTCAAACCCACAATTTATTAATTAATATCAATAATCTATCCTAAAAAAATAACATTTATAGAAAAAAATCATCATGAATATTTAGTCCACAAATTTCATATTAATAAATCATTTACAATTTTTTTGATATATATTAATTATTAGGGATTATTATGAATCATATAACCATTGTAAAAAATAGAAAATCATGGTAGATTCATGTATATTGATTTTAGGGCATATGAATTTCATGTCACCTATCTTGATTCAAACATAAACATTAACCCTTAATCCATTGATGACCGTTGATCTTGATTTTATCACCTATCATCCTCTTCCTTTTATTAATTAAGATATAATATTAAAAAAAATCATAAGGGAAAAGTAAATAGGGAAAATATGTTATTGGTGGGGAAAAATAAAACCCTGACTTAATTCCCTATTTTCTATACCCATTAATTCTATAAATCCTTTTACTCTTCACCATTGACTTTTTTTCTCTCTCATTCAAATCCCATATTCAAATAGTACATTAGAACCACATACTAGACATGAAATATCTTAATAAATTATGATTTATATAATTACATTATTATTTGACATCACCACCAACACATATAACATCTCTACTAATCACATAAATTATTTTGTAAAAATAATAAATATGAATAATAAAATAATAATTTAAATTTCATCCACACACTATGTTAATTATAAATTCAAACCACATAAAAAAATTATAAAATCACCCAAACAATAAATGTAATTCCCTGAATATAGGGACTGGATCAAAATATTATTCTTGTGGAAGAAAAATTATCATTTTATGCTTCATATCTAAAAATTTGTAAAATTTCTTAAACTTTCATACTCTAAATTTCCAAGTCTTTATTAAAAAAATGGGATGATGAAGACTACTTTTACATGTTATTAAAGTCGAATAACTATACACTTAATAAGTTTCCAAATATTGAAAGATTGAATGAAATAACTATTTATCTATGGAAGCAATTAAAATTCATATATGAGAAAATAATGGTTTTATATGTTCATTTGAGAACAATATTTGATGATAAAACTTATATTATTGAAATATTTAAAGAAATTTCCACTATAAAATCATTATATGAAGATAAAAAATAAGTAAATATTATGAATTTATAAATAAATAAAATATATAAATGTTTTTGGCTACATTTATAAAAGGAAGGAAAACATAGAGAAACTCCTTAAGATCAAAATCCCTTGAAGTATTGATATGGATTTAGATACTCCATTGGGTGAAAGATATTCAAAAATAACGTATAGGGATAATTTATTTTGATACTAATATTAAACAACCATATATAGATTTTTCTATACTCCTAGAAATACATAATTTATATTCTCAATGAAGAAAATAAAAAGATATTGTATTATTCAATCATTACTCACAAAAGATTTAGTGAAATATAAGATGAATTATAAGTTAAAGGAATCAAAGAAAAAATATATCTAGAAGGCATTATGAATGATAACTTTTTGATCAAAAAATATATATGTTTTGCAATACATATTATACAAAATTAATAATTAATATATATGAAATAGAAAGCAGTTCATATTCCCAACACATTATCAATATATAAAATCCCATCAAGTAATATTGATCTAATTTTCCTAACACATAAACTAATGAGGTAATATTTGGATACTTTCATTAATTATAATTTATATTTGAAATAGAATTATTATAGTTTTTTATATAATATATTACAAAGTGACTCATAAGATTCATTTTTGTATTATTGATGATTGAATTCAACGAATAAATGTTAAATGGGGTTTAGTTTTTTTCATGTATGTATTTATTATATTAAAACAACATATTTCACATTGTAGTCCTATAAATAAAAGATTCCCCCTTTTATTAAAACTCAATCCTTGAGAGCTTCTCAATTTTCTTATCTTGAAATTATTTTTAGAAGGATCTCATTCTATTTCCCTCAAAATAAATCTATCTTTTTATAATTATACCCTTTCCAAAATGATATTTCTTTATTTTCTACATCTTCTAATGTTTCTCATTTTTTTCATCTATTCAAAAAAATATCTTATAGATCTTATAGAATGGGTGCACTCATTAAAGAAGTTACCATGAGATAATAAATAAAAATTCTTATCATAAACTTCTAATTGAAGATCAAAATGGGGAGATTAAGGCATATGGATGGGGAGATAGGTGGATATAAATATAGGTATAAGTATGTTAAAACATATAGATGATTCATTCCATGATTATTTTTATATTGTCATATATAATGGTTTCTTTATTATCCTATGGTTTATAATTCAATATAATATTATATGTATAGTTTCTGAAATTTGTTTTGTTTAGTTTTCTATATATCTTATTCCAATATTAATATACCCATAATATTAGGGATTAGATAATTTAATCTCATAGGAATACTAATAGTTTGACCCAAAAATAAAATAAATAGATTTACCAGACAAAAAACATGTTCCAAATGTTTTGAGAATCATTGTTAAAGCTAAATAAAAAAATAAATAATTTTCTTGCATAAAAAATAAAATTTTCTAAATTTCATCCTTTGAAAAATATTATACTAGTGAGTACCTAACTTAAAATAAAATAAGGCCATTTTAATCAAACTTGCTTATGTTCGGAAACTAATAAATTGGAGTACCCAAAGATAGAATAATGAGAATCACTAGTGGGGGAATTAGGGTGAAAAGCCCACAATTTCTTTTTAATCTCACTAGTTTTCTTATATTAGATATATAATTGGATTTATAAATGAATCTAAACAAATGATTAGTAGATATAGAGAATGAGAAATAATAGACATGACATAATATATTTACAAGGTTCATACACTCATATTATAGAGTGGCTAATAATTTTAATTCAAATATTATGAACCTACTTCCCATGTCATTATATTGTTATTAATAGGGAATAAAGGATGAACATTTTGAGAAGATATCCCAGAAATCTTAGTACACGAATAATCAAAATGAGTATGAATAAGTCAAATATAATTTAACAATCCTCCAAAAGTTCTTCCATAGGGTGGATCAATGAGAATAATTATTATTCTACTCAAACCTAACCAATATACTCAAAAAAATACTATTTACAAACATTTAATATAAATACACATGTTTTTTACCCACATTTATTATGAAAACACACCGTTTTGATAATAATGTAAAAACCATGATGTGTTAGCATATCATTACATTGTAGTTTTTCTATTCAGGGCCAAATAAAAACCCATTGATTGATATCTTTAAGACTCCTCAAATATTAGTGTCCTATTTTTTGACCCCATGATTATTTATCTTACTTGAATCATGTTTCATTCAAGGTGGCCAATATTTAGTTCCCCAGGTTCTAGAAAAAATTGCTAGAACCACAAGCATTCCCTCTATTTGAATGGTTTCTAATGATTTTCTAAAAAATATTATTCAATCACAATCACTACCATGTTCCTTTTTAATTTGAACATGTCAGAGTAAATAAAACTCATTTTTTTGATCTCCTAATTGTGGTTTATCTACACATTTATATTCTACAGAACCGTGAACATCTCAACCATGTACATTTAAAACATAGAACATGAAATAATATATAGGACCACACAATATTTTGGCCTCCACATGGCTATCCACTAGAATTGTGTAGAACTATATACATGGGAACAATTTTTTTTTCATTAACTCATCATTGTAAATTTATATACACAAACCACGACATGTTCCTACTAAACACAGTGACATGCTTTTTGTTTAATATAAAACGAATCTTCATTCCTTTACAATATATTTCAACACCATTTTATATTTTATCAATATATGAGAATGTTGTTATAAAAAACCAAGAAACATATAAAAATCTTGGGAATGATCCTTATAAAGAAACTAGTCATAGAAAGATCCTAATGTGAGTGTAATCTAAAAACCTGACCATTGGATAGAATGATGTTTCTGAGACTTCCCCAACCCTTAGTTTAAATAGTAATACTATATCGATCAATTATTAATTGAGATATTATCATATCCCGATTTTTCCAAAATATTCATGAGGTTTATTTAATCAAACCTATATTTAATAGCTCATAATCCCCCATTGGTATTTATTGGAAACATGTTAAAAATGTGACATCCTTTCTAAACTCATGTTATTAACACCTAATGTATCCCCCATCAAGAAAATATTTTCTACCATTTTCCCTTCCCATAATAATTATGTTACCTCCAAATTTTCTAGAATAACTCCCAACTATTCTCAACATATGTAAACACAAGAAAGTGAGTGAAATAAAGAAAATAAAACAATGAACTCACTGAAATTTTGGGAGAGAATACACTTCCAAAGACTATCTTAAGTAATTAAATACAAACTTTATTAAGGGATTTATTAAGATACCTCTACATAATCTTTTAAAGAAACATATTCCTGGTTAAGTGCTCTAAATATAATTTTCTAAAGGATGAAGTTTTACTTAAGGTAAATATACATTAACCTAAAATATTTCATTAATTTTTTTATTGAAAATTCAATAGTTTTTTGATTTTCAAACCTATTCATCAAAGATTATGAGTCATTCACCCTCATATCTTTAAGTTATGACTTCAACCATATCATTTGACTTATATTGACATAACCTTATTGAGTGGATACTTCACATTCCTAAATTATGTTTTGATAATTACTTCACTGTATTTTATTTAATTTATTAATTTAATTTTCATTAATATTTAGTTTATTTATTTATTAAATGTTATTTATTGATGTTTCAATTTTTCTAACATGTGAAATTTTCTGTTTTATTATCTCACTATATTTTTTAATAAATTTTTCTATATTAATCATAATTTTCCAAAAATAATTATAAAAATATAATAAAATTATCTACATTTTCATAAACTATGAAAATGTATGAATGAGTCTCTAGATGTTTTTATTTTTGTTCTGAAGTCACTACAATATTTTAGTTAACTTTTTTTTGCAGATTTCAGATTACGTCCATTAACATTTTTGTATGAGATAGCTAACTAATAATATTAGAATGAAGTTTTTCTTCATTATTTGTTATTATTATGGAATAATATAAATATAATTATACTGGATCAAATTTAGAATCAGTAGTTTAGTGGCTAAAAAAATAAATTAAAACTATTGATATAAATCTGTTATAAAATTTCAAACTAGGTTACATAGATAATTGTGCTATGTGAGGAACCTTTTTTATGGAAGCATAGATTATGTGAAGAATGGGAACATTAATTTTCCAATGTAGATAGGAATTTGGTAATGTGAATTTTCCTACATAATTCATATGGTTATGTGAAAAATTTAGCTATGTTGATTTAGTTATGAGGATAATCTATATAAATAGAGGTTTTGATTCTGTGATGAATATATTATGTGGATGATTAATTACATGGTTATGGATTTCTTGAATTAGAAATAATTCACATTAATAAACCTTTGGCCACACAACTTACTCGAACCGAAAAATAAGAATAAGGGTTTTCTGTGATCTATAGTGGAATGGATATCAGAACTCAACTCATGCACTACAATTTAAATAAGATAACACTTCTATGACCACCAAATTATGAAATCTCAACCCCTAAATTAAATCAAAAAATAAAACTAAATAATATTTAAGTGATTTGATAACAATATATTCATTAATGTTTGAGTGATTGACTTATATACGGAACTCCACTACATGAAATTGAAGAAATAAAGGAACTCTACATGCCTTGATGTTTATAAAATGGAGGGTCATTCGTAAATTGTCTATGACTCATACAAGAAGTTTGATCATGAAAAAAGGGAACTCAAATTATATAATCTAATAATACTTCATGCATGAATGTTTAGAAGATATGTCTTGAATTAAGATAATAGGAACTTCTCTGCTCGAATTGTAGATAGAGTTACATAAATGGATTAACAAAATATATTATTTAGAAATAAAAAATTTGACATGAAGAAGATATATTTTTGGTTTTATGATTTATATAATTCATAAGTCATGATATTTATTGTTATAATTTAAAAATTATTTTGATTTTAGTGAAACTTATTAAATATCACCATACTATAATTTTCCAAAGTTATCACATTTCCATTTTCTATGATTTTATTTGGATTATTCTCACTAGTTTATCTATTCTATAATTACTCCTAAAATAAAAATAATATATCATATGTGATTAAAAAGTGATTGATTAAGTATTGATTATGTTATATGATTACATAATGTTAAAATTATTTTCAATACTGAGAATTATTAGGATCAAATTATATTTGGAGTGCTGCATATTAAATTAGAATGTTTCAATTTTCTATGGAAGACTGCTGATTGAATTATTTGTATTAGTTTATTACTCTTTAAAATGGGGTAATTTAGGATATGTTTCAGATTTTTTTTCAAGGAAACCTATATTCATCAACAATTATATTTTTAATGAATGTTTTTGGTTTTTATTGTTTTAATATTTGATGAAATATTTGTGGATTAAATATTCAATGCCTTTGTATGTCTATTTTCTCAAGTTTTTCTCTTAGTAATAAGACATGATATTCATGGAGAAGTTTAAATAATATTTTTATCTCTTTATTTTAAAATATCATATAGAGAGAAAATATTTATTATCAAAAAATATTCTTATATATAATTTTTGAGTGGTTCAACGAAACTAGATGAGATAAGAATATTAAAGTGAAGAACTAGAATCGGTGTATTGAATAGAAAATTAAGTGTTTTATCATTTGACATATGTTTTTCAATATCTTAGAAGGGAGAATTAATTAATTAATTAATCATATATTTTATCTCTCCTCTACAAAATAAGAAGGAATAAGTTTGCATGTTTGACATAGAATAATATTTTTTTTGGAAGAAGAATAAGCCTATGATATATTGAATATTATATTGTCGCTTCTTGATGGAATAAAAAAGTTAGATTAATCCTATCTTTTATTTTTCTACTACTCTGATATCTTAATGATATTTTATCATATTTTATTTTCTTTCTAAAGCTATATGTTATATTAATATACTATTTCTTATATCATCCCACTTCCATTAGGTGTCTATGATATTTTTCAGTCATAGTGAAGTGTCAACTTCTTATACTAAGCTATCAATGTTCCCAGAAAAAACATGAAGGCATAGAACATTCATCATAATAGTTGATAACTATTTACAATCAAGCTAGAAAGTCACTATGAAAAGGATTAGATCTAGGAAAATCACCAAGATTGTTGAGCAGAGTGTTAGGGGAGTGGACTAGGGGATCATTATGTGCCAAAACACTATACATCATTATGTCATGCTATTTACTTTATATATATTTCCACTGATAATATTATTAAATATATGGATTTATTTATAAAATAAAAATGTCTCTTTATATTAACAATATTTTTGAAGGGCTCAATTCACCGCCTCTTGAGTATTCACATACTCATCTCTAGGACAATAATGGATATGAGAGGGATAGCTCTATTTATGGATATATTTAAGGATATACTATTATTTATACCTAACAAAATCTTTTAGTTTTATCCTATACTCTATATTATATATTCTTGAATATTTCTTTTATCCTTAATAATCATGTGGGGAATGTTACTTGAAAAAGACTGTTTTCAATGGTTGGTATTAAAGAAGGTATGTCTATGATTCATGCTCCTTATTTTAATGGTGATAACTATGGATACATGAAATATGAGATGATTAAATATTTCAATAATGTTAGACTAAAATTTTATTTTAAAGTGATAAAACCTCATAAGATTACTTGTTATGAACTAGAGAATTGGAGTTCTACTGAAGAATCCATGTATTATTCTAAATATAGAGGTATGAATTCACTTATTTATGGATTTGGAGTAGATGAATTATACAGAGTATCATAATTCCCTAATGCTAATACAATTTAGGACATGATCATTATTTCATATGAAGGTACTGAAAATGTTTGATAGCTGAGTTATAATACATATAATCTTATGTTTGATACCTTTAGAATGCATGAAGTGGAACGTATCACTCATATTAATGAAAATAACCAAGTTAGTTAATTATGTTATGGCCTTTGAATCATATATTCTAGAATAAGATCTAGCATTAAAGTTACTCGTATTTTTACTCTCAAAGTGGAACTGAATTTTCAAATCTATTTGAAAATCCACTCTTGTTAATGATTTGAAGATGAAGGAGAGAATAAAGTGTTAATCTCAAAATTTAAAAGGAATAATATTTTTATTTGGATTATTGTTATTCAGGTTCAAATAATTAACTATAAAAAATTGATTTAAAATATAGCAGTATTTATAATAATATAAAGGAAAATATAATAAATAATGAAGAAAATGAGTTTAGATTCATTGAATGTAGTAAGAAAGGATTTCTAAGACATAAATTCCATCAACTAAAAATTAAACAAAATCTAATCTTGAGAGAAAATAGAATAAATATATAAAGTATATATGGAGGTTATATAAATATTCACTTAATGAACATAATTCCAACTTTTAATATGATTATGGAAATGAAAAGAACAATTTATGCCATATGGCTCAAGTTGAGGAGGTAAAATATTCTTTTTCCATAAAAATTCGATTACTAAAAATTTATCTTTTAATGAACTTATTGAATAATATTTTATACTTCAAGATAAGTTTTATGATTTAAGAAAAGAATATATCATTAATGAAATCCTATGATATTGTTATCATTCAAAAATAATACATATCAAAACATATTTACAATTTGTGGTTAATTTTTTTTGAAAAATAATTTTTTTTTGAAAGAAAATAAAATGAAGGATTTGTTAACTAATTTTGAATCTTTAAATGAATATTCTGGTATGTTTATGAAGGGGTAGGACTTCCAAAATAAAATACTAAAAAGGAAGAAAATAGATAAATAGTGCTCCAGTATTGATAGAAAAAGGAGAAAGGAGTAATCTATATTGAAATTAAGTTGTGCCTCATTCTAGTAATAAAAGTATGTATTATTTTAAATTATTTCATTGTAAAATTAATGGTCACTATGAAGATCATCGTTGTTTTAAAATTTCAACATATTCGCAAAGGAAGAACTATTATTTGAAAATATTTATAAATATTTCAATCCAAAATTTCTACTTGATATAACTTGATTTTATTTTCTAAATCACTGGTTACAAACATTTCTAGACCCAAAAGTATATAGTTAGAAAAATGAACTTGTGTTTCATTCTATGCAGATCTATACCAATGGAATTCAATGTAAGACCTTGAGGTGGTTTCCAAATAAGAAAATACAGTCTAAAAAGAAAAACCCTTAGAATCTAGATATTATATCCAAGGTGTACTTATTACATTTCTATTTAAATTTTTTTTATATAATTAAAACACTTCAACCTTTTTAAATAGTGGTTGAAGAACATAAAATGTTTTAACCTTTATTTGTCTTCCTACATGTAATTAAATTGACTAAATGTTTTAAAATTATATTACTATTGTATGTTTTAAATTTTTAAACAACATGAATATTTTTTAAAGATTTATATAATGGTATGTTAGAACATTATAATATATACATTTTTATCTTTATAGTAAAAATGTGGTTAATGTTATATTATTTTTACTACCTAAAATTGTTATATTGTATTTTTAGTACATGAAAAAAATTATTTTCTTTATTTATTGTACTACTTTATTAATAATGCTAAAACCTTTTATAAAATAATTTGAAAATACATTGTTTTTAATTTCTTGAGTAAACTTATTATTTTTATTTAGTTTTGTATAGAGTTATCATAAATTAAAATTGTTTAAATGTTTTAATCTAGTGACTAGAAATAAATAACTATTTATTATTAACTATTTGAGTATTTTAAATGTTTCATGGCTCCTTTTAGATAAATGTTTTACACAGGGGGAGTTCACATTGATGAAAAATTCTCACTACCCCTTATCTTCAAGAATAGAAATATTCACTATTTAATATTTTAAAGAGAAAGAGAATATATTAAGGGGTTTCTTCAATTGTATCGTTTTTATGAATCAACTATTTGGTTTTATCAGGAATGTTTATATTTAAGAAACATTTTAACTATTTTGAAATTAGTTTTTTCATTATTTAATCATATTTTATAAATTGGTCAATAATTTGAAGCTAGTTAAATATATTGTTTTAAATCTATTTATGAACTATAACTATGTTTGATAAATATTTTTTGTTTTAATGTAACCTGTATTATTTCAAATGGGATAATGAAAAATGTTAAATATATTAAATAATGATTTCTCTATTATTTTTCATTCAATAAATTATTTTATTTAAATTCATAAATATTTATTTTAAAATGGATAATTCTAGTTCTCCTTAATGATTATTTATTATAACCATGTATTTATATTATTTTAAAGGGCGAGAATGTGTTTTCACAAAACTAATAATTAAATTTCAACATTCCTGTCAAGGGGGAAAATTTTCACATGATCCATATGTATAGAATTAGATTATTTTAGAAATAGATTATGTTATTTAGAATCTTTTATTTATTGTTAGTTTAACTACCCTTCATTATCTTACCTTTTTAATCCGTACAAAAAGGGGGAGTGTGTTTTTGGGTTTTTTAATTATCAAAAAGGGGGAGAATGTTGAGTGACTCCTTTTTATTACTCATTTAATTACATTAACCTCTTAAAAATATTATTTTTAAATTTATATTTCATTAATATTTAGTATGTATAATTTTTTTTTTATTATTTAGTGAGTTTATAGGTTTAGTCACTTTTGAAATTTTTGTTTTATTAACTCATTATGTTTTGATTATATCGTGAGATAAAATAATTAAAATTTTGCAACACTTATTTCTTAAAATGTTAAGAATATTTTATACATTTTCTTAAACTATTAACAATTTTGAATCAGTATATAGATGTTTACATTTTGTTTCCAAATTCACTACAGTATTTGAGTTACATTTCTATATATCTTATATTAGTTTCATTTTGGATTTTGGATAATACCTCAATATATGGATGTAATATTGAAGTCCTTATTGTTTGTTTGGGAATCCTATGGAAATATCTAAATATAAGTAAACTGAAATAGATGTTGAACAATCTATTTATAGGCTAAAAATTTAACAAAATAGTATCAGTGTTTGACCTAATCAAATGGATAAATTGAAGAGTTGGTTTATGTAATTGGTTTTAAGGAATCCCAATTATATAAATCAGTATATTTTTGATGAAAGATGAAGGTTTTCAATGTTTCATGTTTTTAGGATATATTTATGTATTAAATATTCATTAAATTTGACTGTCAATTTTCTTGTGGTTATTTCTTAGTAAGAAAAACTAATATTCATGAAGAAATATAAGGATTATTTTTCCCTTTATTAGAAATAATAAAGATATATAAAAGATTTAACACATAAAAAAATCATTATATATATATATATATATTATTTGTATGGTTTTAAGAAACAAGATGAGATGAGATTATTTAATTGAAGGACTAAAAGTGAAGTTTGGATGATAAAAATAAGTGATGTTTCATTTCAATTTTTTTTGATATATTTGAATATAGAATTAAATTATATGTTTATTATATATTATTTCACAACTCAATGAAAAAATAAGGAAGAAGTTATCTTGGTCAATATATAAGAATTATTTTTGTAGGAACAAGAAAAAGCTTGAGATATATTTTATATTATCCTACTACTACGCAAAGGAAGAAGAATTTTTTCTTATTTGTGAATATCATTTTTCTACTATTGTGGTATCTTTAAGATCTTTTATAATTTGTATGTTTCAACTAAAATAGTGTTGTTTATTTATAAATATTCATCATCTCTTTGAATTTATATTTAGTTTTGACTACTTGTGCTCAGTTGTGAGAAAGTATCGGCTTCTTATACTAAGTCGAGGTTCTTGGAAAAATAACATGAAGACCTAGTGAAATCATTATAAGAAGTGATGAATTATTTCACTCAAGTTGGGTGGTCCCCATGATTTTTTTTGGATTTAGTAAAGTTTCTACGCTCAAGGAGTAGAGTGTTTTTTGATTGGACTAGGGGATCATTATTCCATGAACCACTTTACATCACCATGTCTTTCACTTTACTTTCCTTATATTTCCCCTATTAATCTGACTAAATCTAATGATAAATTTAGGTAATCAAGAAGAATCTTTAAATTGGGAAGTTTTTTAATGGAATAAATTCACCCAATCTCAAGTAATTATCTTCTCATCTTTGAAAAACATCCAACCCATCAAATCCCTCCTATGTCGTGGAAGACCGAGTATGATACCCCAATCCTACCTTTTATAGGTCATGGGTTGGTGATTATAACCATGTAGGTGTATCACAAAAGATGGGAGGGATTAAACTAGTGTACTTGATCAAAACTCACATATCCACATTGGATATAATAATATAGACAAGTTAAATAAAAATAACATTAATATACATACATACACACACACACACAGATATATATATATATATATAATAAATGTGAAAAATGATTAGATATAAAAAGGTAGTTAGAACATTATCAATAATGAAAATTGGCTAAAATACTTTCCATTGAGCCAGAAAAAACAAATATAAGAATCTAAGATGAAGAGGTATTCATAGTAATCTTCTCCATTATCATGTCCACCAAGGTATCTACTAGGCATAGAATTCAGACAAGACACACCATATTCATATCAACCATAACCATCTTAGAACCCTATGAAATCAACACAGACACAACATGTGTGGGTACAAAGCCCAAGCAGGGGTGGGTATAAACATACTAGTTGAAAAAACATAAACCAAAAAGGAAAGATAAAGTAACTATTCAAATAAAGAACACCATATGATAATGTAACTAGGTGGAGGAAAATAAATAATCCATATATGCTCTGCAACTGGAATTCTCAAGTACATAGAGAATACCATTCATATTAGATCCAATCCATAAAGAATGTAACTCACTTGAAACTTAGTGTTCTCAGGTTACCAAAATTAAAACATTTTCTAATTTCGATAACCAATTTATATGTTACATCACAAAGTAAACTTAAGGGTGCCTAAAGGATCACAACTCCAAAATTATGTGACATTCCCATCCTTCCTTCCACACAATCAATAGAAACTACAATGACGAACCCTCTCATCATTGTATTATGAGTGTTAGTCGAGGGGAAACCACACCCCATTATCTAAAACTATCAATACCACTATCATTCTAGAAACCCTTAGGGGAACTGTCACCTTATCCAAGGATGGATGTTAGTTAGGGGAGTACTAATCCATACCACTATAACAACCAATGTTATTAGAAAACCCACACCACCTAATAGAAAATAAAGTGGGGGACCCACTCCTCACCTAATGAAAAACATCAGTCAAGGGGATACTTGACCCTACAAGAAGACTCATTCCCCGAGTTTCACACATCAAATTCAGAAAGAATCTTACATTATAAATATAGAACCCACAATAAGAGTAACACACAATAACTACACAACAGAAAGAGTATCACATAATAGGTGAAAGGAATATAATATAATCAAATAATAAAATAGGGTACCACTACATCACTAAGTAACACATACTAGATTTGGGGGCATATTTTTCCTCAGGAACAATTGAGTTGACTCACTCAATCCACATCATTGGTCCCATAGATAACAATTCAAATTATTCTTATAATCTTTATAAAAATCATCAAATTTCCAAATGGATCGCATAATTATGGTTTTTTTGAAAAAATACTCATCATAGACTCTTTATTTTCATGAAATAGACTCCCATTGAAGGAAAGACATAAAACATATCACCTAGGTAGTGTGGGCCACATGGAATCTCCTCAGCGTGCCATGTGGTTCAATAGGGGAGGGTATGGGTGTGCTTAATCATGTATGTGGTTCCCAGGCATGGGGTAGTGCATGGGGGAATGGTTTTCAGATACACTAAATATTCATGTCAGGATCCTTAATTCTAGTTGGGGGGACTCAAGCTGACACCCATCACCCGCCTAACATGAAGCGTTCTAGGATACATATGCATGAGCCCCATTTTTTATTTTCTTGGTCGGTCAGAACACATTTCCCAAATCCCGAGAGGGTTAGGAACAATTTATCCCCAACAACAACATGGGAATTACATTATTTTCCGATATGAGGGACCACAAGACTAGGGGAGGTAGAGCTGTGCCCCTTATAGCTTGGTCCACACCGTCCCATGGTTGCCACCACGATGCTCCCCGCATAGATTATTGACTATGAAACTAATATGTCCTGCCACCACCGCACATGAGGAGTTCCACTAATCTTCCACATTTTTCAAAAAACATTACATTTTTATATATTCCACCATAGAATCTTTATACATCACCTGATGTGCTTTACCACCTCCCCTCACTGAGCCACCCCGCACAACCTCCCCTCGGGTCACCACCATCAAATCAACCCTTCAATATGATTTTTTCAACTAAGTAAGATGACCCTGAGTCACACAAATGAGGAACATAGACCATTCATGGGGAGGTGGTGGTAGAAATATCTGATGGTTGGAGAATTGACCTACCACACATTATAAGATTCATCATGAGAATTCAATTATAAAAAATAATAAACCTTAGGGGGTGGAATATCTATTCCTAAATCCCTGTTATAGGATAAAAAGTCATGAATGAGGAAGATATAATAAATTAGACACAGACTATAGAAAATATTAGATCCAAAACAAAATAAGGATCCCTACCCTGGTGGAAAATCATTGTTACGTCATTTTATTCATTTAATCCAATGTAGGAAACATTCCATGGTTCCTAGTCCTCAAAAATCAGTCCCCATATCCGATCCTCTCTAGCTAGGGTTATGAAAATCCCTAATTAAAGGCCATAAGGGTGATTTTATTTCATCAGGATTAGGGTTTGTAAAATTTAATTAAAAAAATTTATTTAATTAATCTAATTAATTTATATCACTCGTGGTAGACCAAACTCAAGGACGTTAGTGTTAAGGAAGTTTATAACCCCTAGGTTAAACTACATAGATCTAGACACAACCATGACATAAAAATTTCTACATAATTCTATGTATAATTATTATAAGTATTTCCTCATAGGAACACATATGTGGGATTAAAATAATTTTTTATACTTAATATATTTTCCTCAAGGTTTTATCATGCTCTCTATTCCATATTGGCTCATCTTTGGGATAAAAAACACCTTGAAATCCCTAGGGCAGTAAATATTTTTTCAAGGATGTTTTCCACGGTAAATTTATCATTTCTCCTCGGAGAGGTCACAAGACTTTGAAGCCCAAAATTGATTTGATTATCATTTATGAAAAACCTTTTTCACCACTTCCTTCATAACTTTAACCATATTCATCCATGAAATGGAGAAAAACAGGGCACCATAAGGATACTTACAAAAAATCACCAAGAATAAACCACAAAAATATTCAATTCCTATGTATCAAAAGTCTAAGATCCAAAAAAATAAGTACAAAACCATAAAGAAATGAATCATCATCCTCCATCCTCAAAGATACACACTGCTTCCATATCAAAATAATAACTATACAGAAAAATGAATTCCCTATAGGTGAGTCTTTATAAGTATCTTCATCCATATATTTTCCTCATTTGATGACCATCCTAATAATTCAGATGAAGTAAATCATAAACCATTGAAATCCATCTCAAAATGGTTTTTTACCAAGGATAACTATGGCTGAAGAGATCTACTCCCTAGCTTTAAAGGGTATTCTAGATAGTGGTCATAAGGGGAAAACCATCAATTCCAATCTCCCTCACTGAGAAAATTATAAAGATCTGGCACAAAACATAGAAGTTCTGAAAGGTAGAAATATCCCCATACCCTTGTTAGTTTCTCCATCACCCCATTCATGCATGGTCCATTCATTGATCTCACTAGTTAATAAGACACATGAAACAAAGCCATAATTTACCAAACTCAACATCTATGGTAATCCTCCGTTCACACTAGAATCCTGAAAATGCAGTTCACTCTATATCATAGATTTTTTTAGTTTCATTCTCATATCTTTTTTATAAAGGATTTTTCTAGGAGAAAAAGAAACTTACACCAACCTACTCAGTATCATACCACTACTGATTGTGTTTCCCATTGCACTAAATTCTTTAGTGAATGGTCATGGCCACTCAGATGACCACACTATATCTTCCCTAGACCCCAGGATAACACCCACCAATCTAGAGTAATACAAAGATACATAATTTCATCGTAACCTCCTCCTCCACCACATAAAATGAGTTTCCCTGATGAGGATAAACCCATAAATATCATCTAGACATTCTTCACGAAGGTTCATGCTTCACTAGGGAGGTCACCACTAAGGATGTATATCCCAGTACATAATAAAAATATCAATAGAAAATGACTATCTATCTAGGGTAGTAGATGATTTCGTACCCACATTCTGGAAAAACCTTATGGTATACAATATTAGAATTTTTGGTCACACATAGATACTAATTTGACACCACCATAGTGGTCCTATCTCAAACAAGGGAATAGTGTGTGGGGATACAACCATTGATCAATGTTTAGAAACAAATCTCTTTTCAGGTAAGAATCAACCACTTCAAATCTAGATACTCATATTACCTATCCATCTTCCATTCATAAATTACTCTAAAAGAAGTGATGACTAACACACTACTACTCTCTCTCTCTGATACCTCAACATATTCTATGACCCCAATTTCATGAATTCCAAAACTAATACATGAATCCATAACTCTTTATTTGAGAGGTTACTAAAAATATATACTATTATGGTAAGACAAGGGATGATTCCTTGAATATCCAATTTCTTACTCTAGGATTTGATACCAAGAAGTATTTGAGCCATATGCTTCATAAATGCTGCAATATTTCCCATCACTACACTCATTAACACTTTTAATTACATATTTTTAATGTAATTAGATATATAAATTAGTCTCATATCAATGTGAAAACAAATATTCTTCTTCAAAAGTGTCTGTAAATTCCAAAATGCTCTTAAGAAGTAAACTCTCATCCAAGCACATAGAGCATAAAGCCATCAAAACCATCTGATGGGTAATTGAATTCTTGTTAAAGAAGGTTGGATCCAATCACCATTATTGGGGGACCTTTCTCACTAATAAATGTGGAACCAAAATCATTTAATTATTTTACAACACCTCATGATATATGAAATGGTATCCAATTTATATCAAGGTATGTACCATTGCTTCTAATCTCTTCCACAAAGTAATATTTTGAAAGAAAAATTCTCATCAATGAATGTGTATACCACAATAATCTAATCAATTTCAAGATTTAAAACTTGACTAAACCCTGAATAACATTCCCCATACCTTAATATAATGATGTAACTTTACAAAAATGTTTGAGTGAAAGACTTCCCCCGTTTTTGGATGATTTATTATTCATATGGGTCTTGATTTTGATTACACTGAAATCTCAAACTCTTGAAAACCTAATAAATGAAGAATAATTCATACACATTTCATCTAGAATGATGGTCCATGAAGATATGGGATGGATTATTATTTAAATTGAATCCATTGATGCTTGAACATGGTTATAATTCATATAGATACTTGTATACCTATGATTGGAATCAACTAAATGTGGTGTTCATGGGAGTGTACCAACACATCATTCATATTTAAGTATTATCCCAACACTCATCCTTTCAAAAAATGGCTTCTAATTAGTCAATAAGGAAAAAAATATGGAGGTTATTGATCCCATCATAATCTTTAATCTATAATTCCATCCATGTTACTATCCTAACAATCTTTTGGGGAAATACTAATATAATCATATATCCATGCTGCAACACCATAAAGAATACTCAACTAATAATGCTCTCTCAAAAGTATTATTTATAGGTGGTATTACATAGAAACACAACCAAAACCTAGTAACTATTCCTTAATAATCTCTACTAGAACCAATGAACTCAAAAATTTCTATCACATATCATATCCATAGAACACCATAGAGATTCCACATTCCTCGACATATACTCAGATATGGTAACTCCACCCTGTATAGGGTCTAAAATCCTTAGATAAGACTCTATTCTAACCAGTACATTAAACTACAACCATGGTAGAGAAGTATCATTATACGTCTTAGAAAAACATTATCCACTATAAACACACTATGTCATATTGGAATATTGATATAAGAATCAACATTTACTTATGAAAATACTAAGCTTGATGGAAACACAAGTCTCAAACTCCCAAAAAAAATATATCGCTCGAGGTCCATGATCACCTAGTAAACCCAATAGATCATTGTGGTCATAACAAATACAATGTATCAAGACTATGGGTAGTCTCATCCAACTCAGTAGGAACTACCATCCACTATAAATGACTGATATACAAAAAGCATGAAGATAAGAGAAACTGGAAAAGATCACATGGTATGAATGTCTCTTAAGAAAGTCTTAGAAAATGACAAATAATCACTTACTAAAGAGTGGAAATATTCCCAACTATTGGCATAAGATCATTATGAACCAACCTATGCATACTAGAAATCTATCCATAGGGAAAACCTTTCATATAATAGGGGGAACTAATAAGGATTAGAGAACAACCGGATAAGTAGACACAAGGTCATGGAAGTTCATAACTAACCACTATATGTTGCATGTCCCAAATTTCTTGTACCCCATAATGATGTATTAGAGATATGGGTCAACTAATAGGTTTTAAAAGTACCATAGAAAATATATTTCATCCACAACATGTATAATAGTCTCCCTTGTATGATAACCAAACTCAATACCCCTTTAACATCAATTCACTAAATTCCCAACACCATTCCTCACATAACTAACAACTCTAAACACTATCCCTCAGAATTAAATTCTCTGATACCACTATGAAACAACAAGACCAACTAAAACCTCTATTTTGTGGTGATTGGATAATTAGTCCACCCTAAGAAAACCTCCAATGGGGCAAGGATTGACGAGTGACACCGAGTAGGCACATCACACATGATGGGGGGCTTTTATAAATACACATGTACACAATGCACACCTCTACACATGAAATAATAATGTAAAAAGGAAAAATAAGACCAACTAATATATATATATATATATAATTTATAAAACAAATTATTATATCCATAAAGACAACCAGTACATGATCTATAATGTAAAATGGGAAAGAAACATGTCTGTCAATCGAAAAAGAAAACCTACATAACCAATAAAGATGAAGAGGTCCTCATAGAAACACGACTCTAAATATAATTGTCACCCATTACTACGATCACCTACAAGTACCACTAATATCTTCAATCACTACGTCCAAAAGGGTTCCACCTAGAATTATCTTTGAATAAACAACACCAGATCCACATCCACTAAGACCATATTTGAACATTTCTATCTATTTTTATACACAACTTAAGAGGCTATATAAATTGTGTATGGTTGAGTGTAAAGATACTAAGTAGGATTACTTGTAAAAATAAAGAAAAAATAACGATACTAGTTATCTCAAACCCCTATAATGATAGAGTAATTAATAGGAAGATAATAATTAACCACGAGATTCTCTACAACTAGAGTTCTTAAGAACAAAATGACCTATCATCTCAACTCTAATCCCCAACGATCATATATCATGAGTAATTAAGAATAACTAGGGTACTAAAAAATCCAACATATTATGAATTTTATATCAGTATAACCTAGATCTTTTATAATATATTTGTCTTTAAATAAATTCTAAGTGTTCGATAACATGGTTGACATAAAACACTGAGCTTAAAATGAACCGATATAAATTATAATATAGTCATTAATTTGAAATTTATGTATATCAATATCCACATGAGAAATTATATATATAATATTTTTACATAATTAAAATTTATTATTTAACTAAAAATATATAGGTAAAAAAATTTTGTAGTTATTTTTTGGCTCCAAAATATGTTTTCTTCGAAAGTGGTTTTTATTTAATTAGGTGTGTGAATATTTTAATATATAATTTTTTTTGAAATTGAACTTCATAAAATTTATATCATTTATGAAATAATAATATCAAAATAATACTAGGTTAATATTTTTGGATTTTTCTAAAAAGATATATTTTTAATGAATAGTAAAAAATACTTATTTTTGTAAAATAGCCATTTATTTTCATTGAAAGTTCCCTCTATGAGTTGAATTTGATATTAAAGTAACATATTAATACATTAATTATATTTATTATAATTAATTACATCGAAATCATTATTAAACTATATTTTGGTATAAATACATTTCTGGAATAAAAAGAACATTATTTCTAAAAATCATTCTTATGTGTGAAATTTCCTTTAATCTTAATTAATTAAATAAATTATTTATGAATAATGATTTTAAGGAACTTTATAGATTATATATTTAATAAAATTATTTTACATTAATTTTATGGTTTTTACGAGGAATTGTGTAACATCCCATGTAAGTAATGAAAAATATATATTTTTGTCTATGTCTATTTATGAATTAGATAGTGTTTTAGAGGCTTAAAATGAGAATAAATCCAATCTTAATCATGGAAGACACTAATTTTTTTAAAAGATTGTTTTACTGCCCTTTGATGGAAAACCATTTTTTAAATCAAACTTTTGACAATTTTATAGACTCTATTTGCCAAAATAAACTTAATCTTTATGATTGGGACATTGAAATTTACATTGGATAATTTTTTGGTATTTTTCTGACAATGTTTATTTTTTAATGAATAGTGAAAAATACTGCATTTTACATCAAAACTGCTTTTTCATCTAATTTAATTATATGGTTATATTATCTTTTTAATTGGTTTTAAAGTGTAATTAGAATATATTTTAACCATTTAATCCAATGGTGGTCATTAGGATTAATTTCACTTTGGTATTGCGCATAAACAAGTGCCAAACTTTTCATAGATATTGTTTCTAAAAAAACCCACTATTTGTTTTGACAACGAGAATTATTTTTAAATTAATTATTGGAATTTATGTTTTTGGAATTTGGTAAAATGGATTACATATTTGGAATCAGAAGGTCCAAATTATGTAATCAAGACTCTTTTTTTACATATTATGAATAGTAACGACAGTAATTATCTTTAATTATCTTGATTAATTAGTAATCAGGTAGTTATGGATAATAAAATAATGCCATAATAATAACAAAGACCCCAACATGTGTCCTAATGATACTGGTTGTTTCATGGACGACCATGGTATGCCTTTTTCCAAACTTGGGGACCCCATGGAATCACTTTTTTGTGATAATGAATTTTTATCGTTTTATTTTTAAAAAAGTTAAATATAACAAAGAATGTATCACCTGAGTACAAAAAATTTAATTTTGTCTAAATAAATGATTTATTAGACTATAAATATTAATTGGAAATCTAATAATATTTACTACATCATAGTATTTTATTTATAATTTTTAGACATTAAATAAATGAAATTATTTATGACATCATGATGATGCACCAATTACCTCATTAATGAACGATTTAAATAAAATGAAACGATAATGGAAAATCTAAGACTTACACTTGTCAAAGACCTATTGGATGAGTATATTTCTAACCCTTATCACCTTATCCTCTAAATACATCAATGTGGGACCTTTAAAATCCGAAACTCATTTTAATATAAAGTAACATTTTATAACTTTCCAAGAGTGTCCCTCCTCTTCTCTTATAAAAGGCCCCCACCTCTACCTCCTTACCCACACATCTCAAGCTTTTGGCTCTGCCAAGCTATGCTCATTTTATCTCTACACATTCCTCTATTCATCCTAGAAGCCTTACCATAGGTATAAATCTCTTCAAGAAACAATTTTGGTTCTAAACAAGAGGAGTTACCCGATTTAAAGGTAAAGACTTCTCGAATGTTCTTTTGTATTATTTTGTTTCTCCACCCCCCTAAACTCTATTTATTAATTTTTATTGTAAAAAACCCAGTATGTTCAATATACTAGGATGTTTTTATAAGAATTATTTGAGCTACACTTACACACACCTACATCTAATGGTTAAAGAACATACTGTTTCCGTGGATGGAGAATTTCTGCCTCACGAAATGATGATTGTTCAATATTCTTATAACACCTTCAAATGTGACCATTAAGATGTCAATATATTTATATATGATATATAATATATTTATGGTTTCCTTAAATTCTGTATTTCTCATTTACGACATACCTTTATGGCTTCTATTATGGGTATACGCGATATCTTCATTTTAGGAAGTGCGGACTACCGCCCCCTCAAAGTGATTTGATTTGTTAATGCCATATGTGGGAGATATAAAGGATGGAATTAATGATATTATATATGATATTATACTGGAATTATAATATCACTTTATATCATTATGATTCCATTCCATAAAATACGAAATAGAAATGAAAGTAGCGTTCATGCGTACGTACGGCTTACCGTCTCCATGAACGGTGCATTTCATTTCATACCTCTAAATGTTATGTAATATTGTAGATTCATGTATATACTGAATATATATGACATATATGATATCTAAATCATGAATATAATTCTGGATATAATTGATATTTTAACACGTGAACAACTTGTAATTATAAAGAGTTTATTTTTGACTCAAGTACCAATGATCGACAAAACGGCCATTATTAACATAAATAATTACATAGTGTTCATAACATGGTAATAAGTGATATAAAAAGAATAATTAACTTGAAAAAGGTTCTTAAGCAAGTATAAATTAACTCAAGTTTATTATTCAGGACATTAAAGAATGATTGAGTCAAGTTGGACCCGAGGTAAGGGACTTCGTCTCAATCTCCTTTCACTAGGGCATATTATGTTTTATACACAACATTATTTTATACGGTGTATAAACCCCTTTGACTATTAAGTTTATTCAAAAAGAATCTTTTTTATATGAACCGTTTACTAAACGACAAAAGGGAATGTTTTTTTGTCGTACGTATGCAGCGACAATGACTTCTCCTCCGCTGTTACCATTATTTGAGTTTCGGCTTCCTCTACAATCCATAACCTTTTTTTAAATGAAAAATAAAGGCCATGTTTTAATTATCTTTTATTTTGGTATTGAAAATGGTTTTGATTTTTTTTATCATATCAATGTGTTTTATTGATATCTTGTCATTGAAATGTGGAAATGTTATGTTTCCTTTATGCATGTTTTATGTGATACGATTATGTTATGGTTCTTGGGCATTGTTATGAAGACGGGTGGTTCCGTGATAAACTAAGGGGAGGTGAGCCCGATATAGCTCTCCAATGCATTGGCTAACACAAAGGGGTTAAACGTTAAGGTTTCTCTGAAGAGATTTATGGAATATACTATGATGGGTATTCCAAACATAACCATGAGGGTTACTCCCTACGCAAGAATGTCATGAATGCCTCAAGTTACCTTTATGTCTTCTGATTTCTATGATTTATTCATGATTTGATGACGTATGCTAAAATGATTATGTTTTATGAGTAAAGTATGATTTCATACATGGACTAATGTTCTCATTTCGTACTTTTATATCCCTTACTGAGCTTTTTATGCTCATCCCAAGTGTTTTGAAATGTTTTTCACTGGTCAAGGGAAAGGTACATGATGTGATGATAGGGTCAAGGAAGTGTCATGAAAGAATCTATGTTTTGTTTTAAATATGTTTCTGTTGATGGGAAAAAATGAATCCTATCTTTTATGTAACCACATTGTTTAAATGTGGAATGTAATGCATGATTTATGATCTAATTATATAAAAATCTAAACCGGAAAAGATCATCAATGTGTAATCTTGTAATAACTCAAAATTAAGTAATGTTTAAGGATGGGGCCTTATAGTTGGTATCATAGGTCGGTTTGGATAACTTTAGGAGTTAAAATTCTATTAAATGATTATCCAAAAATATTTTTTTATGGTCAAATTGAAATGATATAGATTTTGAAGTTTACCATGTTTCTTCATCTAAGACATGTTTGTTCAGAATGGTTTTCCATAGAGGAAATCGGCAAGCAGTGCTAGGAAGGCATACATAATGAAATGACCTTTGGAATCAGCATCCTGAGATGGTCAGAATTGGAACTGAACAGTTTTTTGTAGTAATGGCGCAGTTGAATCAAGCGATAAATGGTGGAGGTATCCATGAACAAGATGAGCCAGATCAACCGTAGAGGAAGATGTCAGTGGTGGAACATTTCAAGAGGCAACATCCCCAATCATCAAGAGGATCATCTGACCCTGTTCTAGATGAAGGGTGGATTAAAGAACTGGAGAAGATTTTCGATGTCATGGGGTGTTCAGAGAATCAAAAGGTTAGTCTTTCTATTTACCATTTGGAGGGTGAAGCAGATCCGTGGTGGGCGATGGTTAAAAATATCAGGGATGCTGATGAGATTGATGCTCTCGACTAGGATGAATTCAAAGGTATGTTTCTTGAGAAGTATTTTCCTAATGCTGTTCGACTTTGGTTGGAAAAACAATTCCTGGAATTGAGGCAAGAGGAACACTCAATGGATGCCTATAAAGAAAGGTCACTCGATTGGAAATCTATGGTCCAAATTTTATCTGAGACCATGATAGTAAAATCAATCGTTTTTACTCAGGATTAAAGCCAAAATATCGAAGGTATTTAGCTTATCGTGAGTTCAAGAGTTATGAAAAGCTTGTTCGATGTGCTGAGAAGGTGGAAATGAAGTTTTCTGATGATCAAGTGTTCTATAACAACTAGAAGAAGAAGAGACCGAGGTGGAAGGAGAAATGAAAGAATTCTTCAAAAAGGTCTGACGGTAAGAAAAATAAGTTTCTAGTTTGTGATAAATGTGGTAAAAGGCATGCTGGGGAATTTCTTATGAATTCTGGAAAGTGCTACCGATGCGGTAAGATGGGACATAAGGCTCGTGATTGCACTGAAAAGGATCAGGGTGATGGTAAGAACAAATTTTTTTTACAGTTAGTGAAATGTTTTAAGTGCAATAAGATGGGTCACTCTGCAAACGAGTGTCTGAAAAAGAGTTCAAGTGATGGGAAGCAGTTAGACTACAAGAAGAAAAGGGTGGTGAAATCCTTTGCAACTACTTCAGCAGATGTCGTGCCATCAAATGAATTTGTATCAGACACTTTGTTTTTTCAGATTATGCCAGTGTGTTGTTTGATTAGAGGACTACACATTCTTTCATCTCTGAAAACTTTTCTATAAAATGGGAATACCATCTCAAGAAATGACTCCTGAACTTGTGGTAAAAACACCTGGGGAAAATGTTGAGGCAAAAAGAATTTATAAGAATCTTCTTATCATTATCCGTGGAAATAACCTACTTGCAAACCTTATTTTTTTTATCTCTAGTATAGTTTGATGTTATCCTGGGTATGGATTGGCTCTCTATTTACCATGCTAAGATTGAATGTAGAGCTAAAGAAGTTTATTTTCAGAAAGACTTTTATTTTGTGTACAATAATGAACCCTTACTGTTGATAACATATCAAGAGGCTGAGAAACTTGTAAAAGATGTAAATGAATGTTACCTTGCACATATCGTTGAAAACAAGGGAATTGTTTAGATTAATGATGTGTAAATGGTAAATGAGTATCTTGATGTTTTTTCTGATGAGTTTCTTGGAATAATACCAGATTGGGAAGTTGAATTTACCGTTGACTTAGTTCCTGATGCTAAGCCAATTTCAAAACCCTCTTATCAAATGGCTCAAACTGAACTTTTAGAGTTAATGGATCAATTACCAGATTTATTAGAGAAAGATTTCATTCGACCTAGCACATCACCATGGGGTGATCCTGTTTTATTTATTAAAAAGAAAGATGGTTCAATGAGACTTTTCATTGATTATAGAGCCTTGAATAACATCACTATTAAGAAAAAATATCCTTTGCCTCATATCGATGATTTATTTGATCTTCTCCAGGGAGCTCAATTTTTTTCAAAGATTGACCTGAGATCAGGGTAACATCAGTTGACGGTAAATAAATAAGATATTCCGAAGACCGTGTTTCATACAAGATATGGCCATTATGAATTTGTAGTAATTCCTTTTTGGTTAACCAATGCACCTGCTGTATTCATGGACCTTATGAATAGAATTTTCCATGAGTTATTGGATATGTTTTTGGTTGTTTTCATTGATGATATTTTGGTGTTTTCTAAAAGTAAAGAGGAGCATGAAAGTCATTTAAGGGTTATTTTTCATACCTTAAAAGAAAATAAATTTTATGGGAAATTCAGAAAGTGTGAGTTTTTGTTGCAACAAATTTCTTTCCTTGGTCACATTGTTTCTAAAGATGTGATAATTGTTGATCCTGCAAAAACCAAGGTTGTTAAAGAATTTCCAAGAACCACAAATGTAACTGAGATTCGTAGCTTCCTTGGTTTGGTAGGCTATTACAGAAGGTTTGTTAGAAAATTTTCACGGTTATCTAGTCCAATGACTAAGCTAACTCGGAAGGGTGTTAAGTTTATCTGGATAAAATAATGTTATGATTGTTTTTAGGAATTGAAAAGAAGAATGGTAAATGCTCCAGTTTTGGAACTACCTTCTAGGAATGGTGAGTTTGTTATCTACAGTGACGCTTCATTGAAATGACCTGGTTGCATCCTAATGCAGAATGATCAGGTAATTCCTTATGCTTCATGTCAGTTGAAAACTCATGAGGTAAATTACCCTACACATGATTTGGAATTAGCTGTTGTTGTTTTCGCTTTAAAAATTTGGAGGCATCATTTTTATGGAGTAAAGTGTGAAATATATACCGATCACAAAATTTTAAAGTATATATTCACTCAGAATGAATTGAACATGAGATAGAGGAGATGGATGGAATTAATCAAGGATTATGATTGTACAATTCATTACCATATGTGAAAATCAAATAAAGTGGATGATTCTTTGAGTCGAAAAATTAATGATTTATTAATGATGTTGCATTTGGAACATGATCCTTTGGTTAAGGATTTGATGAACTTTGGCATAGAAGTTGTTGGTGCAGGATGTTCCTCTGTTTTTTTTCAGGTACCAGTGAAATCTTTTCTATCAGACAGAATTAAGCAAGCACAGAAGCAAGACAGTGAGTTGTAGAAAAAGGTATAGCTGGTTCATAAGGGTAAGTTTCTTGAATTAAACATTGATAATGATTATGTTTTGAGAATTGGGAAGAGATTGTGTGTGCCTTGTGATTCACAGTTGAAGAGAGAGTTATTATGTGAATCTCATAGTTCTCCGTTTTCAGTTCATTCGGGCAGTACTAAGATGTATAGAGATCTTCGGAAGTATTACTGGTGGGACAGAATGAAAAGAGATATTTCTGATTTTATTGTGAAGGGTTTGACTTGTCAATAGGTTAAATTATAGTGGCAGTTACCGAAAGGGATTCTTTAGCCTTTACAAGTGCTAGAGTGGAAATGGGATAATATATCCATGGACTTCGTTGTGGGATTGCTGAAGACACCTCGAGGTAATAATTCAATCTGGGTTATTGTTGATCGCTTGACTATATCTGCTCATTTCCTTACTATATGAGATACTTTTTCCCCAGATCAACTTTCCCGTTTGTATCTTAAAGAGATAGTTAGGTTACATGGAGTTCCTCTCTCCATTGTATCTGACCGTGATCCGAGGTTCACTTCTAACTTTTGGAATAGCCTTCAGAAGTCATTGGGTACTGAATTAAATTTTAGTACAGCTTTTCATCCTCAATGAGATGGGCAGTCAGAACGAACGATTTAGAATTTGGAGGATATGCTATGTGATTGTTCGATGGATTATCAGGGAAGTTGGGACCAACATCTTTCTTTGGTTGAGTTTTCTTATAATAACAGTTTTCATTCCAGTATACAGATGACACCATTTGAGGCATTATATGAGAAGCGGTGTCAAACTCAAACTTTTTGGGATGAAGTAGGTGAAAGGAAGTTGATGGGACCAGAATTGGTAGACGAGTTGGCAGAAAAATTTCAGCTGATACAGAAACACATGAGAATAGCTCAGAGTAGGCAAAAGAGTTATGCGGACAACAGGAGGAAGGATCTCTCTTTTGAGGTAGGTGATCATGTTTTTCTCAAAGTTTCACCATGGAAAACTGTGATGCGATTTGGTAAGAAAGGAAATATGAGTCAAAGGATCATTGGACCATATCAAATTCTAGAGAGAGTTGGATCAGTTTCATACCGAGTGACTTTACCTCCGAGTTTATCTCTGGTACACAATGTTTTTCATGTTTCAATGTTAAGTAAGTACATGCCAGATCCATCTCATGTTTTGAGTCCAGAGGTAGTTTTGCTGGAAGAGAATCTATCTTATGAGGAACAACCGGTCCAGAATCTTGACCACAGGGAGAAAGTGTTGCGGAATAAGGTGATTCCTCAAGTAAAGGTTTTGTGAAAAAACCACATGATTTAACAGGAAGCATGAGAATCTGAAAATGCAATGAGGGATAAATACCCCCACTTATTCGTTAAGTAAATAAATTGCGGGTATGAAATTTTTCTAAAGGGGGGAAGGATGTAACATACCACGTATGTAATGAATAATATATATTTTTACCTATGTATATTTATGAATTAGATAGTGTTTTAGAGGCTTAAAATGAGAATAAATCCAATCTTTAGCATGGAATACACTAATATTTTTAAGAGATTGATTTACTGCCTTTTGATGGAAAACCATTTCTTAATTCAATGTTTTGACAATTTTATAGACTCTATTTGTAAAAATAAACTTATTCTTTATTATTGGGTCATTGAAATTTACATTGGATAATTTTTTGGTATTTTTCTGACAATGTTCAATTTTTAATGAATAGTGAAAAATACTGCATTTTACATCAAAAATGCATTTTCATCTAATTTAATTATATGGTTAGGTTCTATTTTTAATTGATTTTAAAGTGTAATTAGAATATATGTTTAACATTTAATTCAATTGTGGTCATTAGGATTAATTTCACTTTGGAATTGGGCATAAACAAGTGCCAAACTTTTCATAGATATTGTTTCTAAAAAAACCCGCAATTTGTTTTGAAAACGAGAATTTCTTTTAAATTAATTATTGAAATTTCTGTGTTTGGAATTTGGTAAAATGGATTATATATTAGGAATCAGAAGGTCCAAATTATGTAATCAATACTCATTTGTTTTTGGAAATTATGAATAGTAACGACGGTAATTGTCTTTAATTATCTTGATTAATTAGTAATCAGGTAGTTAAGGATAATAAACTAATATCATAATAATACCAAATGACCCCAAAATGCGTCCTAATGCTACTGGTTTTTTCATGCCCGACCATGGGATTCCTTTTTCCAAACATGGGGACCCCATGGAATCACTTTTGTGTGATAATGACTTTTTATCTTTTTATTTTTAAAGAAAGTTAAATATAACACAGAATGTATCACCTGAGTAAATTTTTTTTAATTTTGTCTTAATAAATGATATATTGGACTATAAATAGTAATTGTAATTCTATGAAGAGTTCCAAAATCATATTATTATTTTTATAATTTTTAGACATTAAATAAATTAAATTATTTTTGACATCATGATGATGCAGCGATTACCTCATTAATGAACGATTTAAATAAAATGAAAAGATAATGTTAAATCTAAGACTTACACTTGTAAAAGACCTATTTGATGAGTATATTTCGAACCATTATCACCTTATCCTCGAAATAAATCAATGTGGGACCTTTAAAATCCGAAACTCATTTTAATATAAAGTAACATTTTATAACTTTCCAAGAGTGCCCCTCCTCTCCTCTTATAAAAGGCCCCCACCTCTACCTCCTTAACCACACTTATCAAGGCATTGGCTTGGCCAATATCTTCTCATTTTATCTCTCCACATCCCTCTCTTCATCCTAGAAGCCTTACCTTAGGCGGAAAGCTCTCCAAGAAACCCTTTTGGTTCTAACCAAGAGGGGTTACCCGATTTAAAGGTAAAGACTTCTCTAATGTTCTTTTGTTTTATTTTCCTTCTCCAACCCCCTAAAATCTTTATATTAATTTATTTTTTAAAAAAACTAGTATGTTCAACATAATAGGATGTTTTTATAAGAATTATTTGAGATACACATACACACACCTACATCTAATGGTTAAAGAACATACTGTTTCTGTGGATGGCGAATTTCTGCCTCACGAAACGATGATTGTTCAATATTCTTATAACACCTTCAAAGGTGGCTATTAAGATGTCACTATATTTATATATGATATATAATATGTTTATGTTTTCCTTAAGATTCTGTATTTTTCATTTATGGCATACCTTTATATCTTCCATTATGGGTATACTCGATATCTTTATTTTAGGAAGTGCGGACTACCACCCCCTCAAAGTGATTTGATTCGTTAATGCCATATGTGGGACGTATAAAGGATGGAATTGATGATATTATATATGATATTATACTGGAATTTTAATACAACTTTATATCATTATGATTCCATTCCATAAAATACAAAATAGAAATGAAAGTAGCGTTCATGCGTACGTACGGCTTACCGTCTCCATGAGCGGTGTATTTCATTTCTTACCTCTAAATGTTATGTAATATTATAAATGCATGTATATAATGGATATATATGAAATATATGATATCTAAATCATGAATATAATTCTGGATATAATGGATATTTTACCACATGAACAACTTGTAATTATAAAGAGTTTATTTTTGACTCAAGTACCAATGATCGAAAAAACGACCATTATTAACTTAAATAATTACATAGTGTTCATAACATGGTAATAAGTGATATAAAAGGAATAATGAACTTTAAAAATGTTCTTAATCAAGTAGAAATTAACTCAAGTTTATTATTCATGACATTACAGAACGATCGAGTCAAGTCGGACCCGAGGTAAAGGACTTCGTCTCAATCTCCTTTCATTTAGGCATATTATGTTTTATACAGAACTTTATTTTATATGGTGTATAAACCCCTTTGACTCTTAAATTTATTCAAAAGGAATATTTTTTATACTAATCCTTTAATAAACGACAAAAGGGAATGTTTTTTTATCGTACGTATGCGGCGACAAAGACTTCTCTGTCGTCGTGACCATTATTTGAGTTTCGACTTCCTCTATAAGCCATAAAAATTTTTTAAATGAAAAATAAAGGACATGTTTTACTTATCATTTATTTTGGTATTGAAAATGGTTTTGATATTTTTTTTATTATATCAATGTGTTGTTTTGATATCTTGTGATTGAAACGTGGAAATGTTATGTTTCCTTTACGCATGTTTTATGTGATACGATTATGTTATGGTTCTTGGGCATTGTTATGAAGATGGGTGGTTTCGTGATAAACTAAGGGCGGGTGAGCCTGATATAGCTCTCCAATGCATTGGGTAATGTGAAGGGGTTAAACGTTAAGGTTTCTCTAAAGAGATTTAGGGAATATACTGTGATGGTTATTCCAAACGTAACCATGATGGTTACTCCCTACGTAAGAATGTTATGTATGCCTCAAGTTACCTTTATGTCTTATGATTGGTATGATTTATTCATGATTTGATGAGGTATGTTAAAATGCTTATGTTTTATGAGTAATGTTTGATTTCATACATGGACTAATGTTTTCATTTCTTACTTTTATATCCCTTACTGATCTTTTTATGCTCATCCCAAGTTTTTGAAATGTTTTTCACAGGACAAGGGAAAGGTACATGATGTGATGATTGGGTTAAGGAAGTGTCATTAAAGAATCTATGTTCTGTTTTAAATATGTTTCCATTGATGGGAAAAAATTAATAATATCTTTTATGTAACCACTTTGTTGAAATATGGAATTTAATGCATGATTTATGATCTAATTCTCTAAAACTCTAAACCTGAAAAGATCCTCAATGTGTAATCTTGTAATAACTCAAGATTAATTAATGTTTAAGGTTGGGGCATTATACACAGAATAATAATAAATCTTGTTTTATGCCAGAAACACATATTTCTAAAAAAAATTTCATTAGGTTTTCACCCTTATTTTAAAATGGTATTATAACACTTCTACAAAAATAATATGAAAAAAATTATTCTATATTTAGAATTATCCAGAAGAAATTTGGTAAAAAATAAGATTTTGTTTTTTTCATTATGAATAGTAATAGTTGTGATTATTTGTCTCCTTACTAAGGGTAAAACGGGTTAAATTGGGTTATAACTTATGAATAAGGATTTATAATTTCCATTAATATTGAATTTATCCTATTGGATGATTGTATTTCATTAATAATCATCCAAGTTTCAAAAATATTTAAATTTTGCTCCATTTTTATTTGATTATGACCCTTATATTAATTTAAGAAACTGATAAATACAAAATACCACTCTCTTGACTTTAAGAACTATCAATTTTTATCATAAGGATAAAAACATTATAAGTTCAATATAGATTTTTATTTTAAATATGAATTCTTTGTTTTATCAGGTTCATTTATTTTTAAATTTTAGTGGTCGAATAATTACCTTAAATGCTTATACAATTCCAACAAAACATTTATTCAGGTAATAAAAAATATAAAATAAATTATTTTAAAATTATTAAAAGTAATGGAATTTCAGTGAATAATTGTGTTTAAAATATTTTTTATATAAAAATAAAATATAAGTTATGATTGAAATTTTTATACTATAATTCCATAACTATATTGTTGAATTTAATGTCAAAGTAAATGAATAGTGTCCAAAATGACATTAATGATATTTTATGAACAATTATATCATATTTAATTATTATAAAATCAAAACAAATAAATAAATAATATATGTATGATGAAAAGGGTACCAAAATTAATCAATTTTCCATTTATGATTCAATTTTTACCTTATAAGTAAAATTATACCTCTTTTAAATTTAAAAAGTCATTACAATAGTTATGGTTAAAATTAGTCAATGAACTGGTTAAACTAAAAGATTTGGTTTAAAATGAAGCAAAAACCTATATAAATTTTATTATATTATGATATTTTGAAAATATAAATTTTCCATAGAATATAAATCAATTTTTAATCATTTAAATTTAGAATTAATTTATTATTTTTTATTATTTTTACAAAATTCCTTTTTTGTCCATTTTCTCCCCTATAAAAGGAAACACCATCATTCTTTTACTTACTCAACATTAAGACATATTTCTTGACCAAACCCAAAAATATTCTCTTATAAACATATATATACAAGAGTTATGTGTTATGATATTCTTAAAAGAACATTCCAATGGTTTCTAAGAAGAATTATAAAGGGGTCCTACTGAATAATATGTAATCATCTTACCTGACCTCTTCCAATTTATTTATTATTGTACCTATTATAAACCCATATAATATATTATAAAATAATTATTTAATTATGTAAAATATAATAAATTATTATTATCATTACAGAACTACCATAATCATCATTTTTATCAACCGTTGGAAAAAGATAACATTGCTCCTATATATGTGAGGATTACTACCATCATGAAGTGATGTGGTTTGTTTTCATTTATACATTACATGGATTGTAAAAAAAGAAATATGTATTGAAAACAAAAAATATATATCATATAAAAATATCCTTTAAAGGTTAATTATTTTCTACATTTCTTTCATTCCAATCTTCGAAAAATGAAATCAACATTCATGCGTAAGTAATGCCTACCGTCTTCATGGATAGTGTAATTCATTTTGATATCATTATACATTATGGATGAATATATATTTATATAATTAATATATATGATATTTATATCATGTTTAACATTATATATATCATGGAACCATGATCAAAGTACCAGGACTAGAACTATTAAACTGAAATTTTCAGGAAAAATGAAATAGTTAACACCCTGAAAAGACGATTTTAATAAGGAATAATGATTAAATGTGTGTTGAAATGTTATAAGTGGATAATAAATGATATTATAAGTATCTTAATAACTATTTTATATAATTATAATAAATGTAAATTTATTATACTAGAGTTTAAAGTTATTTTGAAGTAATTCGAACATAAACTAAAGGATTTATGTTAAAATTTCATTATTTTTCAAGATAGTTTATGATTAAGTTTATAATGATAAAATTTTATTACTTATCTCTGAACAAACTCATGAATTTTTATAAACTATATATAATTTTAGATATTTCATTATTTCCCTTCATTTTTCTCTTTTTAAGTATTCAAGAGACTAAAATAATATTTTTTAGAAAATAAGATTTTTTTTCTATCTTTGGTCGAAAATAACTTTTATTCTATGTCCAAGATTTTTAAAAAACATTTCTAAGAATATTTTTAATATCCTCCTATGTATTTTTAAATACCTTTCTGCCTATTTTTTAATTTATAAAAAATAGTGTTAGTTTAATCTTCGTTTTGTTTTCAAAATGAAATACTTTTGACTTTTGACTAAAAATTTTAAAAGAATATTTGTTTTAATATACATGAAATGAATAGTATTTCTCACCCTGATGAGAGATAAATTCTTTAAAACATACTTTATAATATTATAGGTTTCTTGGTAACAAAATACATTTCCATAATATTTTGGAAATTTATAGTTTTTAAGTATGTGATTTCAAATTGTAAATGGTATTTTCCTCAATAACTATTCAGATGATCTTTTGAAGGAATTTTAAATCTATGATACCATCTGTTGATATTACTTATTCTTTACTAGGGTAATTCTACATTTCTACCAATCAATTTCATTTTTTATGTATTATGATGTTGATGATTTAAGGATGATTCTATCAAACAAATTTCTTTCTAATTGGTTAATTAAGTTATGATGAAACCTTTATGAATATAATTTATTTTCCATGGGTTATGATATGATGAAATTATTAAATTTCTATGAAACCATTTTATTTTCCGTGGGTTGTACTGTGAAATGTTTTTAATGATCTTGTGTAACACATATGCATTATTTTCAATATTTGATTAGTGGAATATGAATTATATATCCCTCCATGTTATTGTATAGGTATGGATATATTATCTTATATAATAGATTTGAATAGGGAGTAAACCCAGTTCAATAAGGGAATCTGTCAACAATGATAGTCTTGAGAGTGAACCCTGATTATGGATATGATTTAATGGTGAGTGAACCCAATCCACTGTGAAAGTATAGGAAATGAAACTTGTCTAAAGAAATTATTTTCCTTACTTATGTGTATGAAACAAATTTTTATCTTATTATAATGTTATGATATCATGGATGATGTCATTTGATTACTTTATGATTCATGTATTATGAACTACCATGTTTTATATTGTGATTCAGGATTTTAATAATTAATATATAGTTTATGGTTTTAAAATGTCAATCTCATTTTCTAATACACTTATACTCATGTTATTTTTAATTTAACATTGATATCTCTATAGTTTACCTTTACACAGAATTTTTCCTCACCCCTTTTTTCCATTATCTTGGTTATTAAGAATGGTTTTAAGAATAACATGTGTAAAAGGGTTCTAGTTATGATGAAAATAATGGGAGGCGACATATATATATTATGAACCAATTTTTTTATGTATCCAATTTTCCAAAGACACTAAAAATTTATATTTAGAGTGTGGATCATAATGTTTTTAATTAAAATTCATCTAAAATGATGTAATATCTACATAAGAAAACAATGGGTTTCTATAATAACCCTATTGAATATTGAATATTGGAGGAAATCCAATGGTGTTTGCAGAGTCACAAGTCCCAACATATCTAATAATCCTGACCTTCATTCTGTATAGCCACTAGAAAAGAGAAACGAGGACTCACTCTTTACTGAATTAAGAGCATCATTCAAGGAGGTACCACTTCCCATCATCTCCAAATACTAATATCACTATTATTCTAGAAACCCTCATTGGAAATTACACATTGACCATGGATGGATGTCCGATAGGGGAGTACTAACCCTTATCAATAAAACAACCCAGATTATGAGAAAACTCACATCACCACCTAGAAAAACAATTGGGGGACCCATGCCTCAATGATTGTAAATTATAAATTGAAGGGATAATCTTCCCCTATTAAAGACCTATGTCTTAAGTAAAACACACTATATAAAATAAGTACAAGACTTTATAAACATATATCTCACAACATGAGTAGAAAAAATTCGATAGAGTGACACATAATAGGAAGAAGAAATAAAAAAAATCCATTAGTAATATAAGGGAAACATTCCTTAATAATATTACATAGTAGATATGGGGGAACAATTGACCCCATTAACCCTTCAGTCCACATAGTTGATCCGTATCATCAGTCCCATTGAGTTAAATTTAAAATATAACCATCTTTGCAAAAAATAGCATTTTATGGTAATAATAACTACATCATTGCAATATAATTGAAAAATATTTTCAAGATAAGATATTAATTGTCCAAAAATAGAAATCCAATGAAGAAAATGAAAAAACATGCCACAAAGGCTATGTGGTATGTGGATCCCCCTCGGTGCACCACATGACGTTCTAGGTGAGGGGATAGATTCAAAAACACGTGGGGAAGAGCATGGATATATGGTTCCCTCATGTACCATGTTTTCATACACCCCTCTTTAGGTCAGGTTGGGAAGACCACACTCATCCCTGTCTGTAGCCAGGCTATCATGACTAGGCTACCTAGACAAGTGTACACTAGTCCATGAACACCTGAGATTCATGGTGGGATAAACCATCTGGTTTAGCCTGATTGGCTAGCCAGCACTACCCAAACCATGATAATTTTAGGCTCGAGGCATCCCAACCCAACATGTGGTGGGAGAGGTGTCATTCGATAGGAGGGATCAACCGACTTGGGGTGATAGGGTTACACCACTACACCCCCTCATCTGCACTATAGCAGAACTATTGATATTGTTCTCACTATTAGGGATTATAATAGATAATCTGGTTATCCCATGACATTATGTGAGAGGATCACCAAACTACCGGATCATCCCATGCTTTGACCAATCCTATACAAGCCTCCTTATGCACTCTGTCCCCCACCTCACGAGCTTCACTACTTCCTTGTGTTATACCTCCCCTCCATCGCAAGAAACCATCGCTCGATCATCCCACTATAATAATATCATCGTGTAAGGACATTGACCATGATTTATGTGAATAAGGTATGCAACTCAGTCATATGGAGGGGGGCGGGAATCCATCAGCTAAACCCCCAATTGACCACTCTATGTTTAACCCACCATCAAAATTTCTTCACGAGTAATAGAAAAAAATTTGGGGTAAAATTTATAACCCTAAATCTATGTTTGGAGATATGAAATCAATAATGGGGATCATATGATAAATCCAACACAAAATATGTACATGAACTAAGAAAAAATCAAATAATGAGTGCTACCTCAATAGTGATTTGTTGTCCCTTCATTATGTTCTTATGATCCAATGTAACAATAATTCCATGATTCTCAAACCTACTAAATCAATCCTCATATCTCTTATCTAATTAGGTTTTAAAGAAAATACTGATCAGAGATGATAAATTTGATTATATATATAGGGATTATGGTTTCTAGTATTTAATTAAAATAATTAATTTAATTAATTTTACTAATTGTCTCCCATGTGACAACTCAAACTCATGGATTCTAGTGTGAGTGAAGTATATACCCCAATAGGGTCAAACATCTACTATGGATGCAATTAAAAAATTGGATCTCACATCTTAAACTATATTTAATAGATAATAGTGTTTCATCATAGATACTCCAAAACAAACTAACAATAATATTTTTATGCTCATATATTTTATTATCAAGGTTCCACCACACCGAAAATTCCATTTAAGCACAACATGAGGGTAAAATACGAATTAGAATCAACATGACCCTCAGATTAATTTTTAGTGGTTATCTACTTGGGGAAATTTTCTATTTTACCCTAGGGTGGCCCCAAGACTTTGAAAATAAAAATTGAGCTAAGTATTATCCTTGAAATATTTGGGTCACAAAATGTTTATTTTGATACAATAACATATTCAGAATTGTAGCAGTACTGTAGTAGGCATTGTTCGGTACTATAGTAGCCGGAACAATTCATCCATTTGGGACATTGGGCAAACAGTTTGGTCCTTGGGTCTTTCAAGGCTTTCAGGCCACCCAAGGCCTTCGGTCCATTTGATTCTCAAGGACTTCAGGCCACCTTATGGCCTTAGGGCCACCCCAAGTCCTTCGGGCCACATGAATGCAGGCCCCAGACACACTACACAAAAGGAGAATCCCCAAAAGAGGATTCAGAGCAGGTGGACTCACTCGAGCAGAGCCAAATGGATTTTCAAATGAGAGGGTATGGTTATGCCATCGGCACCAGCTTGTGCTTTCACGGGAATCCTAGCCAGATGTTCGTGCAAGGGTGGAGATCTAATATCAGGATGCAGATGCTGGGGAGGGCCAGTTCCTTGTAAATAGTCTGGTTGAATCCCCTAAGACCTTTGGGTCATGTAATCTCCTAAGCCTACGGGCCATGTAATCTCCGATCCTACAGGCCTTGTAAGGGTTCCCCATCATCCCATTAAAGAGGGGTTATCCAAAATCAATAAAAATGAAGGCCTTCAGGCCATCCAGGTAGGTCAAATAAAGAATGAACCTTTAAAAGTAGATTTATTATCAACAACAACACCTACTCAATCAACAGTGGAATATCTATAAGGATTTAAATATAAAAATTTATCATTTATAAATCCATAATTTAGAGTTTATTTGAGACAACAAATGAACTATTTTTCTTTAATATTATTTTAATCTTATAAATTTCTTGGTATCTATTCACAAGGACCAATGTCCAACATGATATCTAGTCTAGACAATGTCATGTAGAGTAAGATTTTGATAAACCTTAAAAACTCAATTTTTTCCACACTTATTGATTCTTCATATAAGGATAAAATAACTCCAAGTTCCTTAGGAGAATAAAACTATCTTGATACCTACATTTCTATGATCTAATCCTCATTTTTATTGATTCATTAACACTCTTCTATTCAACTTATAAATGAAATCTGGTATGATAATAATTTCTCAAATTTTTCAATATTTGCACATCATTGTTACTTTATCTGTGAATTGTTTTAGACTCCACATATTTGTTTAAGTAGTTTTGACTTATTACATCCTTTATCTATGAATGCATCATTCCTATAAACATTCATTTAGGTTGGGTATTTTAAAATCGTATTGTGGAAAATGAATTTATAACCCATGTCCCTTCATAGTCTTCTCAATATTATTAAATATCATCATTAATAAGATATGATATTCTTGATTTACCATGATCCTCCCTGACTATAACATTACAGAAAATAATAATTTTCTTTATATTATTATTATATAATATCCACGAAATATCCCCTCACCAACTCACTCATTAAACTTTCTCAAATTTATTCTTTTAACAATGATATAATATGGACTAATATAAACTTTTGGACTCTTTAGGTTGGTCCTCTTTCCAAACTCACATGATAAGGTTTTTTGATAGAATTTTTTTATAATATGTACACATTAAGGATTTTGATAGTCTATATTATAGATTATCTCAAAAAATTATTGAAATTATATGCAATAATAAAATGGTTATACTCATGTACACTAAATTATAGTTCTTACTTCACACCAATCTATTTTTATGGGGAGTGTATTGAGAACTATATTCATTCCTTATCATATACTTCTTATGATATGTCTGAAAATCATTATTTTTATATTTACATCCACTATCAGATATATATATTTCAACAACACATCTAATTTAATTTTAGTATATCTTTAAAAATTCATATGCATCTAGATATATTGGTATTTACTTAATTTTAAGTAAATGTATATCATCCATGAAAAATTGTTAGTAAAATTGATAGTGTAATTATCTTTATTTGATGATTTCAAACTCATTGGGAAACACATATCCATGCGCATCACTTCAATAGGCTTCTTTGTTTTAGTCTCCGTAGGGTTTTGACACTTTTTCAAAAACTTATTCTTATGACATAGACCACATGTTTCATTCCTCTCATGACTTAACTGTGAAATATTCCTTATATCATCATACATGACATGTTTTAAAATGTTTATTTTGAAAAAAAAATGATGAAGTATTTTTATTAATTGAAAAGGAAGTGCATAAAAACCTCACTTATGGAAGAGGAATACCTGAGTAAAAGGTAGAAAAAATAAAGAAAAAAAACAAAATAATTTAAGTCCCCTTTATCATACCTTTAAATGAAATATTATTTCAAATAGGTTCACCATGTATTTCTTAATAAATATCTTCAGTGCTAAAATTAATTTTTTTAGAAATGGGGTATTTAATGTTTTCCATTAATTTTCATTGACCCTATTAAGTTTTTAACAAAATGATCCATTTAATTATGATTCTTTAAGTGAAAATGCCTCTCTTCTTATAAAGATAAGAAAAAATATTTTTTGAAATTCCTTGGTGATGCTTTTATAAATATCCCATATTTTCTTCTCTTTTTAATTAATATAAAGAAAAATATAGCTTTAATGTTTCTATCTAAATGTAACATCACTAAAGAGACCAGTTGAGGTGGAGTTTCATTTTTTATTGTCTCAAGTTCCTTGATAATTAATCTAGTGATAACCAATCACTCAATTCCTAAGTAATTATTATTTGGAATATATTTTTTCAACATATATAGATCGAACCCCTCAGAGCTTATAATTGTGTAATTTCCCCTTGCAATTAATCGAATGATAGAACCATCCACAATAATGTATATGGGATATAAAGCAAACATTTCATGTTTATCAATATCAAAATCTTTTGTATTGGTTTAAATAATAACCAATAACTATATTACTGGATTCTGAACTATTTATTAGGGGCCAATTTTTATGGGAACCAGTCAAAAATGACCCTTGGTGGAAAATTTCCATGCAAAAATATTATTATGATGGATAATTTTTATATTTAAATTATTTCTTTCACAAAACCCATCGTAAATTTGAATGAATTATTATTTTTTAATGATTAATTTTTATTTCACTATTAACTATTTTTATAGAAATTCATATCTATTGTAAAAAAAAGGAAACAAACAAATTAATAAAATAAAATCATTTTTTTTTTGAAAATACCAAATATATAAAACTTTCCACATATAAATTATTAACCATTTAACATATAATAAGTCTAGCCAACCATTATCCTAATAAGATTATTAAAAAAATAAACCATCACTCACTATGGAGGGTGAGGATAATATGAAAGTCTTGGTGGAGGGAAATCCCTTCGTATACCCTCCACAAGTCATAAAATGTACTTCAAAATCTGCTCATACTTCTACTCCTACTATTTACACAACTCATACTATTACTGTTATTATCGATGAATATCCTCCTACTCTATACACATGCTCTCTAGAATCTCATTCTGAGTTCAAAAACTCTCCTTAAACTTTATATATGATGAAGAAAAATTTACATGAAATCCCCTAGATCTAGATGATAACCACACAACCGTATTATAATAACTGAATGACATCAATCAAAAACCACTACCAATCACCTAGCCTTTATCGATTCTATATTGGGATTCTTGTGTCAAAGCTGCCTAATCAAATCCTAACTCACTTGTGAATTGACCCACAATCTTAGCATAACTATTTTTTATATGATAATTTTTAGTCACATATATTTCCTTAAAATTAAATTTGAAATTAAAATTGTTAAAGTATTAATTTCATTTTTTTTTAAAATACTAACCACAATATAAAAAAATAATTCACTATAAATCTCTCCAGTGGTATGATCTATGTTAATTTTCTTAAAACCCTAATATTTTGTAACATTAGGATTATCAACTACCAATATGAATATAAAATAACAAAATTACATTTGAATAATATATTAATTATTAAATGAAATTATTTTCCCCATGTCATCATGAAGTGCTAAAGGTATAAAACCCATCTTTATACATGACCTCATGTGTCCCCCAATTCCATCAACCTGATTATTAAATTCCCTAAAAATATCTCCTATCCAATATTTAAATGTAATGAACTCAACCTTGTTATCCTATATCCAGTGGTTACTTTATTACATTAGAAAAGATATATTGTCGACAATCCTAAAGGATTGATCACCTTAGTAGTTTTACAGAGAAAAATATATATCTGATACCCATTTTACATTAGGGATATAATATAAAACATATTAATGGATGAAATTCATAATACTTGAACACATTTAAATAATTATTCTTCATATCCTGGGGAAATGAATCAAAATAAGGGTGGGCTAAATTTTTTAGTAAGGTTTATTTAAAGCAGAAGCTATCATGAAAAAATAATCCATAATCAATATGGAAAGTTAAATAACCAAAAACACATTACTTTTAATTAATAACTTTAGAATCTTGATTATAACAGGAATAATCAATATATAAATGTAAATAACCTAACACACATGTCATTTAATCATTAACTTGAGCCCAAAATTCTTCCATGGATAATATTAATTAAATAATCTCATGGATAATAATATCTAAAATATAAATGAAGGAAAATAATTAATTTTGGATATAATGATCTCATACATAATGATATCTATATTATCAATACCTTTTAAAATATAGTTTAAAACTATGGGTGAAAACCCATATAATTTGGAAAACTAATGTGTCTCAGGAGACCAAATGATGCATGGAGGGTCCATATAATTATTGGCCCCTGCCATCACAACATGTCCTAATCATTCCTCACATATCAAATTATTGATTAAATTCATAAAAAATATCCCCTATAAATAAATATACTATTCAATAAAAATTATAGATTTATCAATATTTCCCTAATTAATCAAATTGCTTTCAATGTAAACATCATATGTAGAAACAGTTTATGATTTAGGCGATAATAATGTCCATGATACAATGAAGATAGATATTTAAGAGAAATGATATGTCAAATGAAAAATTATAACAAGAAATTGATTGTATCAATATAAATTTTGAAACCACAAAATTAATCAAGTGTGGATAGGCGACCATCGGTTCATCAGAAATACTAGGTTTTGAAATAAAATCAAATCATATGAAAAAATAAGTGGAACTAAGGTAAAATATTAAATGTATCATTAATAAAATATTTTTATGAGTAAAACCATATAAAAATTGTATAATAAGATAAATTTCAAAAAAAATCGTTATTATGATAGGAAAGATCATTATTGTTGTATAAGTTAAAAAACATTCCATTATATATTTTTATTGAAAATGTACCTTTCAAAAACATTATAAATATTTATTTAAAACCATTTTTAAAAGTCAGAGAAACATAAAATGTCCTTAATAAATCATTTGAGTAATAAAAAGGACATTTTTAATACAATATTAAAAAATATTGATATGGGAGAAAAATATTTCTGACTGAAAAATAATTAAAACTATTTTATATTTTAAACATTTATTTCCTTGATTCAGTTACAATGAGAAAGGAAAATTAGAAGATAATATGGAAAATCCTAAAATAACATGTGGATAAAAATATTATTGTATATTATTAAGTAAAAATGATAATATTGATTTAATAAGAGTAAAAGAAATCCCAAAATATAGTAAAATTGTAAAATAGATTCTTACCTATTTTGTGACATTCAAATTATAACCCCTTGAAAGAATAAAATTTAAATAAAACATTAGACATAAGGAATAATTAAGTATTCATGTAAAATACATCTAATGGGATGTATATACACCTCATAAAAATTAATAGGTTCGTATTAATAAAAATATCTCAATGAAATTGAAATTGAGACGAAAGCCCTTACCTCATGCCTCCCTTTAGTTAAACATGACTTAAATTCCTTTTATAATGTTTCCAATAGTGTTATTAATTTATATTAGAACCATATTCATAAATATAATATACTATAATATCATTTTATAACATTTTAGAATCTATATTTCAATAATAGTTCCTTATTTTAATTTTTTCAAGTGTTAATTTCATTGTTTTTTTCATGTATGTTTTGTCATGGATGTTCTTGTTGTTTTTCATAGGATATATATCCATAATATCGATAAATATATTATTGATATTAATTTAATAAATATCATATTTAATCATTAAATAAATTTTTTAACTATTCTTGAATGTCGTAGATGGAAAATGAATCTGATCACTTTGTGGTGGTGATAGGTTGTATGTATGAATGTGGGAGGATATCATTAATATAATGAGTGAAATGGAAAGAAAGTGGATAGAATATTAATTTTATATAATTATCATCATGTAAAAGGTTGACATATATTCATTATTGACATCATTATGTTTATCAATCTGAGTCAGTGGTGGAAAAAATTACATCAGTTTGCGAAACGGTAGTCTGTTATATACAGAAATTATTTTTTTGTTTCCAATTTGAAGGGATATGGAGATGGAACAAATAAAAAAAGGGCTTCATTAAGATGATAACTTTCTATAAGAGTAACCCCATTTGAATATGTTTTCAAGGACCATATGATTGGTATATTGGAAGGACCATAAGTTGTATAATGTGGCTAAAGAGGTTAGAAAGATATTTTTGCAGGGTTTTTTCGTGGTAAATGTATTGGGAGGTGTAGTGAGTGGAAGAAGTTACCTAATATAATTAAAGAATATATTTTTTGTAAATACTAAGAAATATATAATAATGGGAATTCAATCTCAATCCATGTTCCTCCAAAACTGATAAATAATGTATCAGAGGCATGTAAAGGTTGATCCACACCTCCACCACATAAAATGTAACTTTTTTTCAAAATATCATTCCATTTCCCTCAAATTTTACTAACTTTTACGATTTTAATTTTTCCCATTATAAATAATTATTTTACCATAGGTAAAAAAATACATTATGACTAAATAAAATGAACATTATTAGATAATATTGACCTAATTTTTAAAAATATTAAATCCATGTTATTACAAAAATTTCTTTATGTGTGAAAGATTAAATTTAATAAAATCACTTACGATGCACAGAAACCCATTTTAACCATAACAACAATAATTAAATTTTAATGTATTTACTAATAACTATGAACTTATTAACTAATATAAGATATATTGATTCCAAATATTAAAAATATATTTTCAAATTCAATTCACACAATTGGAAGAATTTAGTTAAATAAAAAACCCATAAAAACAATGGTTTTCCAGAAATGAATTCTCTAAGTATAAGGTTATCTTATAGTAAATATATGACTAGTAATAATAATTATTAGGATTTAAAATATTATAATCTATATATTGAAAATATAAATTTAATTTAAATCATTCCTCATTAAATTATATCTTAATTAATTAAAATGTGTTGACATTATGCCTTATTAAACAAAAACGGTTCTATGAAAAACCAATTTTATTAAAATATCAATTTTTACCTCTAAATGATATTATATTTATTTATATAAAATGATATTCAATAAATGTTAAATTTTATATATTATTAAACATAACTATGAAGAAAATAATGAATATATAAATATGGCATTTTTATTTTTCATAAAAGCTATTTTTGAAAGGGAAATTTCCAAATTTTATTCAAGGATTATTTTGACCAAGTAATCTCAAAATTAATATTTATCAGTTAAAATTAGTGTTTTTTCTATTAAATATTTTAGTTTTATTGTATTATAGTTTTATTAAAAAGTAATTTTTACTTACTATAGTTGAGGCTTGGGTGTTACGTTCTTTCCTCCTAACAAAATTTAATCCTTGCAATTTTAATGGACATTACCTTATAAGAAATTAATATGATTCTTCATTATAAAATATTATGGTTCCCACATTTCTTCCTCCATTTTATGATTTCATTAATGTTACTTTCCCATTAAAGTCTTCAAATTCCTCAAAATTTTATCCATAATATTAATAATTTGGATAATATCTTCACAGTAAGATATACCTAGTTACAATTCTGTTTATTACAAAGTTAGATCATATTTTATGTCTATAATGTACTTCATTATCAATTATATATATAAAAAATATTTTAAATTAGTGTGACTTGCAGCAATTACAAAAAAATAAGACACAACTCCAATTCATTCTATATTTTCTAAGGGCCGGATGTACATGGGGCTCAGTTTTCCCTTCATACCAAACCTTTGAAACCCTTCCATGGAGACAACTTCAAGAAAACATGATATACCACCTAAAATTCCAAATCATTCCTATGATTTTTAGAATAAATTTTTTTCATTATTTTATATTATTAAAAATATATTTTAATATTCATTACCTCTGTATTTTCCTCCTCAAAATTTTATGGGCCTACAAGTTTCATTTCACCAACTTAAATAGAAACAATTTTTATATGAAAACACTATAGAAGGTTAATAATGGTCTCATATTGCATGAAATTCAAGTGACCATGACCTTTACATGTATTCCAATGCATGAATGATCCTTGAAAACTATCCATTAGTTTGAGGATGTTAAGTGATGCTAAAATGAAGCTCAATATACAGATCCTTCCAAAGACACTTCTTGGATTTTAATGTAAAATAAGGATCATGATCAGGCACAATCAAAATAGATGCATGACGAAGTATTAAACATTCATTAATATAATTACTTTTAAGGTTATCAGTAGGTAAATCTTATCTTAAGTCCAATATATGTGCATATTTCTTAAGGTAACCAACAATAACACATATTACACCATTTCTTCATGGAGTCTTTTGTAATCCTATGACCATTTCCATAGTATTATCATCTGATTTCTATTTAGGGATATTAATAGGTTAAAAGAATCCTTTTGGACATTGTCTCTCATCCTTCACCAATTTTCAAACCAATCGTCTTGATATATAATCAGAAAATTTTGGCTTAATGTTATACCATAAAAATATTCCCTCAAATCAATATACATCTTGGTTCTACCATTGTGTATTGAGAAATTATATCAATGAGTTTCATCCAAAATTCAATTTTTAGATCAGCTATATATAGAGTAGATAATTGCTTTACAATGTATATAATTCCATCTTCACAAATGAAGTATAGTAACTTTCCATCCTTCACAATTTTAATTTTCTTAAAAAAATTATCATCAATCATTTTATAACTTTTTATATTATTTAATAAAGTTTGTTATATAATAATTTTAAAAAGAGTAATTTCATCCCTTCATTAATAATTCCCATATCGATATTTACTATATAAATTATCATAGGATACCTCTCCGTCCACATTTTGGATTATACTCCATGATCTTTAATACTCAATGCATCTTCTAAATTATTTTCTTTCCCGAGGTAGTGGTGTATTAAGAATTCACAATCCTTGAGTAGCTCAAGACATCTCCATTGCATCATGTTGAGATATTTCTATGAAAAGATCCATTTTTAACTCTTTTGTTCTATTTATATCTCACATATTTCACCAAAATAACAATATCTCCATATCAGTAAATAAAATATTAAAACAACTAACTAAAGTCCATGGGTTAAATAGTTATATTCATGATTATTTAATTTACTTAATGAATATGAAATAAATTTATCATTTTTCATAAGTAAACAACATAATACCTTCCTTGATGAATCAAAATATATCAAAAACCCATCATTTCATGATTTTAGTTTCAAAATTGAAGAATTCTTCAATTTATCATTAATTATTCAAAACATTCATGAAATTACATTGTCTATATAAACTCATATAACTTTAATCCATGTTAATGGGTTAGCTATTCGTCAAGTGTTTTAATGAATCACAAATAGTAATCTACCAAACCAATAAAACTACATACCTTAGTGTTGGTAATTTATATAATACATTCTCCAACTACCATTATTTTCACATGACCGACTAAGATTCTATCCTTGGACATAATATTTCCATGAAAATAAACTTCATAAAGTTATAAATCACAATTAATAAATTTTCCAATTAACACTTTTCTTCGAAGAGTATCATCTATAACACACAAGTGTTTTTCATAGTCCTCATAGATCTTAGAATACACAGATATACCATCAATGAATACAAAAAAATTATCAAGGTATTCCTTGCATACTCTGTTCAATAGATCTATAAAAAGTTAATCTGAATTAGTAAATTGAAATGGAATTGCTGTAAAATCATAATGTACATACCTCGTTCAGAATACTATCACCAGATTGTCTTCCTTATTTACCTGCAATGGATAATACCAATTACAAAAACCCTACACTTAATTACAACCCTAAACATGATTTATTACCTAAAATTGCACTTAATAAAACTGTGATGATGGAGAGGTCTAGTGTCTTTGAAAATTAGGGACATTACCTGATAACTTAAGACATAAAAATACAACATATTTATTGAAAACTTCTTTTACATGACCAAAACATTCCATTGTAATTAACATTGCATGGGATAACTTGATAACATACATAAGAAATGGGTGATCTATAAATCTCAATAAAGGGGTATAAAAGGAATAAATTGAATAACATAATACATGTTAGGAAATATGCATATCAATGGAGCATAAGAGAATAATGAATATAAATGCATGATATAGCATGATTATCATAACAAGGAAATGTGGAAACAACATTTAAAATGAAATTAGCATGAGCGAAGGCTCATTGCACATGGAGAATGATTAAACCCTCATTAAACATGACATATCATGATACTAATCTTTACACAATTCTTTGGAGTGATATCAGGGCACACCCTTTATAAACATTTCCTTTCATGCATAAGTGTGCCACGTGGATCATACAAAATAGATTCATTAAACAACATAATTTATTCCATGGATAAGAAATGCGGAATACATAAATATATGCCCTCAATCCAAATGTACATATGCATAAAGGTGAATACACTTGATAGATAAATGGGTATGGTATTCACTTATAGGATGATTTTGGCATGGGAAATTTTGGTGTAACTTTGGCAGCATAATGACATCAAATAGAAATTGTAAAATGGGTAGATGAGATAGAAATAAGTCTCTCACCATTTATACGTTAAATGGACAGTAATGGGTTCATGGAACATAATATCCCAACATGTGTAATGGAATTTAGATGTGTAATATAAAATAACAACTCGAATGTAAATGAGAAGATAGAAATTCCTTATTGAATTTTGGCACAGTAACAGGTGTACATGGGAGGCATTAATGAGAATGAAATAAGTCTCTAATAATTTAAAAATAATGAGGGAGTTATGGGGGAGGTGTGAAATCATACCCCACCATTTTTATTTGAAAATAAAAGGGAATAACAACATAAGGAAACTTTGACATAAATATGGAATGAAGGAAAGTGAGGATCCCTTAATTAGAAGTGTGATGCCAAAGTCTTGGGAGGGGCTTGAGAGAGTCTTCATGGAAACTTTGGGCGCATTTGGAGGATTATAGAGAGAGGAGGGAAGATTAGGGACATTCTAAAAGGGTTTTTAGTGGAGATAGGTGGGATATTGGGTGGGTTTGTATCGGAAAAGGGAGGGAATTTTTTATTATTCAGGTTTTGGACACTACACATTAAACTAATCAAAAACACAAACCATACCATGATTTTTTCCCATGGTTTCATCCAAAATGGAGTGAAAAGATTATTTTATAAGGAAAATGGCCTAACTTATAAAAATATTAGCATTTATTATGTGGAGGGGAGTGACACTCTCAAGGAAATAATTTAAAAATGATAAAATTATTTATAAGTCTTCGAGGGTCCAGTAAGGCTTTGTAAAATAAATCAAAAAAATATAAAATCACATTATATTAAAGTTAAAACATATATTGTCTGAAATAACCTTTTATAGTATTTTATTACATCACTATTGGGTCATTATGATGTTCTAAAACACATTATATACGTAAAAAGTATTAAATTGTTAACCTAAAATTTGACTCTCTCATAAAATTATGAAAAATTCACCATTTGATAATTTCAACATCCAAAATCCAGAAATAATATTCATTTTAACATTAATAATTATCTAAATACATTCATTTTCTCTTTTAAAATAAAAACTAACATTTATTAAAAATTAATGGGTTTCGACAAAAACATTTTTCAAACCTTAATAAAAATTACAATTGAAATATTTGAAATTATATGATAATTTATAATTAATTAAAATTAATTTATTAATAATAATTTATTAAAATATTATTTAATTAAAAAATCCATTAATTCAACAAAATTGATTTCTTAATTGAATATTATCTATAATGACACTTTGTGCTTTAAAAACCATTTACAAAGTAACAATAATAAAATGAATTTATATTATTTATATAACAAATAATTCCCATAATCATAGTTCTAGGGTATTGTTACATAAACCATTATAACACCCACATAATACCTAAGGGTAAGGTGCACGATGGTGACAGACTCTTGGGGTGGCTAGGATAACATTGATCGAGTGGTAATCTCTATTTACTTCAACTTCTCCCATAGGCGATTCCATTCAAGCTTAACGTGTTGAATCTAATCTTGGTCTTTGTCAAGAGAAAGGTTTAGTGACACTACCTCCTATCCGAGCTCCGAAAAATGGGCTTTGTATAGAGAAATTATACAGGATGAGGCCATCATTATATTTTTCTGAGTAAATTGGATTTGTTAAAGCCTGATATTTATACTAATCATGTGATCATTATTCAATGTCTATATTAACAATAGTAACAATTATTAATGGTATTTTAAAATCCAAAAACATAAAACCAAGTAAGTTCATATTTTTTATATGAACATTTTACATAATTAGTTATTTAATTTGATCAAGATGAATTTTCATTAATACAAGTTTGGGTCGTTACAATATTCCCCCCTTATGAAATTTCTCCCTCGAAACTTCATTTTTCCCATACCAAAAAAGATGAGGGTAACTCCATTTCGTCACTTCTTATGATTCCCACATTGCTTCTTCAAACATAAAGTTCCTCCACAACACCTTGACAAGGGGAATTGTCTTATTTCAAATAGCATTTTCCCTACGATCAAAGATCTTCACCAACATCTCATCCATTCAATGGCCTGAAGGCCTTAATTTTTTATTGATTTTTTATAACCCACCTTTCAAGGGGTGAGGTGGAACCCCTTTAAGGCCCGTAGGTGTAAGTATTACATAGCCCATAGGACTTACAAGAATTCATCAAGAGTGATACATGGAATAAATCATGTACTTGAGATATGTTTGGTGGGAGTGCTAGTTGATAGGCCACAGCTCCAAAGCAATCAAGGATATAAAAATGGTTGTTGTACCTAGTAATAAGATTTACCTTCTTATCAAATCTCATAACTCTCTTACATAGTGATTTTTGGAGTAATACCATGTCTCCAACATCAAACTCTAGGTCTCATCGATGATTATCTGAATAACTCTTTTGTTGACTCTGAGCAGGTTTAACATGCTGCTAGATAGTCTTAACCTCATCCTCCATTTCTTTGACCATTTCTAGACCTAGGAGTTTTTTCTTCCCAAATTCATCCTAACATGCCCCTATTCTAAACCTCTTCCCATAAAGGGATTCATAAGAAGAAATCTGGATGCATGAGTGAAAACTGTGATTTTAAGAGAACTCAACCAGGGGAAGATGTTGATCTCATCCTCCATTGAAGTCCCTTGAAAATGATCTCAACATGTCCTCAAGTGTTTGGATTTTCCACTAATATTTTCCATTTGTTTGAGGTTGATAAGCCGTACAGGTGTTTAGCTCAATATTCAGAGCATGTTAGAGACTCTTGCAGAACATAGAAGCAAATCATAGACCTCGATCAGATACAATAGATACTGGAACTCCATGCATCCTTACCAATTCTATAATGTATATCTTTTTCCTACTGATCCAATGAAAAATCCTCTCGAATTGAAATGAAGTGTGCATTATTTGTAAGATGATCCAAAAAAACCAAAATAATATTGATTTCTTTGGATGTCTTCATAAGTCTTGTGACATAGTCCATGGTGATGTTCTCCCATTTCAATATTGGTATGGTTAATGGTTGCATCATCCCTTTAGAATTATTCCCATCAGCGTTCACTTTCTTACATACCAGAAACTTTGATGTATACTCAGTGATCCTTTTTGTCATGTTATCCCAACAATAATGATCTTGGAGATCTTGATACATCTTTTTGTTTCCTGGGTGAATGGAGAAATTCTAACTATATGCATCATCCAAAAGTTCTTTTATTAACTCTGGGTTTGACAGAACAAATAATATTGTCCCAAATATCACAATTTCTTATTCATTAAAATTGAACTCCAAGGATTTCCGTTTTATGATAGTTTCCAATTTCTTCTAAATTCCCACATAATGCTTTTGATAATCCTTTAACATTTCCAAAATAGACAGTTGAGAATAATTTGTGAAAGGATTTATGATGTCCCCTTCCTCATGATTCCCATATCCATCTTTATCAAATTTATGAAGATTTGATCCCTTTCAATTCTCATCAATGATAGAATTGTTGGGTCCTTTCTTCTTCGAGCATCCGCCACCTTTTTCTCATTCCCAGGATGGTAATGGATTGATCAGTTATAGTCTTTTATCTACTCGAACCATCTTCATTGGAGCATGTTAAACTATTTCTTCATGAATATATAATTGAGGATTTTGTGATCCTTATATATTTCACACTTTTTCCCTAAGAGATAATGTCACCAAATTTTTAAAGTGTAAATTACTACAGACAACTCCAGAACATGTGTTTGATAGTTTTTCACATGAACATTCAATTTCTTTGATGAATAGGCAATGAATATCATTTTCCATCAACACACATCCCATAACTTTCCTCAAAGAGTCACTAAATACCAAAAAACGTTGTCTACTTGTGGGTAGTTTGAGCACAAGAGCAGTGATAAGACACCTTTTCAACTCCTTGAAGCTATAGTTTCATACATCAATCTAAGAAAAATTGACTCCCTTTCGAGTTATCTTGTAATGAGGGTTTTAAAATTAGGATAATATTTTCATAAATCGGTGATAATATCTAGCCAACCCCAGGAAGATACGAATATATGTCACCAATGTTGGCCTCGACCATCTCTTAATTGCATCTGTCATGGAGGTATCCATAAATATTCCATTTCTTGTGAGGATATGACCCAAGAATGAGACTTACATCCAGAAAAACTCACACTTATTGTACCTTTCATATATCTTCTCCTTTCGAAAGGTCTCCTGTATAATGATTAGATTATCCTCATGATCCTCTTTAATTTTGGAGTATATTAGAATATCATCAATAAAGACTACCACATATTTGTTGAGGTAATATCTAAAGACACTATTCGTCATGTCCATGAAGTTTTATGAAGAATTTGTTAGTCTGAAAGGCATTATTATGAATTCATAGTGCCCGTACCTTTTATGAAAATCAGTTTTGGGGATATCCTCCTTCTTCACCCTTAGTAAAATCATGAGCACAAATCACCTTGGATAAGTATTGTTCTCAAGGTAGCTAATTGAAAAAGTCATCAATTTGGGGCAGAGGATACCTGTTCTTTATCACAATTTTGTTGAGCTCACGATAATAAATGAAAAGGCGCATTGACCCATCCTTCTTCTTGACAAATAGGACTGGTGCACCCCATGGTGAAGAATATGGGTATATAAACCGTATATCTAGATTCCTATTTAGTAGTTTCTTTAGATCCTAAATCTCCAAAACATCCATTCTACATGTGGTCTTGGATATTGGAAATTCCCCTGGAATAAGATAAATCTAGAATTCAACATCTCTTCTAAGAGGAAGGCCATGAAATTCCTCCAGAAACACTTCAGCGAATTCCCTCAAAATAGGAATGTATAAAAGGATGGTCACTTACTTAGAATCAATCATCTGATCAAGATACACATGATAATAGGGAAGTAATATCCATGCTTGAGATGATGGTGAAAAATAAGATTAATCCTCTTCATTTCACTTATATAGAATCAGGGGTTGATTCACCATATGAAGTGATTTCCCTCCCCCAACAATTTATGTTGGATCTATATAGAGAAATCCAATCCATGCCCTGAATTGCATCAAATTTCACCAGAGGGAGTATGACGAAGTTATTTGGGAAGTTCAATCCATAGACTATGACAGTGGAGGAGTTATATTCATGTTATTCTATAATTTCCCCACTTTACACTCTCACCAACATCTTTACTTCCATGATTTGTGGTGGTGTTGGGTTTTTTCTACTAAACATTCAGGATATAAAAGAATTTATAGAACCAGAATAAAAAATTAAGTTTTCTATTATTGAATGAATAACTAGAGTACCTGTCACCAATTCATTTTCAGGATTCAATTCAGTGGTAGTGATGGAAAATCTCTCCCCCTTGCTGCCTTGGAGGTTGTTGGTTTCCTCTAAAAACCCTTAGATTAGGGCACTAGTTTGAAAAGATCCCCAGTTATTTTCAGTTGAAGTAATGAACAATGCTTTGATGGTTGAACAGAGCATTTCTATCCTCTATCATAGCTGTAGGTTTTTCTTGTCCACAATTAATGGGTAGGTTCCCTTCTATTCCACACCTAAATCATTTTCTCACCCCCTTCAGACAATTTCCAGGGAGCTTCTTTCTGCACCATTGGAAAGTGGGGTGCTGGAATTTCATAGCACCATTGGTGTTATCCATCAAACCTCTAGAATTAAATTCAACTTTACACATCTTATCCCCATTATACCCATGAGATTTTTGAATCTCCATTTCTACTTTGAGGGCACATCAGACAATTTACTCAAAGCTACCAATGTTGAAAATTTCTAGGTCTTTTCATAGGCTTAGTTTTATCCCATCAAAGAAGCGGTCAACCATGAATTCAGGGTAGCGACAAATCCGAAGGCATATCATGAAATCCTTGCGAATATTGACTTGTATGCTATGATGGATTCATCATCATGTTTCTTTAGGAAAAGGAAGTCCCTTTCCATTTTAAGTTATAGGGTTTCCAAAAAATATTTATAGAAAAACAATTTCTAGAAATAATTCTATTCCAATTCCTCAATATCTTCATCAGGCTTTGATTTTTTTATCGATGTCCACCATTGATCTGCTACACCCTCTATATGATAAGCATCCAGAAGGACCTTCTCTTTTTCAGAACATTAAAAGATGAAGAATATCTTCTCAATGGAGTGATCCATTTTTCGGAGATTGAGGGATCACATGATTGATTAAATGTAAGAGGCCTTTATCTCCTAAAACTCTCGATTGAATCTTGTTCTTTCTTGGGGTGGGGGGTGTACATTCCTCTTTATCCATGTTTTTATTCAAATGATGAGTAAACTGAGATTGTATTGTGACAATGTTTGTGATTCCCACTCCCATCTAATTGGACATATCATTAGAACAATCAACAAATTGATCTTCACATGATTTGTTAGCTCGAGTCCTCTTATTATCATCCATTGGCTAGAATAAAAGGGAATTTAGGGGTAACACATAAAGGGGAATCCAAATAGAAAAAGGGATAACTTATAAATTACATTTATTTCTATAACTTATGAATTTATAGGCTTTAATCTATGTTATCCATGATTTACCTCTGAACATATATTCTTAGGGAAATATTTTTTATTTACTTAATAATAGTTCATAATAAGATTATGAATTTACTAAAGAATATCCCCAAGGAGTTTCATAACCAGGAGTGTATCAAGGCCTATTGTTATTCACTAGTTCCTATTTGATCCTAGATCGAAGCAGTGCTTTCGAGTTTTAACCATAGATACATCTATTCTAGATCCAACTCTATTTTTTCTTTTAAAAAAGGGGTTTATTTTATTGATAAATGACTTTCTATATACTCAATATAATTTAGGGTTGTTTTTTATTTTACTTAGTCTTATCCCCGAGGCTTTCGTTAGGGTTTTCTAATCCTAATACCCAAAAGAAACAAACCTATCATCTGATATAAACTATAACAAACATACTCTTTATTACAAACTTAAACAAGATTTATTAAATAAATTTTCACTTAAGACAACTCTGAGGACTGAGAGGTTAAGTGTCTTGGGAAATTAGTTACATTACAAGATAACTTAAGACACAAAAATACAACATCTTTATTGAAAACTTATATTACATGATCAAAATATTTCGTCGTGCTTAGAATTGCATGGTATAACCTGAGGACATATAAGAAAGGGGTGAGATATATAGAACAGTAAGGGAGTAAGCGTGTAATAACATGAATAATAAAATACATGTAATGAAATAGGAATATCAAAGGATCATAAGATAAACATGAACATAAAGGCATGATATAGTAAGATTATCATAACATGTAAATGTGCCAACACCATTTAACATGATATTAGCCTGAGCCAAGTCTCATTGCATATAGAACATGACTAAAACTCTTTGTACTATAATTAGAATGAGTAAAACCTCATTGAACTTGACATATCATGATACTAATATTTACCCAATGAATTGAAGCACTATCAGGGCACACCCTTTATAAGCATTTCATTTCATGCGTTAGTGTGCCACATGGATCATAAAACATAGATTCATTAAAAATCATAATTTATTCAACGAATAAAAGATATGGAATACAAAAATGTATGTTCTCAATAAAAAACTTCATGTGTATAATGGAGAATACCGTTGATAGAAAAATGGGTATGGTATTTACATACATAATGATTTTGGCATGGAAAATTTGGTGTAACTTCGGTAGCAAAACGACGTCAAATAGAAATCGTAAAATGGGTTTATGAGAGAGAAAGGGGTATATCATCATTTATAAATGAAATATGCTCTAAGGGGGTCATGGAACATAATATTACAACACGTGTATTGGAATTGAGATGCATAATTTAAAAACAAATTCTTGAATGTAAATGAGCAGAGGGAAATTATTTATGGAATTTTGGAATGGAAACAAGTGTACATGGAAGGAATTTATGAGAGAGAAAATGTCTCTAATCATTAAAAAATATGGAGGGTATTATGGGGGAGGTGAAAAATCATACCCCAACATTTGGAATTGAAAATAAAATGGAATAACAATAAAAGGGAACTTGGACATAAATAAGGAATGAAGGAATGTAAGGATCCCTTACTTGGAAGTGTGATCCCAAATGACTGGGAGGGTCTTGAGAGAGGACTCTTGGGATCTTTGGGAGTATTAGGAAGATTATTGAGTGAGGAGGGAAAGGTATGGACGTTCTAAAAGGGTTTTTAGTGAAGTTAAGTGAGAGTTTTGTTGGTTATATATTGGAAAAGAAAGGTAATTCCTTATTATTTAGGTTTTGGACACTAAACATTAAACTAATCAAAACCACAAACCATCCCATGGTTTTTGCCCATGGTGTTTTTCAAAGTGGAGAGGAAAACCTTATTTTATAATTCGAATAGAAGAAATAAATAAAATATTTTTCTTTCTTATGAGGAGGTGTGTCACACTCTCATGGAAATCATTTTAAAATGAGAAAATGTTTTATGTCTTTGAGGGTCCACTAAGGCATTGTAAAATAAATTAAATGAAATCTAAAATCACATTATTTTAAAGGGAAATCATATATTTTCTGAAAATACCTTTTATAGTATTTGATTATATAACGATTTGGTCATTATGATGTCATACAACACATTATATATTTTAATAGTATTTAATCTTTACCCAAAAATTCGACGGTCTCAGAAAATTATGAAAAATTCACCATTGGATAATTTCAATGTCCTGAATCCAAAAATAATATTTATTTTATCTAAATAATTTTCTAAATATGTAAATTTTATCTTACAAAATAAAAACCAACATTTATTGAAAATTCAAATATTTTGACCAAAATAGTTTTCAAACAATAATAAAAATTACAATTGTATTCAAAAAAATTATATGATCATTTATATTTAATGTAACACCCCATGATTTCATAGTAAGATATTTTTTAAATTAATTCAACAGCTTGCGTTACACGCAACACCGAGTTCGAGCACACCATGACTTACCAAACTAGGTGTTCAAAAACTGGTTATGAATAATATTAATTGAATTTTGAATTTTATATACTCCATATAATTTTAAAATTCATATTTTGTGTTTCCTAGATATAATATAAGAAAAAATTAAACTTTTTTGATAAAAGAATTATTTAAAAAAATGCAATTTTACCACATTTTGATCAAGGACCCTTTTTAAATCCAATATTTGACACTTTTATATATTATATTAGACAATATAGACTTATTATTTAGAAGCGGGACATAAAAATTTAGTTTGGATAAATTTTTGGTGTTTTCCGATAACTTTCATATTTTGATGAATAAAGAAAAATATTTAATTTTAATGGAAAACAAATTTTTTAATCAAAATAATTTATAGTGTTAAATTATATATTTGAATGGTTTTGAAGTATAATTAGATTTTATTATTATCATTTAATCCAATGTTGTTCATTGGAAGTAATTTTACAATTAAATAGGACATAAACACTAATCAATCTTTTTCTTGTTTTTATTTCTCAAAAACATGTTTTTTGGTTTTGACAACGGGAAATAATTTTAAATTAATTAATGCAAGTTCTATGTTTATAATTTGGTAAAATAGATATCATTTTTGAATTTGGAATATCAAAATTAGCTTAGGGAGATTTTTTGTTTTTTCTAAAAACATTCAATTTTTGATGAATAGTGAATAATACTACATTATTATTTGAAACCGTATTTTTATTTAAATAATTTATACATTTATTTATATTTATTTTAAAGTCAAAATTATTACTTAATAGCTATATTAGTCCAATTTAATTAATTGGAGTCATTTTATAATAAGATTAGATATATAAAATTTCATTAAACTATTTAATGAATTTTACCAACCTTCTGGGAACATTTGAAAATTTATATAATACCTAATTTTTTGTGAGTTGGATTTCAAAAATACAAGAGGCACAGTTGAAATCAGTAAGTATAATGTGGATCAATAGGATGAAAATAATATCTGGGGAATATTAACTTTTGCATTTTATTTACCACGATTAAAAGTAAATAGGGTAATTATGGGTAAAAATAATATTAAAATTACACTAACACATGTAATAATTATATTGGATAAGTTTATTTCGACCAAAATAGTCCTTAAAATTAATGTACGATCCTTTTTGAGCAACTTGGATTAGATTAGAACATTTATTATATTTTATTTAAAGAAATGTAAAAAATGTTAAATTCAAATTTTTTTAATTGAATCATTTTTAATATAGAGTTATACTTAAGATATATTCGATAATAAGTATTCATTATAAATATAAATAAATTTCCTACATCATGGTATTTTATTTATACTTTTTAAACATTTAATAATAAAATTTATTTATGACACAATGTTGATGCATTAATTACATTATTAAAAAAAGATTAAAATAATTAATTTTATAAAAATCAAAATAAAGGTAAATTTAGAATTTTGATGCCATAAAATAATTTTAAAGTTTAATATGACATGTTAGGGTTGATTCAATGTATTTTGTTCGAAGTAATTAAGTTGTGATGACTTTAACAAAAAACAAATACTAAATAGTGTCAAAATTGACATAAATGAGTTTTTAAAACAAATACTATTTTATTAAATGATATAATATTTATAAAAAATATAAATTTAGACCGAATGAATTATAGAATGATAGATAAGTCATTATTTAACCACTTTTGTTTTTTTTTTGGCATTTTATAGTATGTTTATTGACCATGTAATATAAATATTCAAGAAAACATGGTAAAAGTTAAACTATTTAACTAAGAGTTAAATCAAAAAGATATTGTTAATATGGTGACCTAAAATTATTTAAAACCTATTTTTTTGAAAGGATTTAGACCCATCCCCACATTAGCCTCTAAATAAATCTATTTGGAGATATTATAAACTAAAAATTATTTTATAATAAATTAATATTTCAAGCTTTTTCTAAAGTTCCCCCACCTCTCTAAAAAAAGGGCTCCTCCCCTTATCTTTTGTTCACCACTCCAAAGCCAATTGTATTGGCCAAAAACTACTCAAAGATCCTTTAAAATACATTAAATTCAACCTAGAGTCCTTACATAGATCATAAATCCATTCCAGGTATCCCTTTTGTTCAAATAAAATGGAATCACCTGAAGAAGAAGTAATTATTTCATCACATCTTTCAGTGTTCTTTTATTCTTCCACTTCCTCTTTCTTTTTTGTTTACATACCAAAATAATAACTCCAATACCTTCTACATACTATGATATTATTATAAATATGGTAAAACCATATTCATTATTCTATCCATCCTATGGATGACAAGGTCACCATATGTGCATACGTACGACATACCGTCTCCACGTTGTGGTGTAGTTGATTGAAAATGGATTTTTTATTATGAAAAAACTTTTAGGGAAAAAGTGAGAAACCATACATGACCTCACCACATCACCACATCACCAATTCACCACTTCAACAATTTAAAACATACAATCACAATGGATAAAATCAATTCAAGACTTGAAACTGACAAACCATCAAAGATGGAGCAGAAGTCACCAAGAAAGGCTGGATTACCCCAATCAAGGGGAAACAAACATCAGTAGAGTTGGAAGAACCTCATAGCCATTCTCCTCAAACGCCCACCGATGCGGCCGTTGACACCAGCCCAAATCCACAAACACGCTGGCGAACTCCTGTAGGATTCCACCCAACCATCCAACGAAGTGAGATGGGCCCTGAAAGAGAACATCCACGAAGAGAAAAAAATAGACTAGAGCGAGGAAGACCAGGCCATCCAGACACTACACCCTGCTCTTTAGGTAACCGCAGTGCACCCTCGAACCAAACGCCACTCCAAAAACTCCTGTCCATCATCTTTGAAGTAGTGCAAACCCAAATCCAAGAGATCACAGTAGATGCAATTCATCCCAAACAAAACCATCACACCACGAAAACGAACACACCCCATTACCACTGAAAAAAAACACAACAACCAAATCACTCTAATCCCATAAGCATCACCGCAATACCCGTCACCGCCCTCATCCCTGCACATAGAGACTACAAAAAGCAACCAAGGACCCCATACTGTACACGATGCATCTAATGGAACAATCCCATCGTCGCGGAACTAGAACATGACCCCTTTGCTGTGAAACAAATCATGACCCCAAACCACTTAAGTTTCCCCCACCGCCGCAAAAGAAGAATGTATGGCTTAGAAGGCCGGACCGAGACACCGAAGCATCAACAAATTGACGCCACCTGAGATCGATCTCATGACGCACTGGATCACAATACCCATCACTGCAATACCCGTCACCGCCCTCATCCCTGAACATAGAGACTATAACAAGAAACCAAGGACCCCATCCTGTACACGATGCATCTAATTGAACAATCCCATCGTCGCGAAACTGGAACATGACCACTTTGCTATGAAACAGATCATGAACCCAAACCACTAAAGTTTCCCCCAACACCGCAGAAGAAGAATGTATGGTTTGGAAGGCCGGAGCAAGACACCTAAGTGTCAGCAAATTGACGCCGCCTGAGATCGATCACAAGCCACACTGGATCACAAAACCAGAGGAGCACCGGAGCTTGACCCCAATACCAAAGAGAAACCAGATCTCGATATTAGTGCAACAGATCAAAACCCCGAATCCGCATAGAACAAGAACAACCTCATCGCTGTAGCGGGTCTCGACCCCGACGCACCAAATCAATACTCCATCGCCACAGGGAAGGACCATGACCCTGACACTGAACCGGACTGCGACCCCACAATACGGAGAATCTGGAAGCCGACTTTGAACCCACCATAGCACAACCATCCTCGCCACACACTGGTGAGTCCACCCTTCACCGAACCTCCGCATCATGAACACTTGGGGAGACTGAGGAAGGAATCGTAGCCCAGCGGAGGAGAGAGGCGGTGACGATAAAACCCTAAATCGCTGATGCGCCCCTTACAGGCTCAAATTCATTGTGGTGTAGTTTATTTTTCAAAACGTCATTTTTTGGATGGGTATAATAATGAGTAAAACTGATTTAAATAATAAATATAAAATGTTAATTATTTTGTATATATAATCCACTATCCAATTACATACAATTTCACCATCAATAGATTTAAATTCTTTCTCGTGCATACGTACAGATTACCGTCTCCATGATAGGATGAGATTCATTTCCATGTTCACCAGTCTACAATGATTATAAAAATATATATTGTTAATAAGTATGTAATATATGACATAATAATTATACTATATATATATATATCCATATATCTTATTCGCTTACTTCTGTTCAATACGATAAGAAAACAGAAACAACATTTATGCGTACGTACGACCTATTGTCTCTGTAAACAATTTTTTCCATTTATAATATATTTCTATCATACATATTTAGATTCTGAATATATATGATACATAAATAATGGTTTATATTCTGAAAGCAATTAAATCATGGTATAAGTGATACGATCAAGAATAAAAATTTAAAACCAGTCTGATAAAGAATGCGATTGTTACATGAAATGTTATTTTTACATGGAAATTGTTATTAAATAAGTTTTATAAAGTCATAAATGAATCTATTATTAAATAAAAATATGAATATGATTCTTGTATAATTTAATAACAAACTCTGGTCATTATACAGGATGTTAAATGTACCCTCAACCAAAGGAAAGTACAAGGTAAGGATTATTTTATCAATATCATTATTATATGAGATTGTTTATCTGTAAGTATCTACTAGGACATATTTAACATCTATATTCATGTTTCATTAAAATGTTTTAAAAAGGAATGTTTTACGGTTTTATTTAAGGGACTCTTTAATTAGATCATAATTTTCAATGTTTTTAAATAATTATTTATCTAATTTTTTTTTAATTAATGTCCATGTAATTAAAATCATTTTAAGGATTTGTTTATGTGGAAATGATTGTTTTAATGTGTTAATTTCATTCAATTGTTTCAATGTTGTATGGGACACTTTGATTAAAAATTATCTTTTAAATTAATTCGTTTATAAATTGTGTTCCTTTTAAATGATTTCCTTAAAAGGGGAATTTCTCTCAAAGAGTTTTATTGATTATTTTCAACTATGTCAACATACTCTATTGGATATTATTATTAATTGAGGTTTATTTATTATAATAAAATCTTCCATATTTTATTGAATGAGTTATGGAATGTTTGACTATATATGTGTTATTTTTATACCATTTATGTTTTACGGTTAATGTATTGACATTTCGTGTGCTAGTTTTAATACGAATGTTTATGTTATGTTTCACACTTTTTATATGGAGAATGAATTAGACATATTAAGTGAAAGGAACGGCCCTTTTTAGCCCCTCGATGCATTGGTAGGTCTCATGAGACAAATTAGTGTCTTAGCACAAGGCCTTGAAAAAAACTTTATTTGTAGTCTTAGCACTAGGCCTTTTCTATGTGGTTATGATGTTCGTCATTATGCATTCCCTCGTTATGAAATTAGTTATTAAACGTGACTATTCGAATCGTAGAATATCCATGTTCATGTTTATATGGTATTTTTTGATTTTTTTCCCAATTATGTTCATGTTTATTTTTAAATGGTTATTATTTTTATTATACATCTTGCCTTAAATATTTATAGATTCTGCTAAATTATTTACCCTTACTGAGAATCTAGGCTCACCCCATTCTTATGTTTTGTTTTCCATTGATTACCAGAAGGGTATTATGATTGATATATAGTGTTAATCTCGGGGAATAACTTCATTATAAAAGGATTATTTATGTTGTGTTTAATGTTTTAAAGTGTAATGTAAAATTCATGTATGTAATATATTTTCTAATACTACTAAAATAATCGGTCCATCAGGACTTGATTCCTTGAAATCATGAAAATATTTTAAAATAATTCACCAGCTCCGTGCTTCTGGGGTTGGGGCATCACATTTCCACTGCTAATAATAGAATCTAATAATTTTTATGTGATATCAAAACACTTTAAAACAAATTTTAAACCCTATATAAATAATATAAAACTAGATTTTTATATATTTGGTGGCTTAAACAGATCACCCTTCCTTTTGAACAATTGGATGCACAAACCAAAACATACCCTTTGAAGTGTTTATAGAAGAAAACCATACCTTTATCCAAACCAAGGTAAAATTGATTGCCAAGTAATTTACCAATATTTGAAGAAAAAATACCTTTTTATGGGGCATTATAACCCAATTCATAACTTTTATGGGTATTATAAACAAACATGATTAAGTATAAAAAATAATGGAAAGAAGTAAGAAAAATAAAAACTAGATGAACAAGTAAGAATCTGAGTGTCATGGAAATTGGGTTCTCTCCAGACTTAATGGATGACGAGATTGAATTTCTTACAAGAGAAATAATTGATCACCAAGGTGAATCAGATAGTAGATTTCAAGAATCATATCTACCTCATTACTTCAATGGATCTGGCCAATTCAGTATATAGTGTTATGTCTTGAAAAACTTATTCAAAAGATTGAAATATATTGAACTACAACTTTACCAATGGAACATGTTATTTATTCATTGAATGTGTATGAAAAAAATTTCCCATATAGTTCAACTCTATAATATATAATATTAAAATAGGTTATAAAGTTAATTCTCTTAAAAAAATAATGGAACACTCAAAATAAAAAATATTAAATATTAAATTCATTTGGAAAATTCCAAAAATCATCCGATACAAACTATTAAAATTTCAAAGAAATTAGATTTGAAACAAATATTTTTATATGAAGGATGAGGAGTCTGCAGCCCAAATAATGAGAATGTAATACATTATATAATTTATTTAAATAAAATTTACTAGCATTGAAATAATTAATATTTATTTAAATGATCATTATATGAATGAAAATATTTATAAAAAATGTGCAGTAAATAAAAAAGTATAAAATATAAAAATAATAAAAATGAATCATAGAAAATGATTCCTTAGGTAATTATATATTTATATCACAATATGTCATAAATTTTGGTTGATCCATGCTCATTTAAAGTCACAGTTTTTGGTAATTAGTTATTTTTATTACATGTTAGATTGAATTAAATATGCAAATGATGAGTTTTTTAAACATTGGTTGATTAGTTTTACATTGTGTGGTTGATTTGTTCAACAGAGTCATTTGGGACTCTTTGAGTGGACTATTCATCACATAGATAGATTTACCTTATGGTTAATGAAAAATTATCATGTGGTTGATTGATATTTCCCCATGTGGTTACTTGGAATAGCTTGATTTGTCTGCAAATTTGTGAGATTTCTAATTTTAGTTGATTGAATACCATGGGTTTGATTGAGTTTCATTATACAGTTAGTCTAATAGTTTGAAAAATTATGCCTATTTTTATTATAGTCTCTTGACTTTTGTTCATGTGGTCAATGATTCTTTTCATATAGTTACTTGAATTTTCCTACCTCATGGTTTTGCTGGGATCCTCCCATGTTTGGCATAAAACTCAAAATCGATGGATCATTCAAATCAGGTATAATGATAGGAGGAGGTATATTGTGGGACTAATGGGGGGATAGTAATTTTTGTGCTCATGATGTTTTTCAGATATTGTGATTCTCTCTAAGAAGAATTAATGATGATGGTCACATGACCGTTTTTATACAGACATGGAAATATCATTTTGGAGGAGGAAGAAATAGAATGTATGACCCTATACCACTTCATTCCTATAAAATATGACATTCCTTTGTTTATCTCATATATCATAATAAGGTGAAAGTGTATCATTACTGATTAGATAAATTTTCAACACACATAGATATAAGTCAATAAGGTCACATACTTTCTTTCTTGAAAGGAGTAACATAATGAGAGGAGATAATGCTATCATAACAAGAGATATCATACATAATAGATAGAAAATCTAGTGGAAGATGACGCTCTCATTCTACACTACTTTAGGCATACCTAACTCTTTGTGTTTCATTCTTATTTTTTTTTGTTTTTTTACTTTTGTTGGACTCATTTTTCATTGATAATAAAATTTTTATGATAGTCGTAGTAGTGATGTGATCTACTCCCAAATGAGTTCAAAATATACATGTTACACAAAAACATCATAATATTAAAAAACCACATATGTTTGAGTTAAAAAAATATTTAAATTAAATCTTTTAAAATTTATTATTATACAATAAATATGTTTTGTAGTTATCAAAACATAAATAGAAAATGTGGTTATGTGATACTTCAATAAGTTGGATCTTTAATTAAAAAACTAGGGTAGAGGTCAGGGATGAGAGTATTGGGAGAAATGTCCCTTATATTTCAATAGAGGTACCAACCAGTTGGGAAATTGGGGATGAAGTTTGAATCAAAACAAACCTAGGACCCATAGTGATGGAACCACCATTAGTAGGTCGAAAATATAAACTGTGCAGAGGTGAGTAGTGTGGATACAAATTCTTAGATGAAACTATTCCAAAAATTCTAGATCACTGTAACACATCAAAAGAGGAATCAAAACTCCATTTTCAATTTTTCTTCAACCTAGTTCACCATATATATAAGGGTCTAAGGGAAAATAATCAAACCACACACATATAATTTGATATGACCAAGGTCTAAAAAAATATAAATCATAGAGAGTAAATCATCATATAACTAATATTCCTCATATTCTGGGTATATAGAAATTCCACTACACCTTCTCATATTTTCACATTCATCTATTAATTCTTAAGAGGTTTATTTGGGGGGTTTTTGAAAATATTTAAATGCTACCAGCACTGTCAATTCATCCCACTATAAACTAATCCAATAAGTATCAGGTTGTATGACCTATTATATATATGGGACAACCTAGTTCCAAAGTGGCACAACCTATATAAAAATCACACCACCCATGTGTAAATCATTAAAATGAAGTCCATTTATTCTATAATATGGTGAAACCCCATTCTTATGTGACATAAAATCAATGTAACTCATTACATTGTTAGCCTAATCAAAATCTTAAACTTCATTATATTTATAAATAATGTTACTTGATCCCCATTCCAAATTTTAAAAACCCATGCAAAAGTCCATAAATCCAGCCCTCTAGCCCCTTAATAAATTTTCCACTAGATTTCATCATTATAGGCTCAATGTTCAATATGGGGACTTAAAAAATAGTTCACAATTATTTATAAAAAAAATATCCACACTAATTTCAATCATAAAAAATTCATCAATAATTTAAAAAGAATCATAATTAATTATTTACAGTAATTCATAAATTTAATATTTATATCCACTATTAATCAATTTCTCCAATTAATCTACTTATATCTTTATGAATTGAAATTATATTATCATATAATTATGCTTTCCATAATTTTTTATAATTCATCCCCACAATTTATTAATTCAAATCAATAATCTATCATAAAAAATCTACATTTATTTAAGACAATCATCATGAATATTTATTCCTCAAATTTCATATTAATCAATAATTTTTAATACCAGTTTGATAATTATTAATTATATGTAATTATTATGAATCATCTAACTATTATAAAAAATAATAAATCAGGGTAGATTCATGCATATTGATTTTATAGCATATGAATTTCATGTCACCTATTTCAATTCAAATTTAAACATTAACCCTTAATCCATTGATGGTTGTTCATCTAGATTTTATCCCCTATCTTACTCTTTCTTTTATTAAATAATATATTCTTTTCCAAAAAACTCTTAAAGGAAAATTAAATAGAGAAAATATTTTATTGGTGGTGAAAAATGAAACCCTGAGTTAATACTCTATTTTCAACACCCATTAATTATATAAATCGTTTTTATTTTCCACCATTGACATTACATTTTCTCTCTCATTCACATACTATATTCAAATATCACATTTGTACCACATACTAGACATGAAATGGCTTAATAAAATATGATTTATATAATTATATTATTATTTTACATCACCACCAACACATATAACATAAAAAATAGTCACAATTATTATTTTATAAAAATAATTCATATAAATTATAAACAAATAAGTTAAATTTCACCCACACTCTATGTTAATTATAAATTAAAACTAGCTCCAAAAATTATCAAATCACCCAAAAAATAAATTTAATGTCTTGAATCTAGTGACTTGATCAAAAGAATATTTTTGTGGAAGAAAAATTACCATTTTACAGTACATATCTAAAAATTAGTAAAATTTCATAAACTTTTAAACTCTAAATTTCCAAGTCTTTATTGAAGACTGGGATTATGAGGACTCATCCTCCATGTTATTAAAGTTGAATAACTATACGCATAATATATTTCCAAATCATGAAAGATTGAATGCAATAAATATTGATCTATAGATGAAATTAAAATTCAAATATGAGAAAATAATGGTTTTATATGCTCATTTGAGAAAAATATTTGCTGATAAACATTACATTATTGAAATATTTAAAAAAATATCTACTATAAAATAATTATATAATGATAAAAAATAAGTAAATATCATGAATGTATAAATAAATAACATCTATAATTTTTTTTGGCTATATTTACAAATGGAAGGAAAATCATAGAGAAACTTATTAAGATCAAAATCCCTTGAAGTATTGATATGGATTTAGATACTCCAATTGGAGAAATATATTCAATAGAAACTTCTAGGGATAATTTATTTTGATATAAATATTGAACAACCATATATATATATATATATATATTTCTATACTACTAGAAATACATCATTTATCTTTTTAATGAAGAAAATAAAAATATTTTGTTTTACTAAATCCTTACTCACCAAAGATTTAATGAAATATAAGATGAATTTTAAATTAAAGGAATCAATGAAAAAATAGATATAGAAGGAATTATGAACAATAAATTTTGGATCAATTAAGATATACGTTTTTTAATCCATATTATACAAAATTAATGATGGAGATATATTATATAGAAAGTAGTTCACCTTCCAAACACATTATCAATATATTAAAACCCATCAAGTAATACTGATCTAATTCTCCTAAAACATAAACTAAGGAGGTAGTATTTGGACAGTTTCATTAATTATAATTTAGATTTTAAATAGATTTATTTTAGTTTTTATAGAATATATTACAAGGTGACTGATCACATTCATTTCATTATTATTGATGTCTTGATTCAATGAATAAATATTATATGGGGTTTATTTATTTCATGTATATAATTATTATTTTAAAAATACATAATTCACATTGTAATCCAATAAATAGAGGATTTTGACCTTTATTCAAACGTAATCCTTGATATATTATTAATTCCCACATCTTGAAATCATTTTTAGAAGGATCTCATTCTATTCTCTCTAAATAAATCTATGTTTTCTTAATTATACCCTTTCCAAAAGGATATTTCCATATTTTCCACTTCTTATAAATTTTTTCATTTGTTCCTCTATTCAAAAAATATCTTATAGATATTATAGAGTGGGTGTAGTTGGTACATAAGTTCCCATTAGATAATAAATAATAATTCTTTTCATGACCTTCTCCTTTAAGATCAAAATGGAGAGATTATGGTGTATGAATGGGGAGATAGGTAGATATAAAGATATGTATATGTATGTTAAAACTGTTAGATGATGCATTCTATGTTTATTGTTATATTTTCATATATAATTTTTTATTTATTATCATAAGGTTTATAATTCAGTATAATATTATCTTTATAGTTTATATTTTTTTAGTTTTTCATATATCTTATTAAAATCATAATATACCCGTAATATTAGGGATCACATAATTTAATCTCATAAGAATAATAATAGTCTAACCTAAAAATAAAATAAATAGATTTACCAGACAACACAAAAGTTCTAAATGTTTAGAGAATCATTATTAAAGATAAATAAAAAGATAAATAATTTTCTAGCATAAAAAATAAAATTTTCATAAATTTCAACCTTTGAAAAATATTAAATTAGCGAGTACCCTCCTTAAAATAAAATCATTCCATTTTAATCAAACATACTTATGTTCAGAAACTGATAAAGTGGAGTACCTAAATAAAGAATAATGAGAATCACTAGTGGATGAATTAGGGTGAAAAAACACACAATTTCCTTTGAATATCACTATTTTTTTATAGTAGATAAATAATAAGATTGATAAATAAAACTAAACAATGATGAGTAGACATAGAGAATGAGAAAGAATACACATGACATAATATATTTACAAGGTTCATACACTCATATTATATAGTTGATAATAATTGTAATTCAAATGTTATAATCCTACATCCCACGTCATTATATTCTTATTAACATGGAGTAGAGGATGAAAATTTTAACAAGATATCCCAGAACTCCTAGTACAGGAATAATCAAAATAAGTATTAATAATTCAATTAATTTATTACAATCCTCCTCAATTGCCTCTATAGAGTGTATCAATGTGAAAAACTATTATTCTACTCAAACCTAAACAGTATATTCAAACCAATACTATTTACAATCATTGAATATAAATACACATGTTTTTACCCATATTTATTACGAACACACACCATTTAGATAATAATGTAAAAACCATGATGTGTTAACATATCATTGCATTGTACTTTTTCTATTCAAGGTCATATAAAAAACCATGTATTGATATCTTTAATACTCTTCAAATATTTGTGTTCATTTTTTATTCCCATTATCATAAATATTACTTGAATCATGTTGTATTAAAGGTGACCTAGATTTAGCTCCCCCTGTTATAGTAAATATTTCTATAACCAAATGTATTCCCTCCTTTATAATGGTTTCTAGATATTTTGAAAAAAAATATTATTCAATCACAGTTACTGCCATTTTCCTTTTTAATTTGAACATGTCATAGTAAATAAACCACATTTTTTGAGCCCCTAATTGGGGTTTATTTCCACCTTCAAATTTTCCAGAACCATGACCTTCACAACCATGTAAATTTACAATATATAATATGAAATAGTAGACATGATCACACTATATTTTATCCTTCACATGGTGATCCGCTGGACATTTAGAGAACTATAAACCTGGGAACTATTTTTCCCTTTAATGCATCATTGGAAATTTATATACACTAACCATGACAAGTTCCTCCTGAACACCATGATATGGTTTGTGTTTAATAAAAAAACATCTTCATTTCTTAACAATAAATTTCAAATACATTGAATATTTTATCAATATATGAGAATGTTGTTAAAAATAAAACATATAAAACACATAAAAAAACATGGGAATGATCCTTATAAAGAAACTAGTTGTAGAAAGATCCTAACGTGAGTGTAATCTAAAAACCACACCATTAGATATAATGATGTTTTTGAGACTTCCCCAAAAATTAGTTTAAATAGTAATTCAATATTGATCAAGTATTAATTGAGATATACTAATATCACATTTTTTATAGAAAATTCATGAGATTTATTCAATCAAACCTATATTTAATATCTCATAAACCCCTATTGGTATTTATTGGAAACATGTTAAAAAATGTGAAATCCTTTCAAAACTCCAGTTACTGACAACTAATGCATCCGCCATCAAGAAAATATATTCTTCCATATTACCTTCCTATAATAATTATGTTAACTCCCCATTTTCTAGAAGAACTCCCAACTTTTCTACCATTTTTATGACTTCCATGGAAACTAAATACTAAATAGTGTCAATATTGACCTAAATGATTTTTTAAAACAAATAATATATTATTAATTGATATAATATTCTTAAAAATATAAGGTTTGTAAAAGGACTTATATAAAGTTTGATATATCCATAATAAAACACTTTCTGTTCTCTTGTATTTTTATAGTACGTTTATTAATCATTTACTATAATAATACAATAATACATGGAAAAAGTTAAACTATTTAAATAAGAGTTAAATCTAAAAGATAAGGTTAATACTGTGACTTAAACCTATCTAAAACCTATTGGTTGAGAGGTTTTAGACCCCTCCACACCATATCCTAGAAATAAATACTTTTGGATCCATTATAAACCAAAAATGATTTTCTAATAAATTAATATTTCAAGATTTTCCTAAAGTGACCCTCACCTGTCTTATAAAATCTTACTTCACCTTATCTCAAAATCACACCTCCAAATCCATTTTACTCGGCCAAATCTTACTCAAATATCATACCAACTACCCCCACTTCAACTTAGATGCCTTACATTGGTCACAAATCCAACCTAAGGATCCCTTTTGATCAAATCAAAAGGAAGCACCTGATGTAGAGGTAACAATTTCATCACCTCTTTCAATGTTCTTTTCTTCTTCCAGATCCTCTTTCATTGTTATCTCCATACTAAAATAACAAATCCAGTACCTTATAAATACTGTGATGTTATTATAAATATTTTATAACCATATTCATTATTCTATCCATCCTATGAATGACAAAGTCACCATATGTGCGTACGTACGACTTAAAGTCTCCACGTTGTGGTGTAGTTTGTTATTCAACACTTCATCATTTGGATGTGTATAATAAGGACTGTAAATGATGTATATAATAAATATAACATTTTAATGATTCTTTATATATAATATACCAACTAATTACATAAGATTTCACCACAAATAGAACTATATTTTCGCTCGTGTGTACGTACGACATACTGTCTCCACAACGTGATGAGATTTTGTTTCCCATCATAACCATTCTAGAATAATTTTCATTTGATGATTAAAAATAATTTTTTTGAACTTAATATTATTCTGGATATGAATAAAATACATCCTATCCATAACAAACATTACTTACATAACAAAACATATAATGGAAAACGAATCATTTAACACCCAAAACAATTATACTACTAAAATATCATTAAAAATAAATATTATAAGATCATATATGATATCATATTTATGTATTTTGTTCTTGTATAATTTAATAAAAATGATTCCACCATTATATATAAAGTTATCCTACCCTCTACTAAGGAAAATTACAAGGTAATAGGTTTTCATCTCACTTTTCCCCATGAGATTCATCCTATATTGCCACTAATTAAATTTGTGTGGTGTGTGTACTACCCATGATTTTATTCATTGTGTAATATAAATTAATTTATGTGTATTTGCTTCTTCATTGTATGATACTTCTTTCATGGGGTGTTTATTTTGTAAGTTACCAAATCAGTAAGGGAATTTCTAATTTCAATTTCCACTCATTGGAGTTTATTCAAAATTTGATTATTTTACTCTAAGATTATGTGTGAAATCACTATTTATTTATTTATATAGTAAATTACACCCCCTTTGTGTGGATATACTTTTTATAAAAATAATTAATCCATTAATAAATTCTCAAGTCATTGATATTAAGTTTATTAGAGTAATCTTAACATAATTTTCATTCATTGAGTTAAACATCCAGGTCATTGGTGTAATTTTTACAAAAATATGTGTGAATTTAATCTGATTTATTTACAATGAATATAAAATATCATTGAGTGTATTTATATTTTTCACTCTTAATTATGACATTGATTTATCTATAACCTAAGGATACAGTCATTGTAATGTATTTCATCTCATATTAAAATTATATTGAGACCTCTTTGTTGTTATGCACCAATTAAATTTTATATAGTGTACATACTGTTCATTGGTAGAGTATATCATGAATCCATTTATTCTCATGATATTATAAAGTTTTTATTACTTCAATTATTTCTATTCAAGAGTCTTTCATTTGGTTAGGAACACTAACTAAAATATCATTTTTAATGTATTAATGATTTATGCATCTAATTTTTTCTCATTAATGTCCATGTTTTAAAAATGGTGTTAAGGATTTATTTATATGGACATGAACATTTTAAAATTAAAATTCCTTTTAAAATATTCAAAGTGGTATGGGGCAGTTTTATACAAAAATATATTTTTTACATCTTCTTGATAAATTTTGATACTTTTAAATGTTTGCAAGAAAAAGGGGATAATTCTCTCAAATAGTTTTACTGGTTAGTTTCATATATGACAATATACTTTATTAATATTTATTGAGGATGATATATTATAATACAATCATCCATATTTTATTGAATGAGTTATGTTTGACTGTGGATGTGCTATTTTTAGACGATTTATGTTTTGTGGTTAAAATATTGACTTTTCTTGTGCTATTTTCAATATGAATATTTAGATTATGCTCCACCCTTTTCATACGAGGAATGCATTGGACTTATTAAGTGACTGGTGGAGCCCAATATAGCTCCTCGATTCATCGTTAGTTCTCATGAGACAAAATAGTTCCTTGGCATAAGGCCTTGATAAAATCTTATTTTTAGTCTTGACAGGAGGCCTTGACTATGTGGTTATGATGTCCGACATTATGCTTTTCATCATTATGAAATTAGCCATTGATATTACATGTGTTTATTCTACTAGTATAATAACCATGTGAATATTTAAATGGTATTATTTGATTTATCTTTTCCATATTATGCTCAAGTTTAATTTTATATGTTTTGGTTTTGTCCTTATACATTTCCTTCAATGTTTATGCTTAATTATGAAATTTTCCCCTATATTTTTATCCTTACTGAGCATCTGAGCCCACCCCTTTATTATGTTTTATTTTTTCCAGGATGTGAAGAAGTATCTTTTGAATGACCTGTAGTGATATGCTATGGGATGAGTGTGTTCAAAGTAGAAACAATATTGTTGTTTTATTTCATAATGTAATGTAAAACCTATGTATGTATTTAGTACTTCTAAGGATACTAAACTAGTCATTCATTCAAGGATTGATCTCTTGTGATCATGAAAATGTTATTTAATAATGAAATGAATCTAAGTAACTAGGGTCGAAGTGTTACAGTTGGTATCATAGTATGTTTTGAACTAACCTTGGATGTTAGATTTAGAAAAACACTGATTAGAAAACACTACCCTAAGATAGAATGTGAGGATTAGTATATAAGAAAAACCAAAATTTTTTGTAATGTAAATATTATATGGGTTTTCCAATAAATACATCCTTGTATTGATATGCGTAGGTAGAGGTGGCTCTGGCATAGATGTACCGAAGGGTTAAACCACAAAACCCCCCATTGAGCAAGAATCGAATGGGAACTAGTGAACAACAATGGGCCTTGCTGCACTATTGGTTACGAAACTCCTATGGGATATGCTTAAGATAATTACCATTTTCATTACAAACCAATTTGAATAATTTTAATATAATATGAGAATAAATAACCTTGGTTAATGATACAGTGTTTTAGATTGAAAATAAGGTGTCATTATATTCTCTAAATAGATTTAGGACTGTTATTACTCAGACAATGATTTTTGGTTTTAGTAAATGAAAGGATTCTAAATAATTAATTGTAACATTGAACATGATATACAAGATGGGCATGGTGGTGTAAATGAGAAACTAAATGGAACGTTGATTGGTGTAAAATATATCGTGTTCATGCCAAAGCAGGTTTCCAAAAATATGATCAACAATATATACATTAACCAACTCCCAAACTCAACAAAGAAGTGAAAGGCGGATAATGATAAGAGCACCAGCAGTGGAGACCATAGAGAAAAGAAATCTCAATTTCCATCATGATGGAAATGTGGAAAGAGAAGCCCAAAAAATTGTCTCAATGGAACAAAGAAATGATTTATATATGGGAAAGAAGGACATAAAGTAAAGAATTTTCAAGGGAAAATGTAGATTACTATGGAAGAAAATAAAAATGATCCAAAGAATCCATTTACAGTTATTTTCCATAAATGTAGGGGACCTGGGCATTACCTGAGTCAATTCCCTATTCTATAGGATAACGATTAGGTCAAGGAAGAACCTATGTTGAAATAAATGGACGGAGAAATGTTTCAAAGTATTAATTCTCTTTGTTGATGGGATTAATTTGGAAGAATATTCTCATGTATGTGTACCCCAAAAGTTTATTATGTTAAAATTCTATTTGAGGAAGAATTATCTTTGCTTTTGTGGATATAGTTATAAATAACCATTTGGGTTTATATGATCACTAAATTTGAGGCAATTATAGGTTATTAATTTTTTGGATGAAAATGAGATGTATGAGATATCATTTTTTGTTAAATTATGTTATTTTGAGGAATTTTTCACATTTTGGGAATGTTATAAAATATAGATTCTGAAAAAGGACAACATGTAAACTGTGTGACAACCCGTCGTGTCAGACAAAGTTGCAGGAATAAAACCTACAACCAAAGTGAAACAAATATTAGTCTCCTACCATTGGACTACATGAAGTCCCTAGTTAGTGGGACTAATTATTTTAAGTTCAATGATTTTATTGATCAATAATAATTTGATTTGGGATCTTATTTTTTATCAAATGGATATTCTTAGTATAGGAAAATGATTTAGTGATTAAGTGATAAATCTTATTTTGGAAGACGCTCGCTCTATTGAGAACACTATATGCCTAAGGAAAATATAATATTGTGGGATTTAATTTGATAATTAATGGTGTATTTTTTATTTATTTTGGAAGAATCTAGGTTTTTTTATAGAAATTCAGGTTATTAATGTAAATGATTAACCTATCACAAAGTATTGGTGATTTGGTAATTACATTTTTGTTTGAGACTTTAAGAGTAGTTCATGTTATTTGGAGATAAATGTTAAGATTTAAAATGAAAGACTATGTGATTAAATTCTTATAATATTTGGGATTTAATCCTAGTTGGATTATATTGATGGATTTTAAGGACAATTATTTATTGAATGGTCTTTATTGAACTTTGGGTATTATTTATTTAATTTTGGGAATTAAGATTAGTGTTTATTTCTATATAGAATTAACAATTTCTGGGATCATATGATCTAATACTTACCATTTGGATTTAGTTAATCTCTAATGATAAGGGAAATATATAGTTCATCCTTTTTGGATTATTTGATTATCTAGAGGTTCATTCTAGCTCTTCAGGTGTGATCAAGTCATCTTGAATTCTCATCGTTTGAAGAAAAGATGAGTTAGTGGTAGAAATTTATTAAAGGATAAAAATATACATAAAAAGTAAGTATATCTCTTAATATTCTTAGTAAATCTCATAAATAAATTCCTTTACTTTATGAAATGGAACTTAAAACCAAAAACGTTTTCCGTTTACTTTTCCTACTGGGAAACTAATAATCGTTTAACCCATCAAAAGTTTGTGGTTTTAATGTTGTTAACTTTCTCATGATCTGGTTTTATATCGCTTTCCATCAGAACTTGACACTTAGTTTATCCTCCATATCGATGTTTTCATACATGGAATCCTAGTATGGGTTATCTTGGGTGACCTTTACACTTCTCTTTCTTTCTTTTAAAGTAATAGTTTTATTGACTCTTTTTTCAATATAGGACTTTCAATGATATTCCCAAGCCCAATTTTAATAAAACTAAGAGGACACAATTTCGAAATGGGGGAAGAATGTAACACCCCAAGATTTCATAGTATGTTATTTTCTTTAATGTAATTCAATTGTTTGCACTACACACAACACTGAGTTCGAGCACAACACGACTTACCAAACTGGCCGTTCAAAAATTGTTTATGAATAATATTAACTACAATTTTAATTTTATATACTCTATATAATTTTAACATCCATATTATTTATTTCTTAGGAATAATATAAGAACAAATTCCATTTTTCAGATAAAAGAAGTTTTTTTTTCAAAAAATGCATTTTAAATCCTTTCAATGGAGGAACCTATTTTAATACAATATCTACCACTTTTATATATTATATTTGAAAAAGTAAACTTCTTGTTTAGAATTAGTACATAAAAATTTAGTTTGAATAAATTTTGGGTGTTTTTTCTGAAAACGTTCATATCTTGATGAATAGTGAAAAATATTAAATTTTAATTGAAAACAACTTTTTTAATCGAAATAATTTATAGTGTTAAATTATAGATTTTAATGGTTTTAAAGTATAATTACATTATATTTTTATCATTTAATCCAATTTTGGTTATTCTAAGTAATTTTACATTGAAATTGGACATAAACACATATCAATCTTTTGCTAGTTTTTCCTTTTCAAAAACACGTTTCCAGGTTTTGACAATGGGAAATAATTTTAAATTAATTAATGAAACTTATATGTTATTAATTTGGTAAAATAGAAAAAAAATTGGAATTAGAATATCAAAATTAGCTTAGGGTGAATTTTTTGTATCTTTCTAAAAACATTCAATTTTTGATGAATAGTAAAAAACATCGTGTTATTATTTGAAACTAAATTTTATTAAAATAATAATAATTATTATTTAAATTTATTTTAAAGTAAAAATAGAAAAATAATACCTATATTAGTTTAATTTAATCAATTGGAGTCATTTTATAACTAGGTTAGATGTATAAAATTTTATTGAATTTTTTTAATGTCTTTTACCGACTTTCTAGCCAAATTTTAGAATTTTCATTAAACATAATTTTAATGCTTCTATGAATTGAATTTCAAAAATCTGAGATACACGATTGACATCAGTAAGTAAAATTTGGTTCAATAGGATGAAAATAATTTTTGGTGAATAGTAACTTTTGATTTTTATTTACCACGATTAAAAGTAAATTGGGTAATTAAAGGTAAAAATGATATTATAATTACCCTGACACATGTCTTAATTCTATTGGATAAGTGTATTTTGACCCAAATCAACCTTAGGATTGTAATATTACTCTTTTGGTCCACTTGGATTAGATTAGGAAATTTATTATATTTTATTTGAAGAAGAGTTAAAAGTGTTAAATTCGATGTTTAATAACTAAACCATTTTTAATATAAGGTTATACATAATATAAATTAGAATATAAATATTAATTATAAATATAAACTAAATTCATAAGTAATTTTATTTTATTTATAATTTTTAAACATTACACAATTAAAATTATTTATGAAACAATGATGATGCAATAATTAGCAATTTATTGAAAATTTAAAATAAGTGATATTATAAATATTAAAATAATTGTAAATTAAGACTTTTGATGTATTCCAAGAATTTTATCAGTTAATATGACATTTTAGGGTTGATTAAATAAAATTTTCCAAAGTAAAAAAGTTGTTATGACTTTAACAAAAACCAAATACTAAATATTGTCAAAATTGACATAAATGTGTTTTTAAAAAATACTATATTACTAGTTGATATAATACTTCTAAAAAACTATGGTTCAAAAAAATTACTTAGATAAGGTTATATATATCAATAACTAATCACTTGGGTTATCTTTACTTTTTATAGTAAGTTTACTAACCATTTTTTATAATAATACAAGAATACAAGGTAAAAGCTAAACTATTTAACTAAGAGTAAAATCTAAACGATAAGGTTAATATGGTGACCTAAACCTGTCTAAATCCTATTGGATAAGAGGCTTCCTAACCATCCCTACCTTAGCCTAGAAATTTGTACTTTTGGAGCCATTATAAATGGAAAATGATTTTATAATAACTTAATTTTTCAGGTTTTTCCTAAAGTGTCCTTCACCTCTCTTATAAAAGGGTAGTTCCCCTTATATCAAAATCACACCTCCAAATCCTTTTGACTCGGAAAAACCCTACTCCAATATCCTCAAAACTACCCTAATTTCAACCTATAGGCCTTACTTTGATCCAAAAACCAACCTAAGGATTCGTTTTGATCAAATAAAAAAAATCTTCGACGAAAAAGGTAATAATTTCATCACCTCTTTCAAAGTTCTTTTATTCTTCCACTTCCTCTTTCATTGTTGTCTCCATAAAAAAATAATGAATCCAGTAACTTCTACAAAATATTCTATTATTATAAGTATTGTACAACCATATTCATTATTTGATCCATCCTGTGAATGACAAAGTCACCATACATGTGTACGTAAGTCTTACCACCTCCACGTCGTGGTGTAGTTTGTTATTCAACACTTAATTATTTATATGGATATAATAATGAGTATAAATGTTGTAAATAATTAATATAAAATTTTAATTACTTTTTATATATAATATACCATCCAATTACATACTATTTCACCACTAATATAATGATATTGTCGCTCATGCGCACGTACGACTTATTGTCTTCATAACGCGATGATATTTATTTTACCATTTAAAACATTCAAGAATAATTTTAATTTGATGATTAAAAATGATTTTTTAGAACTTAATATCATTTTGGATATTAATAAAATACATCCTCTTCATAAAAAACATGAAATACGTAACAAAACATTTAAAGGGAAATGAAGCAGTTAACGCCCAATAGAATTATTCTACAGAAATATAATTAAAAAGTCAATAGTAGAAGATCATATATGATATAATATTTATGTTTGTTTTTATTTTGTAATTGAATATAAATTATTTCACCATTATACTTGAGTTCAATCTACCCTATACTAAGGAAATGTACAAGGTAAGGGGTTTTCAACTCACTTTTTTTCCCATGAGATTGATGCTATATTCCCACTATTTCCTTTTGTGTGGTGTATGTACTACCCAGGAGTATATTCATTGTGTAATATAATTTATTTTATGGGTATTTACATCTCTATTTAATGATCCTTATTTGATGGGGTGTATGTTTCGTAAGTTACCAAATCGGTAAAGGAATTTCTAATTTTGATTTCCACTCATAGGGTTTTATGCAATCATCATTGATTATTTTACTCCATGATTATGTGTGAAATCACTATTTATTTATTTATGATGTAAATTAAAACCCCCTTTGTGAGGATTTTCTTTTGATACACATAATCAATCCATTAATAAATTCTCAAGTTTATCGACATGAACTTTATAAGGGTAATCTTAACTCAATTTCCATTCATATGGTTAAACATCCATGTCCTTGGTGTAGATTTTACAAGAATATGTGTGAATGTAATTTGATTTAGGTACAATGAATATCAAATAATATTGAGTGTATATATATTTTTTACACATAATTATGTCATTGATTTATCCGTGACCTAAGGATGCAGTCTTTATAAGGGATTTCTTCTTAATTTACATTCCATTGACACCTCTTTGTTGTTATGAACCAATTCAGTTTTATATGGTTTAAATACTATATATTGACATATTATATCATGAATCCCTTTATTCTCATGATATTATATAGTTTTTATTACTTTAATTATTTTTATTAAAGTATATCTCCTTTGGTTAGGAACTCTAACTAAAGTATCTTTTTTAATGTTTCATGGATTTATCCTTCTAAATATTTTTCATTAATGTTCATGTTTTAAAAATGGTGTTAAGGATTCATTTATATGGACATGAATATTTTAAAATTATAATTCCTTTTAATTGTTTCAAATTGGTATGAGAAACTATGATTTAAGAATCTTTTTTTAATAGCTTCTTGGTAAATAGTGATACCTTTAAATATTTTTGAGAAAAGGGGTATAATTCTCTCAAATAGTTTTACCGATTATTTTCATCTTTTTCAATATCCTTCATTATTCTTTATTGGGGTATATTTATTATAATAAAATATTCCATATTGTATTGAATGAGTTATGTTTGATTGTAGATGTTCTATTTTTATACAATTCATGGTTTGAGGTTAAGATAATGACATCTCATATGCTATTTTTAATACGAATGTTTAGATTATCTTCCAACCTTTTTATATGAGGAACTTATTTTACTTAGTAATTGATGGGTGGAGTCTGATATAGATCCTCGATTCGTCAGTAGGTATCATGACACAAACTAGTGTCTTGGCACAAGGCCTTGAAAAAATCTTATTTGTAGTCTTGGCACGATGCCTTGACTATGTGGTTATAATGTCCGACATTATGCATTCCGTCATTATGGAATTATCTATTGATATTACATGTGATTATTAGACTAGTAAAATAACTATATTAATATGCAAATGGAATTATTTTATATATCTTGTCCATATTATTCTGAAGATTAATTTTGTAATGTTTGTGTTTTAGTCTTATACATTGCCTTCAATGTTTATGATTATTTATGAACGTTTCTGCAATATTATTATCCTTCATGAGCATATAAGCTCACCCATTTCTTATGTTTTATTTTTTCAAGGATGTTAATAAGTATATTAAGATTTACCTATAGGGATAGTCTATGAGATATGAGTGTGTTAAAAGGATATAGAATGTTCATTTTCATTTAATAATATAATGTAAAACCTATGTATATATCTAGTATGACCAAGGATACTAAACTAATCGGTCATTCGAGACTTGATCTCTTTCGATCATGACAATGTTATTTAATAATGGACCGAATCTAAGTAACTAGGTTCTGAGCGTTATATTTAATAAAAAGAAATTTATAAATAATATTTTAATAAAATATTATTTAATTCAAAAATTCATTAATTCAAAAAAATAGATTTATTAATAGAATATTAACTAAAACTACAATTTGTTCACTAAGAACCATATACAAATTAATGATAATAAAATTTATTTATATTATTTTTACAAAAATAATTCACATAATCAAAGTTCTAAGGTCTTGTTACATAACCCCTTATAACACACACGTAATAACTGAAGGTAAGGTGTGCGATGGTGATAGACTTTTGGGGTGACTCGGATAACAACACTCAAGTGGTAATCTGTATTAACTTCCAATTCTCCCCTAGGTGATTCTATTCAAGCTTAACATGTTGAAGCTCAGCTTGGTCTTGGTCAAGAGAAAATCCTAGCGATGATACCTACGTTCCGAGCATCGAAAAATGGTCTTTGTATGGAGCAATTCTACTGGATGAGGTCATCACTTCCTTTATTAGAGTAAATTGGACTTGTTAAAGCCATATATTTATACTAATCATGTGATCACTATTCAAAGGCTATTTTAGAAATGTTAACAATTATTAAAGGCATTTTAAAATCAAAAAATAAAACCAAGGAAGTGCATATATTTTATATAACCATTTTACAAAATAATACATTTAATTATATCAAGAAGAGTTTTCATGAATAATTGTTTGGGTCATTACGCCTATAATGAAGGTTAATCTTTGAAAAATATTGAGCTTCGTGAAGTTGATCAAATATGTCATTAATTCGAGGTAGATGAAACTTGTTCTTTATCATATTAGTATTGAATTGCCTAAAATCGATGTGTATATCCATGGATTCATCTTTCTTCTTAACAAAGATAACATGGGATATTCATGGTGAAACACAAGAGATGTTATACCCTGTATCACACAAACACTCTAGTTGTTTCTTCAACTCCACTAAATCCCCAATGGTAATTATATAGGGAGTATTTGATATTTTTCTTATATTAGGGATTATACCAGGGGAAAATCAACATCACTCTCAGGTGGATGTTCAAGTAATTCTTCCAAAAATGCATATTCCTATAGAATAGGTACATCCTAAATTTGAAGAATACCTCCTCCATCCACCAATGGTGTTTTCTCTTCAACCATTAGAATCACTTTTAGAAGTACAACTGGGGTGGATCTAGACATGAAATAGATGATGAAGTCTCCCCTCTAAAGATATGTAATTATATATCTTCATTATGAATCTAATTTTACATCTCCTTGAAAAAAAATCACATAATATTTTAAAATATAGACCATACAAATAATTATATAAAATTTAACTATAAAAATGATAATAAATTTAGAAAATAGAGCAGGTTTATGTGTCATAATGGGAACATCCTGACACATCCTTATTGTAATGAGGCTTCCATGATGATTTTTGACTGATAAATATCTTATTAAGGTCCTAATAATATATATAATTTTCAATGAAACATGGAAAATACAAAAGAGTTTTAAGATCAAGAATAAATTAATGAATTTTGAAAATTTTTGGGTATGATTAAAGTATCAAACAACACATCCCTGGGTACTTAAACCTCAACTGTAGTGATAAAACATGCTTCGCCTTCTCCCCTTGTAATATTTTATGGTATATTCCCTTGAAACTTGGGGCATTGGTTTAAATAATGAAAACAATTATAGCTGAAACACAAGTAATCATTTATTTATTTCTTTACCTTGAATTTATAATCCATATGACCCTTATTTATAAACATACATCAAAATTTGATTCCATTTAAGAATTTTATAAGGTGTTTATTTCCACAATTTTTATATGACAAAAATTGTTTCATCTTCATAATCTTCTTTTATGGATTACCTTTTTATTTGTGTTAATATGACCTCATTATCTATTGATTCCCCTTTAATATATAAGATCTAGATAATCCCTTCTCAGTTTTGATTTCATATAAATCTATTTCATCATATGATGATAAAATCTCAGATAACCACACACTTTTGAGATTTAGCTTATGACCTTTAAAGAAAATTTCAATCTTTCTTTATGTATTGTGAAAGTAATCCACATCTCACCAAGATAATCATGTAAAAGTACCCTCATACTCCTTAAAAATTTCTTCTTACTTTTTCTTTTAGCTAGGTAAATCTCAATTAATTTCAATCTATTTATCATGAGAGAAATATTTATCATAGAATTTATCTTCAAAGTCACTCTATTCGATTTTTTATATTACCTCTTCCTCAAGAGTTTTCAGAATCAATGACCACCATTGATCAACATCACCTTTGAGACAACATACTAAAATTTTAACCTTTTTCCTTTGCATCTCATCCTAAGGCCAGAAATATTTTTTCAAGGGACCTAACCCACTGCTCAACTACCAAAAGATTAGTAGTACCACTAAATGATAAGGGATTCGATCAGAACAAGTGACCCAACAAAAGAGATTCAAATTATGGAGAAATAGGTTACTCTATTGGGGAAAAGTTATTTTTTATAATATGATTAAACTTCTCTAATATATCCATGATCTTCTAAGTTAAAATAGATGATTTATTGGATTTATTTGTAGGAAAATATCTTCATTGGGCATGAGTACTGATGCCCATATTTCATCCGAGCACCATTTATACATAATGAAATATACTATATTAGATTATAAAATAATGATTTTTAAATCATATTGTGTAATTATAAATCTAGTGTAATAATTAATATATATTAATAATCTACACATTGTTAATATTAGAATCATAATATTTGTTTCTTTGGGGATATCTTTATTTTTAAATCCACCATAATTTTTTGTAAGGAATATATTAATTATCCCATGAATATCCCCTAATAGTGTCAAACGAGGTGTGTATATTGGCCCATTTTCATGCAACAGGTGATGATCTAGTCAATTCATAATGTTCCCTTTTTAGATTTATTAACCATCAGTAAATATTTACCAAAATGACATCGACATGTAGCATCTAGATAGGGAAGTATTTCTAGAAAAAAACACAATCTATTCCTTTCCAAACCAATAGGATGTTCTTATATACTTGTCCTAAAATTCCACCATAAGGTTTTGTTTCACAATCCATATTTTCCAAAATCTATTTCTTACAGTTTCTACTAAAATTCCCTCTGATAACAACTATAATGACATTGAACAGAGTATCCCCAAGCTGTTAGTTACATTATTATAATGGTATACATACAAGGGGGTTAAATCCTAAAGTACCAATCAGTTTGGTAGTCTTGGAGAGACATGTATATACATGATACCCACTTTAAATTGGTGATAAAATATAAAATATAGTAATTAAAAACATTCAACATCCTTGAACTCATTCATATGATACTTCTTTATATCTTGTTGATAGGTAACAAATAAAGTTGAGTGAAAATGCTCCGTAAGGGTTATGTACATTTAAATATAACATTAATCGATACGACATTATCAATGTGGAATGGTAAATAACATAACACATATTAAATTTAATAAATAACATGAATATAATAATTAGATAAGGAATAATCAATATAGAAATAGAAATAACTAAACACACATGTCATTTAATCGTTTAAATGAGAAAAAACTGTATCCATAAATAATATCAAAAAAGTAATATCATGTATAATAATAACTAGAATCTCAATGAAGGAAAACACATAATTTTGGACATCATGATCACATAAATCATGATATCTATATTTTCAAGACCTCTCACTAGTAATTTCAATACTATGGGTAAAAAAATTAATTTGGAGAACTAATTTATCTAATGATACATATAGATGCATTGACGGTCTATATAATTTTGGGCCCTAACCATAATTTCATATATGTATTATTCCTTATATATACAATAGTTTATTTAATTCATGAACAATATTCCTTTTCAAAAAATATCTATATTAAATAAAAAATATTTATTTATCTATATTTCCCCAGTTAATCAATTAAATTTCCAAGTAAACACTTTATAAAAAAGGTATACGATTTAACAAATACTAATATCAATGACACAAAGAATGTGCATATTTAAGAGAAATGTATTTCCCAATGAAATATTATCACAATAAAGTAATTTTACCATGAAATATTTCACAATCACATTATTAATCAAGATATGATAACTGAACATCAGATTATCAGGAATATTGGTTTTTTGCAATAAAATAATGGCCATGTAAAAAATAAACAGAATAGAAGTGAAATAATAACATAAATTTTCATAAAAGTGTTTTATTTATAAAACCATTGATAATTTTTAGAAAAATATATATTTCATAAAATTTTTATAGGGTTGGGGAAGTCATTTATCGTAATATATTTTTTGAAACACTTCTTCTAACTTTCTTTTGAAAGCATACCCTTTGAAAAAAATTATAAATATTAATTTTTGACCATTTTTAAAATTAAATTTTAACATAAACTTTCCTTAATAAATAATTTTTTTTCTTAAAAGGTATTTTTGGAAACAATTTTAAAAAACGTAATAATTTAATAAAAATATATCTAATTTAAAGAGAAATAAAATTGGTTTTTCTATTAAATATTTATTTCCTTTGATTTAAGGACCAAAGAGATGAAAAGTTTAATGAAAATATGGAAAACACCTAAATATCAAGTTCATATGAATTTTATCGGATTTTGTTAGGGATAAATGAAAATATTCCTTCAGTGAGAGTACATGAAATCCCAAAAGTGATTGATATTGTAAAATATATTCTCAGCTCTTTGGTAAATTTAAAATTGTAACCCCTTGAAAGAATAAAGTTAAATTTAAATATTAAATATCATGAATTAATAAGTATTAATGTTAAATACTTCAAATGGGAATTATATAAAACTCATAAAAGTGAGTATGCGAATATTAACAAATATGTCTCATTGAAATGGAAATTGATATCAAATCCCTTACCTCACACTTCACTCTAGTTGAACTATCTGTAAAATCTTTCATAATGGGTTTAATAATGTTATTAATTTATACCAGATCCACATTCATATTTGAAATATATTATATGATGATCGTATAAAATTGTATCACCTTTTTGTTAATAATATTTAATTATTTTCATTGTTTTTTGGGGTTAATTAACTTGTATTCTCACGCATGTCTTATCACAGAGGTTTCAGTTCTTGTGAATATTATATTGATAAATAATATACAGAAAAATATTAATGTTATAAATATCAAATTTAATTATTAAATAAAATTTATTATCATTCTTTAATTTTTTACATTCAAAATGAATCGCATAACTTTGTGTAAATGGTAGGACATATATATGTATGAACGACGATATCATTCCTTTAATAGGTGTAAGGCTAAGGATGTGGATAGTATATTAAATTTTGGAAATAAATATTATTTAATAGGTATTATATATATATATATATATAAAATTTTCATCATTATTATTATCCATGTGATTTAGTGATGGAAAAAATTTACATCGGTTCACAATGCAGTAGTATGTCGCACACACGAGCAGTGTCCTTGTTTCCCATTTGACGGAGAAAAATATGGATAAATATTTTTAAAACAATATAACAACATCTATATATATGGTATAATTTTTTTACATTTTCGGTGTTACTACATAATTTAAGTTGGTAAAATAGGAAATAAAAATAAATAACTTCCTTAAGATGATTACCTTCTCTCAGAGAAACCTCATTCAGATCTCTTCTTAATGATACTGAGGACGGTCTATTGGGAAAGAAATATACACGATAATTTTTTTAAAGATTTTTATGGAGATATTTTGGAAGGGTTTGGTCAATCAAAATGGATTTAAAGGTGTGAAAAAGTGAGGGGAAGGAGTACACTTTTATAATCGATGAGTAGATTTTTTTGTAAATATCCAAAACTACTCAATAATGTGAAGTGGCTCTCAACCCAGGTGATTTAAAACTCATAAATAATAGAGTGCAGGGATTATAATTTTAATAAAAACCAACCAGAATTAAAAATAATTTTTTAAAAACATTTAATTCACTTATCCTAAAAATTTAGTTACTTTTCACATTGGAGTTTTCACAATAGTAACTAAGGTTCTAACCCTAGGTAAATTAATCCATTAAGACTAAAATAAAATGATACTTAATAGATAATATGTTACAAGTGATTATAAATATTAAATGAAATTTATAAAATAAAAAAATTATATGTTTTAATGATTAATCCTAATACAAGAGCATGTGCCACACAAAACCTGAAAATTATCTTTTTATTGAATTTAAAATAAACTAATTTATGGATATGTGGTAAAAAAGTTGATTTGCGGGATACATATTCAAAACAATGCCAAAATGAAGTTCAAAATTCCAAATAATAACACATCATTTAAGGAATCTCATTCTACAAGAGCCCCAATCTTCCATGGTCAAATCATATCGCCTTCCATCCCCACTGTTGTTATACCACATTGTCAACACTATCCTTTCTATCACACACCCGTCGCAGGAGACTATCACCACCATTAAACACCATAACATAATAAAAAACCCTACATCATCCATGCCATCCAAATTCCACAACATAATGCCAGAGATAGTCAGAGACCTCCCAAGTCACAATCGTCCCCCAACAAACTAGAAAAAACACCCAAACACGAGTAAAATATGAGCTCACCACAACAGAATGCTTAACACAATTCCGTCAACCATCAAAACCAAACTTAAACGAAATCAATCTATAAACCAAAATGGGTTCATCACCAAAAAAACATAATGTAGATCGACTACAATATAAAAAGCACCAAACCGTCAAAAATAAATGGATGAAAAAATCTGAAAGAACTAGAACATGCCAATAATTATGTTGAAACCTGAACGTCAAGGAAGAAGGAAAATAGAGCAGGTTGCGTGCGAGGGGCAACCTTGACCATCAAAACTCACATCCCAAAAAACTTTTTGAAGATACCTCTCCATATTTTACTAGGATAAGAGATGAGGTAATTGATGTCAAGGAAGAGATTAGAATGATTGAGGCGTCCAAATGATGACATCCCAACTTGGATGAAACCATAAAAAAGAGAATGATCCGATTCAAGAGCACGCCTGAAAACCATCAACCATTGTGCCAAAAATCCCAAAACCAATATGAACTGTCACTCTAGATCTAACCTGGAGATGCATGGTGCAACATGAGATCAAAGAATGATGGGGTGTTCTTAGGATTCAACATCAAACCACCTTTGACAATAACACCAGGATGAGATAATATCACCAAAACGAGATCCTAGATTCAAGGAGAGGTGAAGAAGAGGAATAGAGAAAAGAAAATAGATATGAAAAAAGGGCTGAAGATTATGCTGAACATATTATGTAATGTTAATTATGTTGTTTCAAAATATATAATCCATTTTATCAAATCAAATTCACTTAATTTTTTTAATTTATCTTTAAAACCACCCCAAAAATCATGCTGAAAAATTATTTTCAGAAAATGCATTTTTTAAGTATAAGGTGATCTTATATTAAATATATGGCTTGTAATTATTATTTTATAGATTTAAAGTATAATAGTGATATATATAATATATAAATTTCCTTTAAATAACTGATATTTAATGATTAATTTAGTTAATTAAAATGTTAGACATTATTCCCTAAAAAATAATTTTCTGTTGAAAAGAAAAACAATTTTCTAAAAAATACATGTTTCTACATCTAAATTATCTTATATTTATTTCTGTAAAATTGATTATTAATAAATTATTAATTGTACATATTATCAAAAAAAGATGATTAAAAGGTTGAATTTTTAAATACTACATTTTCAATTATTCATGAAAGATTATTTCTAAAATAGAATTTATAAAACTCATTCAATACATATTTTTACTATATAGGATCAAAATTTATATTGATACTATCAAATTTCAGTTTTGTGCCTCGAAATATTAAAATATAGACTGTATATTATTATTATTAAAATATAATGTTCAAATACTATAGTTATGTATCTGGTGTCATAGTAACACCTTGATATTTAGGAAATATATATTTTTCAAATAAATTTAATTTCTTCAATATCTTGCAATACACGAAACCTTGAGTCTAAATCATCTGTAATGTAGTATAACATTATAAAATAGCCATTAAATTGTAAGTTATGAATATGAATGAATTAATTATGAAAAGTTTATGGTTTTCATATATATAAAATTAAATATTTGGTTATAAATTAATTATAAATGAAAATAAAAAACATCTGAAAATAAATTATTTCTTTTTCTGAAATTTTTTATACATGCATTGTGTGAATATATTATTAAAACAAAATTTATCACTATTGGTTAATAATTTTAATAAAATCAATGTTTTATATGTTAAATCAATGTTTATATATTAATATAATATTTTTAACTTTTCATAGGATAAAATAAAACTAGTTTTATTCTTAAAAAATGTATTATCCTAAAAAGCGGTTTCATTGGGTTTTACACATTTATATTAAAATTATAATTTTCCATTTTTTTTAGAAAATATGAAATTAATTTTTGAAATAATATTCCAAAATTCCCTTAGAGTGAAATTAGGTAATTTTATAGAGAGATTAAATTATCGATGAATAGTAAAAAATACTGATATTTTTTAAAATTGTCTTTCAATTAAAGAATTTACAGGTTAAATCTAGTTTTTATATACTTTTAAAAGTAAAATTAGTTCAGATATACTATTATTAATAAAATTTGGATCATATTAATTAATTTTATTTTAAATATTTTTATGAAAACCTTTTATACTTAAGGAATCTTTTGCTTCAAAAGACAGCTTTTCGTCGTACATTCAAGATTAATTAGAAATTAAAATATGACACTTATATCTATTGAATTTAGTAAAATAGATTATATTTTTTTAATAATAATAATTAACATTATTAAATAATTTCAAATTAATACCTTTTCATAATTAATAATAAAAATATGAGAAACCTTTGATCTTATGGTTAAGGTAAACATGAGTTTACCAGGGGAGTTAAATAAAGAGGTAAGGGCATGTTTAACAATTAAACTTTTATAAATCCATTTTATTGAAATAATTAAAACTTATTTTGTCCAAACATCTAATATATTCCCATTTTAATACATTTTAGTTGATAATGATTACATTATACTGTATTCTTTCAATAAATATCAAAGTGGGACCCCTCCCCCACTTAAAAAAAGACACATCCTATCCTCTTCAATCAACAATTACAGTTCGTTTTTTATTATAAAATAAATTTTCAAAACCATCTTCTCATTTATAAATATGTCCTAGAGGAATTTATTTATTTATAAAACCCTCATAGGAAGGGTTTTGTTGAAAACCTAAAGTAGTTGTCTGAAGAAGAAGTATCATTCTTAATAAAGAATATTTTGTATTATTTCTTATTCTACATCCTTTAAATATTTTACAAATGTGATGAAATAATAAAATAGTATCTTCAAAACAGTAATATTTTATTAAGTTAATTTAATAATCTATATCCATATAATATTCCATCAAATTGGTAATGAAATTATGGATCGTGTTTACGACAGACTACCGCCTCACGAACCAGTTTAATTGTTTTTCCATCATTTCCTCTCACAACTCGAGATAATGATGGATTTAATATATATATATAAATAGTATTTATAACATAATTACACTCTATAATTATAATATCACATCTATGATCTTACATTATAATGCATTGGATAATAATAACATTTCTTTTGTGTACGTGTGGACTACCTCCTCCACGATTTGATGTGATTCATTTTTCAGTTTTTTATAGGTAACTTTAAATATGTATATAATTATTATATATGATATTTATATCATGATTAATTTTTTATATGGTGGAACCATGATCAATGTACAATGAACAAAATCTATAGTACCAAAACATTCATGAAAAATGAAGCAATTATTACCAAAAGTGTGATTTTAATAAATAATTGATAATAAATGAGCGATTAAAGGGTTATAAGAAAATAATATACGGTACTATAAATAATATTATGGTTCATCAATAGATATATAATAAACATATATTTATTATATAGGATGTTCAAACTTGTACGAAGTAATTTAAGACCTTGTTTAAGGGATCTTCACCTCACTATTATTTATGTGAGACTCATTCCATATTCATAACTTGTTTCTTTTATGTTGTAATAGTCATGAATTCAGTTACCCAAAGATTATGGTTACTTTTTTCAGTGGAATACGATATAATTTATTGCATCTCGAAGGAACAAATAGTTTATTAGTATTGGTAAAATAGATACATACATGAATTTAACATACATTTGAAAACATAAAATAAAAAAATATGTTTTCATTTATAATGCCTTTATTACCCATTTCATATCCCTAGATATTAATCATAAAAAACCATCTGTTATCCTGGGGAATATATAATATAATAAAGGCATGAGATCAAATTATCATTAAGGGTATACTTATAGTGGAATCTACTATAAATAAATAAGTATACTCAATATGGAAACGTAGATAACTAAAAAATATTCAATTTAATCAATAAACTCAACATAATATGGATGAAATAAATTATGCTCAAGTAAATACATATAAATAATAACATAATATTTAAAATTATCCATAGATGGTATAAATAATAAAATTATCACATTTAAATAACTAATCTCATAATGATGGAATGTATAATTCTAGAAATATGAAACTATCAAGACCTTTCACAAGGTAGTTTAAATATATGGGTAGAAACCATTCTATTTGGCTAGCTGATTTTTCTAATGAGACTTTTTTATGCATCATGGGCTATCTATAATTGATCCCTACCAATAAATTACTAAGTATAATGATTTCCCCTTATAAAAGGGGTGAAATATAATCAACATAATCATTAATATCTAAAAACTAACTTTTTAAATGTTAATACTTACCCCATTAAAATAAACATAATCATAAACATTTTAGAGTAATATAGTGAATAATAATAAAAGTGTACATACTTAGTAAAAATGGTTATAAACCATCTAATTAAGAATTAATATGATATCAGTATTCAATATACCTAGTGGAAAATTTTTAGAATAAAGGGTTGATGTTGTTGATGAATATAAGTATCATAAAAAATCGATTAAAAACATTTTTGAGAAAAAAAAACCTTTTCACTTTGAAAATATTTATAGCACAAATATTTTAAAAAATATTTTTAAAATGATTTTATTTGAAAATATTCTTCTAAAACATACTAAACAAGGTTTAAATGATCGAGTGGTCATGATATCAAAAAATTATTTTGATTCTATACATGTAAAAAAAGATTCCTTTCAGATTTTTGATAAAAGACAAATCAGCCTTATTTTGGAAATGACATGATTATACCCTTTAAATTTTATTTCAAAAATTCTAAATTTTAGAAAATGTGTTTACTAAATTATTTATAAAATGATAAAAAAGGTTTTTGAAAATGTTTTCAGAAAACATGGATTTGGAAGAAAAAATATATTCGAATGAAAAGTGAAATAATGTTTTATTTTTGTAAAAATAATTTCTCAACAATGTGAAGTACTAAAGAGTGTAAAAAATATACTTTTACTTGATAAAGATCATGAATAACCATATTAGTATAAAATGTGTTTATTTTAAGATATAAATATCATATAATTACCCTAAGGGAGACATAAATATAACAAATCCTGAATTATGATGACATTGTGAAATAAAATCTTACCACTTTGGTAGATTCTGAATCATAAAGAACCATAAAAGAAATGAAAAAATAAACATTAAAGACACTGAATAATATTATATTCATGATATAATATATAAAAGGGTAATTATATACACCACATTAAGGAATAAGTGGTGAAAATGGAATATGTCTCACGGATGTAAAAGTGAGATGCAGAACCTTTACCCTAGGGTTATCTTCTTTCATATGTGTAAGAAACTCAGTTATAATAAGTGTATTTATATATATATATATATATTACATAAAAATAATCATATAAATCATACCATATATGATTTACTTATAGTATTTTTTACCCTTTTTATACCAATTACTTGTTTAAATAACTTTTTCAGGTGATAATTTCTATGTTTTTCATGTATGTTTTAGTTAAGTAATTATAGTTCTTTTTATTGGATCATGGTTAAATAATATATAGAATTTTAAGAATTTTATAAAAAACATATGTATTTATTTAATATGTATTTAGAGTAATTAAATAATTTCAGAGGTAGAAAGTGAATTACACCATTCATTGAGACAGTAGGCCGCATGTATGCATAAATATTATTTCCATTTTTCACAATGGATAGAAGGAAAATAAAATAAGTATTAATTAATATTTATAGAATAATTATTATTTCACATATATCATATATATAAATAAAATATTTTCTTACTACTATCCATGTAAAAATAAAATGAAGAACATTTCACATCGCTATATAGAGGGAGTAGTCCACATGTACGCACGAGAGATGTCATTGTTTTATAATGGATTGGATGATAAAAAGTTATATGTGATATTATATTTCCAGAATAATGTTTATATAATAAATATAATTAATATTAATTAACTTTGAACATGCTACGTTCCATGTAACGTGTAATCTAAAAATAAATCACAGCACATCGTGAGGTGGTAGTCCACTATACACACAAGTAGTGTTATCATACCCCCATAAATTGGAAATTAATATGGTATATGTGATATAATAATTATAAAATTATAATAATTTAATAAATAATAAAAATTTTAAATCAATCACTATATCTATCCATGAAAGGTGGTGATGGAAAATGAATTACATCATTTCGAGAGGCAGTAGTCCACCGTACACACAATCGGCGGTTTCATTTCCCAATTCAAGGTAGTGGTGATAGATATGGTTTATTAAATTAACTTAATAAAATATATGTATATATAATATATGTGTGTTATTATATTATCACATTTTAATAAGTATTGAAGGAGGTGTAAGATGAAATAAAACGAATACACATGTTTATGAATTGCACCACTTCTTCACAGAGTCTCTTTAGGTATTTACCTAAAGACTTCTTATAAGGGATTAAAAATAAAAATTAAGGAATCTAGGATGTGGGGAGGGATATAAGGAATGAATTTTTTAGTTATTTAATGAAAAAGAAAGTATGTAAGGGTATAGAGAGGAGGATATGGGGTGGGTTTTTACAGGGGGGAGAGGTCACATACGAAATTTTTGAAAAGATAATGTGATGCCCATGTTTTTATCATGAAAAAAGCCTAAAAATGAGTAATTATATATCCTTGGAGATTGTATGGTAGATATATGGCTAGAAAATGGATTTTTCATATTTTTTAGGGGTTTTAACCCTTAACTTTTCAGTTTAACATGCGGTAAACCCATTTTACCGTAACCATTGTAATTAATTTTAAATATTTTCACTATTCATTATAGTCAAAAATTAATTTAAACTAATTATATAATATAAATTACATTTATTAGAAATATAGAACCTATTTTTTCAAATTTAGTTCGCATAATTGGATTAATTAAATTTAAAATTAAACCGCTAATGCAATGAAATAACGGTTTTCAAAATAGAAAATTTTCATAAGTACAGAAGATTTTACTATCAAAATTCAACATGAAATCGATTATATTGACTTAAGGTAGTTATATTTGAATTTATTTTAAAAAATGTTACATTAAAAAAATTAAAATATAATTTTATCCTCGTAAACAATTTAAACTAAAATATAGTATTAAATAAAAATTAGTATTTTTCACCATTAATAAAAAAATTAATATTTTCATAAAAATTACATAAATTAACCCAAATATAATTTTAAAATTTATATTAAAAAAATGTGTTTTTTTTCAAAATAAATTATACAAAATTGGTAAAATGTAATTTTAAATTATTTCTGCAAAGTGGAAATAAACCTCATTTTAAAATAAATAAATTCTTTTAGAAAACACTTATTTCTATTTCAAATGGTTCTTATTTGATTTATAATCAATTCATTACTATATAATTTATTTTATAAATATGTAAACTCTATAATTTTAATTATTTATTTAATACTATTCATAACCACCATCATAATGGCTACATTATAATTTTCATTATTAAATAATAATACTTTAATTTAGTATCATGTTTCATAAAAACTTCATGTTGCATGCATTAAAATCTATCAAAGTGATTGAATTTATTTAAAATGAAATATAAATTTAATTCTCAGGGAGCTACATTCTCGTATAATAATGGTGTTTTGTGTCCTATACACTATCAAATTTGATGTTTCTATTTTAAAATCATGTGGTATTACATATGTGATGTATATATTACCCATGATTTTCTTTTATAATGCTTCTTATGAATGTTATGCAGATTTATATACCCATATAATTTTGTTTATTTCATGGGTATTACGATTCATAATTTATGATTGTTTTAGCGTATTGGTGTAATAATTTCATTTTTTATCAAGATTGTTTATGACTATGCTTCTAATGATGAAATTTATTAATATACCTTTCAAGAATCTCATTGATATTCTTATCCACTAGTAATTTTTAGAAATAACATGTTTTAATTTCATTTCCATCCCCTATTTTAATCAATATAAAAAAATTAATATTTTATGGAAAACTAACTTTATCTGTCTTTGGTAAAATATTATTTTTCTTCAATGTCCACAATTTCAAAAAATATTTTAAATATTGTTTTTATAATTTTCCAAGGATTTTTAATGTAATTATTACCGATTTTTGAATTTTTACAAAAGGGATTAAGATAAATATTATTTTTATTTTCAAAATGAATTAATTTTATTACTTTTTATTAAAAATTTGGTAGGAATATTTATTTTAACATATAAAACATAAAAAAATTTACTTTTATCATTATGGATCAATATTTTCAAGATTCCCTGTAAAGGTTACCATGGATATTTTTAAATAAAATGAATCTTTTAATATTTGGGAAAGTTTTTATTTTTAAAAATTCATTTTCAAATTGGAAAAGGTATTTTACTCAAGAATGTTTCTAATGATATTTTAATAGTATTTCTATTTATCAATGACAAAAACCCTTGATTCTACTTCTTCTATAATAAAGCTCTAATCTAATTATACCACCCTTAATCTTTCCCTGTATATTTTATGACTACGATGATAAGATTTTTATAAAACCAATTCCATTTTGATGGGTTATTCTATGATGAATTGATGAAATATTTAGGAAACTTATTTATTTCCCATAGTTTATTCCATGATAACATGTTTATAAAACCTATATATTTTAATTTGTTATGATACGACAACTATTTGATGATCTTATATAACACATATATATTATTTTGAATATGTGATGGGTGTGATCATAATTATATATGCCAGTAATGAATTGGGTAAAAATAGATATCTCATGATATAAACTGGACTAGAATAAATAGTAAACCTAGTTTAGTAAGGGAATCTATCCACTATGATAGTCTTAGGAGTGAAACTTGTCTACTACAATGGTTTAGGGAGTGAACCCATTCCACTATGATAGTATTGTAAATAAGCCTTTACTAACATGTAAATACATTAATATTATTATTTGTGTGACACACATATATGACTTATTCCAATGCTATGATCACATGACATATTTTCTATGATTATTTAAGTTTCCTATCTTTTTGAACTGCCAAGAATTATTCCATGACCAAATATTATGAACTATGACATAGATTTTGTTCTTTTGAAATTTTATGATCATGTTCTCATACCCTTACACTGACACCATATTTATATGATCATTGATATCTCCCTTGTTTTCCATTACTGTGCCTCTAAGATTACACTTTCTAATGTTTCATTTTCTCCAGGTTATAAAGTAATGTACAAAGTATGGAATTTTTATGAATGGTGCTAATTATGAAGAAATTAGTGGGGATGATTTAGATATCATATAAAAAAGTTTCTCATGTGTCCAATTTTACATAGGAACTAAACCTATATGATTTTGACATAGTTCATTATATATATACTGATTATTGATCTATTAAGATGTGATATCTATTTAAGAAATTATGGGTCGCTATTATTAGTATCGAAGAAAATATTTAGTTAACCTTTGGAAACTAGAATTATAACACATTAGTGATAACCCTTAGGATAATCCTAAATATAGATTAACATCTTAAGATATTATAAAGAAAGGACTGTGTTTTTTAAAGAAAAATATCCATTTCTATATACTAAAAGATGATTTGGTTTTGGAATAGATGCATATAGGGGTAATAACACTGAAAATAGTTTGTTATGTATATCTCATTCCTAATTCTGGTGCATAGTGAGTGTGTCATAACTTCACACCTAGTACGACACTCGTAGAGTATATTCTTAAGATAAATCGCTTTTTATTTATGAAACATTATAAAGGATCTGAATAGATGATGAATATAAATGACCTATGTTAATCATAAGGTTTCATATATTTACAAGAAGGTGTCACAGTTTAGAATTCTATAAATTATTTTTCAAGACTACCTATTTTCTAATGTGATTATTTTTTCTCACACTATATTTTAGGGTTTTATTTGATTGATGGATGCTAAAATATTCTTGTTAATACTAAATGCGATTGAAAATGACATGATTTTCCTCCTAATAAACCAATTATTATGGGATCTATAATACAAAATATACTCATTATGATCACCCAAATTTCTCAATCTATAAATAATATTTACAATCCAAATGATCAATGGATGGAACAACATTATGTTGATTCACTCATGTGGAAACATCCACCTTTTTAGTGGGTCTATTAATCCAAAAGGTGTTGAGAAGTATATCAATACCATTGAAAAGTTATTTTCCATTCTCGAGTGTAGTGGGAATGAAAATTCATTTCAGATATCTATAATTTGGAAGGTAAAGTAGATCAATGGTGGAATTTTATCAAGAATAAATGGAAACAAGATAAAATTGACTCCATGTATTGGGAAGAATTTAAAATATTATTTTTCAATAATTACTTTCCTAATATTTTTCACATAAAAATGGAGAAGGAATTATTTAATATAAAGTAGACAAATGATTAATCTTTTGGTAAATTCGAGGAAAATTTTATAAGTATTGTGATTTATGGTTCATGTAATTTAATCCAACCTGATGGTATGGTTGATTGATTCTTTAGAGGATTAAAACCATGTCTCTAAAGATAATTAATTATAAGGTACTTGTATAGATATGAATAAATATTTCATTGTTATATCAAAGAGGAAATAAATATTTGTTCTACCCATCAATATAATGGGTTTTATAAGGAAACAATATTGAATTAAATTGAAATCCAAAAAAACTTGGAGAGTATAATATGATCCTTCCTTTATACTCGAATTGTGGAAGGAAAATTGGAGAAATTTCCTTAAGGCTTATGGTAAATGTTTTATGTGTGGTAAAGAGGTTATTTATAGAATAAAATTCTTAAGTGATGGTAAAAAGTTAGTTAATTGCATGAAAAATGGCAAATAGCAATAGAATACACCACCCACATACAATTACTTCAAATGTAAAGAGTTGGTGCGTTATGATAAATAGTACTCAAATATGAAGCTTAATGATGATGATCAACATCAGTAACCTCTTAAGACCAGAGATCAAGATAAATCCCATTTGGTCAATAATTTGATGAGTGGTATGATAATTATGTGTTTAAAGGTATATTTATTATTCACTATATAACTTCTAATGTCTTATTTGAATATAGATATACCCACTCTTTTATATCTGATTAATATTATATGGTTATAAAAATTCCATACCGATGATTATATTTCGAATTACGAGTGAAAAACTCCAATGGTATAATGATCACATCTCAATTATATGTTTTTATTCAGTTTACGTTTGCGGCAATGTTTTTCTTAAAAATCTTGTTATCCTCCTTCTTGTTGAATTTGATGTTATCTTAGGTATGGATTGTATTTATCTTAATAAATCTAAAATCAATATCCAAGTAATGGAATTCATGTTTGATATTTTGAACCAAACTATGATCTTATATATGGGAGATGATCAATATTATATTCTAGTGGAAATCACATCCATTTTATGGGTCATGATTCCTATTAAACAAATAATATATCCAATATTGAGGAGAAACTAAACATTGATGATATGCCAATTATATAGAAGGTTTTTGATATATTTCCATAATATTTTCATAGTCTTCCAATAAAATAGTGACTTTTGAGTTCTTAATAAATCTTAATACAGATGTTATAACTATTCCAAAGACTCTATATATAATGACCTTGATTAAGTAATAAGAATTTAATAAGTATCTCAAAGATAATAATTATATGGGATTTATTTTTCCATGTTTGTTACCTTGAGGTGAATCTTTTCTTTTTGTTATGAATAAAGATGGATCAATGAAATTATTATCTAGAACTTAACTATATAATAAATAAGAATATATATCCTTTAACTAATATTGATTACTTGTTGGATCAACTATGTGGATCTCAATACTTTTACAGGATTGATATTCATTTTGGATTTCAACAATTTATGGTCAATAAGTAGTATACACCCAAGATAACATTATATAAATTTTATATACACTATGAATATATAGTGGTTCTATTTCGTCTTACTAATTCATCCCACTATCTTTATAGATTTAATGAATTGAGTATTTTGAGATTACTATGGTTAATTTGTGGAAATATTTATATATGAACTATGTATATATTCATAGGGAAAGTAATAGAATTTAGATTACATGATAATTGTTCTAAATAACATAAGGAAGGATAAGATGTCTGAAAAATATACCAAGTTTGAATTTTGGATTCAGAATGAGTCATTCTAGGGTCATATAATCTCATTTGACTGTATTTTGGTGGAAACCTTAGAGATGGAAGATAATGAGAAATGGAAAAGGCCAACCACTATGATTGAGATTAGTATTTTTCATAGTTTGGAAAGATATTATGGTCAATTTGTGGAGAAACTATCACAACTTCTTAATCCACTCACCAAGTTAACTTAAAATGGATCCAATTTCATTTGGACAAATGAATATGAATAAAATTGCAAGGAACTAAATATAATGTTAGTCGGCACACTTGTGCTTATATTACCCTTTAGTAAAGAATGGTTCATAATCTATAATGATGCATTAGATAAGGGAATAAGACAAATTTTCATAAAGAATTCCATTTTTATAGCTTATTCCTCATAAATATTAATGGTTTCGAATAAAAATTAACCAACTCATGATTTAGAGTTAGATGTAGTAATTTTTGCATCAATGATATGAAGAAATTATATTTATTGAGAATGTTTTTATATATTTACTGATAAAAAACTATTTACGTATATATTCACTCAAAAAGATATTAATATTTTCTAGAGAATATGATTGGAGCTAATTAAAGATTATGACTGCTCATTACATTTCCACCCTGGAATATAAAACAAGGTTCTCAATGATTTGAGCCCAAAAAAAACATGCCAGATTATATATGATGTTTATCGAAAAAGATAAAATAAATATGTGATTTTGAAGGATGGATATTGAAATCTTAAAGTCAGGGGTGAAATCTTATCTTTCATAAATTAGTGTTCAACCATTTATCCATGTGATAATTCAAGTGGCACAAAAGGAAGATATAGAACTGCAAAAGAATGTGAAAAAGGTTAATAGGTTTTACCATGATTGTGATGGAATTACAAGTTTCAAAAAACATGTTTTGTTTCTATATAAACTATATTTTAATAAGGTTCTATTAGACAATAATCATTGTTCTTATTTCTCATTTCATTTTAGAAGCACAAAGATGTATAGATCTGAATGATTATTTTTAGTGGGATGGAATAAAGAGAGATATTTCAATGTATGTATCTAGTCACATGGAATGTTAGAATGTTAAGGTCGAGAGATAGAAGTATATGGGGATGTTACAACCATTACCCATACTAGAATGGAAATGGGGAAACATAACCGTGGATTTTGTTATCAGACTCTACAAAACAACTAAAGGGTATAATTCTATTTGGGTTGTAATCAATATTATTATAATGTCAAAACAATTCATTGATATTAGAGAATATTTATATATATATTATATTTCCAAGATATATATAAATAAATTTCTAATGTTTCATGCTGTACCACATTCCATTGTATCTAATTGGTGTCCAAGGATTACCTCGAAGTTCTAGAGAAATATTTAGAAGACTCTCGATATAACGTTAAGTTTTATTACTACGTATCATCCTATGATAAATGGAATGTCTAAGAGAACTGTTCAAACCCTATTGCATATGCTCAGACCATGTTCCCATTAATTCATTGGTGGTTGAGATAAATAATATTCTCTAGTAATGTTTTCTTACAACAAGAACTTTCACTTGAGAATTTAGATGGATCTTTATGAATCCATCTATGAAAATAAGTGTAGAACTCCAACATTCTTAGATAAAGTTAGAGAAATAAATATATTGGGACCTAATTCAGTTTAGGAGATGTCTTATAAATGCATATCCATTCAACATCACATCAATGTAGATATGTTTCACAAGAAAGGTTATGCTGATAATAGTTAGTGTGATATGAAGTTTGAAGATGGGGAGATATTTTTTCTTTGAATTCATCCATGGAATAAAGTTATTAGATTTATAAATAATGGAATGTTGGCCCCATGGTATATATTTTTTATGGATATTCTTGATCGAGTAGGAAAGACAACTTATCATTTTTCACATCCACTAAATCTCTCTCATATTCAAAATGTAATCTATGTATCTTTCTTGAGGAAGTACTCACCTAATCTTTCACACATAATAAACTCATAGATCATACCACTAGAAAAATTTATATTATATGAGTAATAAATAATAGATATAGATATTCTTGATCATAGATATAAAGTACTATGAAATAAGAAAACTGACCTGGACAAATTTTTGTAGTGAAACTTCTAATTTGAGGAATAAACATTAGATACTGAGAATATGAATAGGTATATTTATCCTAAATTATTTTTATCAGAGTGAAATAATTTTGAGGTAAAAATTATTATTATGTGGGTAGAATTTAACACCCATACATTTTATGAAATATATATTTTCAAATAAAATAATTTCTTCAATATGTGGCGATAAACGCAACCCTGAGTCTAAATGAACTCTAATATGGTATAATATTATAACTTACCCATTTAATTGGAGGGTATTAATAAGACTAACTAAATTATGAAAATTATACGGTTTTAAAAATTTATAAAATTAATTCTTAGGTTATCAATTAATTATAAATTAAATAAAAAAGGAATTAAAAAAAGGAGTTGTTTTTCCGAAAAATTCATTTTATGAATGCGTTGTTTATTTATATTACTAAATTAAATTAATCACTATTAGTGAATAATTTAAATAAAATTTATATATTATATAATCAATAAAAAAATTATCATTCATTTAATATTTTTAATATATGATAAGAAAAAATGTAGTTTTATGCATAAAAAAAATATTTGTTTCCTAAAATAGTAGTTTCATTCATTTTCAAAAAATTATTTTCTATATAGTTTTATAAAAATTATTTTAAAAAGTTAAACTAATTTTTTAATTGAACATCCCAAATTACTTAAGTGTGATTTTTTTTCACAATTTTCTAACAATATTAGTTTTTCAATGATGCTGAAGAATGCTGATTTTTATTGAAAATTTTCATTTTTTAGGAATTTATTAGTTCCATTTTATTTTAGATTATTTTCAAATAAAAAATATTTAAATTATATTATTATTAATCCAATTTATATCATTGTAATTTATCTTATGTTAATTTTTTATATAAAAACTTTTTATAATTAGGGAAACATTTTCTTATAAAAATATTTTTTTTATCACGCTTGAAGGATTAATCTTAAATTGAAATATGAAACTTATATGGATTAAATTTTGAAAATTCTATTCACTATTTATAATCCTAATAATAATTATTACTTAGTAAGTTAAACTTATTTTTTATCAAAATTGATAGTAAAAATAGTAAAACATATATTACCATGATTAAGGTTAAAACAAGTTAACCAGGGGTTAAACCAAAATATAAGGGTAGTTTTTCCAAATGAACAGGTATAAATTATATTTTATGGCCATATTTGGACCTTATAATATCCCAAAATAAAATAAATATCCATATGAAATAATATTTCCTGGAAATTATTTTATCATATTGTATTCTTTTAGTAAATTTCTATGTTGAAAACTAACCCCACATATTAAAGGACACCTCATATCCTGACTTATTCACACTTCAAGAACACTTCATTTTAGAAAATACATAACCAATCCCACTACTGAAATACCTTCCCTTTTCATAAATTCCATTTTTTGTTTAAAAAACCTCTTAGGAAGTCTTTTGGTTAAAACATAAAGTGGTTTTACAGAGAAGTGGTATTTTTCTTATCTAAGAGTTATTATTATTATTTACTCTTCCACCACATTCAAATATTATAAAAATATTATGAAATAATAAAACCAAAATATTCAATATACATATATTTTATTACATTAATTACTTAATTTATATCTATATCCTCTTCTATCGAATGGTAAACGTACCCATTAATTTTGTGTATGGGAGACAACCGCCCCGTGAACTGATGAAATTATTTTTCCATCACATCCTATCATTGAGGGAGATAATAATGGAGTTAATATTTAAATATAATTATTACATAAATATACTCCTCGAATTATAATATCACATATACCTTCTTATTTTATAATACATTGTAAAATGATAACGTCCCTTGTGCGTATATGTGGATTGCCACCTACACGAAGTGATGCGATTAATTGTTAATTTTAATATTCAATGGAAATTATAAATGATATATTTAATGAATATATATTTAATATATGATATCATTGTTTTCTATAATGTTTAAATATTATTTACCTTTCTTTAATTCAATTTGTCAAAAAAATTAAAACAACATTAATGTGTACTTATCACCTACCCTCTCAATGAAATATGTATTTCATTTTTATATCAATAAAATTTAGGTAAGACTTTAAATATCTATGAAATGAATATATTCAATTACATGAAAAAACTACAGAACAAAAAAATTCATGAAAAATGAAAAAGTTATCATCCAAAACAATGATTTTTAATAGATAATTATTAATAAATAGTGATAAAAGGGATATAAGAAATCATATATGGTATGATATATATGATTACAGTTTTGGGATAGGTTTATTATAAACATATATTTATTATAAAGCATATTTTAACATGTAAAAAGAAAGTTGAGACTTGAGGAAATATATTTTTGTCTCGCTTTTATTTTTGTGAGGCACATGGCATATACACCACCTAATTATTTTATGAACTGTATATACTACACATGAATATATTTTATGATGATTCCTTTTAAATTTTTAGGGATTTACATATCTATGTGAGTTAATTTGTTTCATGGGTCTTATTATTGAAAAGTTACTAAAGTGGTAAGGGATTTATTTTAAAATACCATTGTTTGTTAGGATTATTTTACATTATGATTTTGATAATGGAATTTATTAATATTACTATCAATAATATCATTAATTATATTCTCATATTTTAATTTCTATATTTTTTTCATTTTAGTTTACTTCCTTTATTTACTCAATAGACTAAAATAATTTTTTTTATAGAAATATGAATTCATCTCTCTTCCGTGAAAAATCATTTTTCTTCAATGCACATGTATTTCAAAATTGTTTTAAAAATTTTTATAACTATTATCTAATAATTTTTTAAATTATTGTTTACCCATTTTTTGAATTTTCTAAAAATGGGTTTAAAAGGAATCTTATTGTAATTTTTTAAATGAGGTAATTTTTACTTCTGCCGAAAAATGTGAAGGAAATATTTATTTTAATGCATATGGAATGAATAAAATTTTCTGCCATCATGATAAATAATTAATTTTATGATTACCTTAAAATATTCAATGTTTCTTTTAGAAAAATTTATCCTTTAACATTTGGGATATTTGTGGATTTTAAAAATTTATTTTCAAAGTGGAATGGTTATTTTACTCTAGAATGTTTTAATGATATTTTAATGGTATTTATATTAATCATTGAAAAAACCCATGATTATAATTATGATATACTAAGGATATGATCCAATGATATACTCAATATTATTTATCTTTCTAGTTTATTATCATGATGAAAATATGTTTATAAAACTCGACCCTTTTTCATCAGTTATTCTACGATAAATTCATGAAATGTTTTTGGAACTCATTTCTTTTACATAGGTTATTCCATGATTAAATGTTTATAAAATATATTTATTTTCATGGTCTATGATATGATTAATATTTTAAGATCTCATGGAACAGATCTGTATGATTTTAATTATATGAGAAGTGGTCCCAAAATTATATATCCCTCCAATGTATTTGGTAAAGATTTATATCTGATGAGATAAATAGGACTAGAATAAGGACGAAACCCAATTAATTAATGGAATCTATCCACTGTGATAGTCTTGGGAGTGAACATTGAATACAATGATGTTTTGGGGAATGAAACCCTTCCACTATTATAGTCTTGGAAATTATCCATGAATACTAAGGAAACAACTTTCTATGATAATGTGCATGCCACAAATCCATGTCTTATACCAATGTTATGATCTCATGGATTATGTTTTTGGATTAATTGTGATTCAAGTATTATAAACTACAAAATATTATGACATGACTCATGATTATGGTCTTTGATATACAAGTTATTGTTTAAAATGTTAGGATCATGTTCTCATACCCTTATGGTCATGTTATATTTATGTAATCATTGATGTCTCCCTTGTTTACAATTACTGATCATCTGAGCTCACTCATTCTTATGTTTCATTTTCCACAGGTTATGAAGGATGATATTTTGTATGATTTGTCTATGAAAGGTATTAGTTATGAGAAAAATTAGTGGGATATGAAGTATATATCTTATGAACAAGTTTATTATGTATCCATCTTTCCAAAGGCACACAAATTATATGATCCTAGATTGGATAATTATGTTATGTAAGGAATATTCATTTATTAATATGTGACATCTATGTATAAAAAGTATGGGTTTTTATATAGTAGGTTCAAAATCCATCCAAAATATGGGATGAGATGTAATAAGGCTAATAACTAAACCAATACTGATAAAAAACCATGAATTTTTCTCTCTCCATGGATCTATTTCTCAGAATTTATAAAATCTAATGATAATGCTCATATATAAAAATACCACATGACTCGCATATAGTGGATCTCCTTAAATCATCTATGAGATTCTATAAACCCTAAAATAATTAGTAATATAATGTTAATAACTATAAAAAATAATATTAAATTTATTTATTTATGTACCACCTAGTGATCAAACATGAAATAGAGAAAATCAATGGGAATCTAATCACACATCACCCATAGTGTGAAAAAATAACTAATTAAAATTTCACCCCTATCACACAGTTATTTTTTGGAAAAATATTGGAAAATTGAACAAATAATCAAACAATTAGTAAATAAATAAATTAAAAAAATAATGATAATTAATTAAAATTAATTAGAGTATAAAAATCATCATAACTCCAGATATGTTGATCGAAATCAAGTAATGGGCATCAATCAAGAATAATATTTAGAATCATAAATTTGGCTAGACCATGATACCTATGAGTCAATGATGTGTATCAGAAACCTACGTGTCAGATGTAATGTCATATAGTTGATCAATGGGAAATAGAACATCTATGAAGGTACCAAACATCTCATCTACATCTTCACCATATATCTAATTCAAAGAAATAATGTTGCTTAAAAATAATTCAAAACATATATTATATATTAATTATAACTATAACAAACACGTAATTATGTTATTCTTCATCTCCATCCCCATTTGAATATTCTATGTTTTCAATATATTTATTTTCCTCCTTGAAATCAAAAAATTCTATAAGAACTTCAACTTCATCATCACTTTCTATTTCAAATTAATTGGTTACACCATCAACATTATCAACACCATCATCCCATAAATATGGGGTTTAATAATTGATATTTTGATATTTTTTATTAAAAGATGTATTTTTTTGTTTCCATATATTAAATTTCAATTTCTATCACTTCAATAGAACCAATTTCATTTAGAATAAATTTATATTCCTGAGATTTCATTTTTATTATACTCCACTAGTAAATTAAATCTTTTAAATCAAAATGATAATTTTTAGAAACAATGTGTTTGAGGATCCATCATAAATGGTTCATTTACTACAAGAAGGATTTTATATTTAATTTAAATGATTCCATGGCATGGATAAAGACATAAACCACTATCAATGTCAAACCAAATACATTTAAACAATGTCATATAATTTTTCCCTAGATACCATAACTCAATTATTTCATCCAACATGCAAAAAAATTAACATAAATTTAGTTATACTAAAATCTTCTGAAAAAATACCATTTTTCATTGTTATTTTGATTCCCCATATTATTGTGTATGAAATCAGAATCTAGTTACCACAAACACATTATATGTTTTAACTAATTTGGGGGGTGGGTTATTCAATGTACATAACTGAATAATGATTTTATCTATATGTTTTGATACCTAAAAAAATAAAAAATAAATTCTAATATAAAAAATAATAAATTAGTTTCATTTCTTCAAACCTAAAAAATTTACTTCACCGATGTTTTAAAAAAGTAGGAAAAATTACACTATAATCATTCTTCAAGATAAGATTGTGTAATTTCTATGATTTGTTTATTGAAAATATATTCATATAGTCTATAAATGAACTAATATTAATTTAATTTTAGAAACATTAAATGACAGGTGAAAATATGACTCACTACATAAATCATGTAATTTATTTATAATTAATTAAAACATGTATATGAGCTATGTGTTTTTCATCATATGAATTCCACCATTCATAAACTCAACCAAAACATAGTTCAATATGATTAAATACCTATAATTTATGGTTTATTTCCTTAGAAAAATTTCCCTCATTAAAACATATTCTATTATTTTTTAAGGATATTCAGAAAAATGTAATTTTCTATAGTAAATACTTTCTTAAAATTTACAATTCAACCAATGATTTGTTATATATATATTTCTTAATATTTTTATGTATCTATAATATGGATATATATATTAGAATTCAAATGGTTGTCTAGATTTTTTTCATGAAAAAATTAATATTATATTTTCCATTGAATCAAATAAAGTCAGCGAATATTATGGAATATATATAAAATTGAAACACTATGTTATTATAACATACTCAGTGAATCATAGTTTTCTTTTTCACCAAAAAAATGTGGGGAAAAAATATGATATTTAAATATACACATCCCAAATCAAGTAATTCAACAAATCCCTAAGCCTAAGCAACAATATTATTTCCATTATAACATGGTAATCTTGACTTTTTAAAAAGTTAAATTGACCATTTTAGACACATTGAGCCAAATAAGATACATATTAATCTAGTAACCTGGAATATTCAATCCACCAACCAGAATAATAATTTATTTTATTTATAAATTTGATATTTCACTTTTGGCTTTATTAAAGATTATGATATGTCATTTTTAAAACACTCAAATTTTGGACACATGCAAATTTGGGAAAGATATAATAATTTCCTTAAATTATCTTTTGTCTTACCAAGACTCTCCTAAATTTTCTAAAAATATGTTATCAAAATAGTCCCTCTCAGTATGTGTGACATATTACATGCGACATGACAACCAATCATACCAATATGGGTGATCCCCAAAATACTCTACTTTATCCAATTATGATATTTTCTAAAGGTATCTGGTTGTTATTGTTTTAGTGTTTTTCAAAATATAATATGATTTAACGAGATATGATAGATTTTATATTAATTCTTGAGAACATTTTTATTGGTCCATCTCTTTCAATTGAATCTTTTCAGATTTTTTTATACCATAAAAAAGTATGGTCTATAAGAAGAAATCTATGATGAATGTTATAAAAATAAGGTTTTATTCCATTTACAGGCATACACAATTTTTTATCACCCATATAATACATTAATGGTTTTTTAAAAATTTTACTCTATCCAGATAACATTCCATACTCGAAAAACTCACTAATTGTCAACATTAATGAAGCTTTTATTGTGAAATTATTTTTTGGAACTTCATCAAATATATTAACAGTATTACCCCATAATGAATGTAACTTGTCATTCAATGGCCTAAAATAAACGCTAATATTTCTTTTGGATGACTTGAAATTATTAATGACATAAATATATGTGGTTCCTTCATCAATATCCAAGGTGATTAGTTTTAAGAACTTATAAATATTGATGAATAAAAATATTGGCAACAATAAAAACCAAATGGATAGAAACCATTACTTGAAAGTCTCAATCAAACATTATGAGCATCTAGAGAAAAATATATATGCACTAGATATAAATGTTTCCATTAATATACATCAAAATGATAATTTAGGCTTTTACTGATAGAAACATTCAATTTGTGTGATGTCATCAATAAGGTTTTCTCGCGAGACATAAATAAAAAATAGAATTTAGCTATAAGTGGAAAAAAACTCAAACATTTAAGAAGAAAAAAAACTGAAAATTCCTAATTGTTCCTCTTTATACCTCCAATTTCAATATATAGGAATATTAACTAACAAATCACATTCTATGAAATATAAGATATAATCATTTGAACATGAATTTATATTCTGATACCAAAGAACCAAATTACAAAGCAACCACTTTCTTTCATAAAATGTTTGTAGTAACAAATTTCCCTTAGGTAATAATAATTTAAGAAATAAAATATTTAATCAAAACTTATATTTTACATTACACTATTTTATTTCATAGAAATATATTTTTTAAAAACATCAAAATTTCTTATCTTTCAACTAAGATATAAGGAATCCTTAGTAGAAATTATAAACTAATAAAATATAAATAGTACCACCATATGAGTTAAATTTTCATTATATGATTATATTTATTGAAAATTTAGGCATGGTACCTTAGGTATTAAAGTTTGAAACCCTTATAGATTTGGAAAAAAATTATTTATATCTTCTCAAGAATTATATTCACTATGTTGATATCAAAAAAATAATCTTTCCAAAAACAAAAAAATATTTGATGAACCCAATCACTATCAAATGTTTTAAATATCCTCAAGTCACTTTTCTTATATGGATGCTTAATTATACCTTCTAGAAATATTATTGTTTTGATAAATAAAATTATAAAATGGATTCGACACTCTCAGTATATATATATATATATATATATATATGATTTATACTCGAACCGTTTGAAATTCTGTGATGATTTATCCAATAAAGATCTCGTAATAAAAATTAATTTTTACTTACTTATTCAATATTTTTATAAAAAACTAGAAAATAGAAATATTTCTAATGATTAACTTGGTACGAGTAATTGATGATCTAAGAAAAAACTTAAAAAATATTAAATACTTTTAATTATTAACAATTAACAGTAATAACATTTAATTACAACTAAATATCAAAAAATATTACTAACTCAAAAATAATAAAGATAAATATTTTATTATGATTAATATGATATAAGGAAGGTATGACTCAAGATAAAAAAATGAATAAAGTATTAGAAGTTATTACTAATTATCATTAATTATTTATAATTATCGATAATTATTTTTAATTATTGTTTGTTAGTACGAATTATTACTAATTATCTATAATTATTACTAATTATTACTAATTATAAGTATTTACTAGAAATCATTACTAATTAATGATAATTATCAATAATTATTACTAATTTTCACTAATTTTCACTAATTAATAGTAATTATTGGAAATTATCAATAATTATTTCTAATTATTGGAAGTTATTAATATTTATTTGTGATTATTTACTGTGTATCACTAATTATTTGTAACAATATACTAATTATTGGTAATTATTACTAATTATAAAATATTATTACTAATTATCGATAATTATTACAAATTATTGGTAATTATCGATAATTATTGGTAATTATCGATAATTATTGGTAATTAACGATAATTATTGGTAATTATCACAAATTAGAAATAATTATTACTTAATATTACTAATTATCATTGATTATTTACTATTTATTACTAACTGTTTGAATTGGTTTTTATTTATTAGTAATTAATGGTAACTTGTTTCTAATTATCAATAATTATTTTTTATTTATTAGTAATTGTTGGTAATCATTTACTATTTATTACTAATTATCTTTAATTACTTAAAAATCATCTGTAATTATTTTTAATTCTTACAAATTATTATAAATTATAGTTAATAATTACTTTTTTGCATAAATTTTTAATAAATTATCAGTAATTATTTCATATTATTAATAATAATTGATAATATTTTCTAATTATAACTTATTATTTAAAATTATTACTCATTAATTATAGTTATTACTAATTCTTACAAATTATTAATTACTGGTACATGTTATTAAATATTAGTGAAAATTATTACAAATTATCTGTAATTATCGGTAATTATTACATATTTTTAGGAATTATTACGAATTATTACTAGTTATTACAAATTATTTCAAATTATGACTTATTATTAAAAATTATTACTATTTTAAGTAATTTTTACTAATTATTGGTAATTATTATAAATTATTACAAATTATTGATAATTATCAGTAGTTATTACAAATTATTGGAAATTAAAACAAACTTTTAATAATTATTACTAATAAATAAAACTATTACTAATCATTACTAATTATTAAAAAAAAATTACAAATTATTACCAACTATTATCATTTATTAATAATTATTACTAATGATTATTAATTATCACCTATTATCATTAATTAATTACTAATTACAATTAGTTATCACTGATGATTATATATTATTATTTATATTTATCGATAATTATTTTTTAATTATTGGTAATTTTTACTAATATTAAAAAATTATAAATAATTATCAGTAAGTATGACTAACGATTACTAATTATTGGTAATTATTTTTAATTAATACTAATTATCGTTAATTATTTTTAATTATTACTAATTGTTTCTAATCATTACTTATTATGGGTAATTATTACCAGTAATTACCAATTATATGTAATTATTACTAATTATTACTAATTATTTCTAATAATTACTTATTACTGATAACTATTACTAATTTTTACTAGTTATAAGTAATTGTTGTTAATTATCGATAAATATTACTATTTACCAGTAATTAGGAATAATTGTTAGTAAATAATGATAAAAATTTCTAATTATTACAAATTTTTAATAGATGTTAATAATAATCATTAAGTATTACTAATTATTACTAATTATATGTAATTAAGATTAATTATTACGAATTACTGATAATTACTTCAAAATATTCCTAAAAATTACCAATTCCTATTAATAATTTTTAATTATTGTGAAAAAAATAATAATAATTCATTATTATGACATTATTACTATTTAATCGTAATATAAAATAAAGTGAATAGACTAACAACTAAAAAAGTTAAAAATAAATACCCTAAAAATGATGATTTAGAAGAATAAATATTTTGATGTGATTATGATAACCTTCCTTTAAAAATTTAAATGTATACAGAGAGATGTGACTGTGAAATCAGAGGCAAATTAGAAGAGGAACTTAGAAATTGGGATGAGAGGATTTTTTTCGGGGTTTTATTAAGGATAGATTAATTGTGGAGAAATATTTGCGACACTTTTCATAAAAAATACCGCCCACCACAAATAGTTACGACGAAGAACAAAAAGGAATTTTTGACTGATGCCCAGATCTGTCGCAAATTTTACACACCATATTTAATATTTTATTTACTATGTCGATAGAGTATTTGTGATGAAATTCAACATTCCTTAAAAATATTATTATTTGTGATGAGGTAATATTTTACATTTATTTACTCTTTCACCAAAGTATTTGTGATAGAAATCCTCATTTCTTCTCAAATATCCTTTCCTTTCCTTATGGAATGAGTTTCCACCAATACCATTTTTGATGTGATTCATATCTCGATGAAAATACCACAAAATCTAGAGTTATTCATGATGAGTCTCACATTTAATTGAAAATAAATTGATATTTTTTATTATTTGCGATGAGTTCTTGTTGAGTCGTAAAAAACCCATCACCAAAACCACATTTTTTATCATGTAGATTCATCTATAAATCATATAAGTAAAAACATACACCATATGGGCCTTATCCAACCTAGTAGCTACCTCTGGAGAAGGGTGATGAGATCCAGGATAGGGACTTGGATCCCCAAGACCCCTTGCCTCTAGTGTGATACAACTTGAGGAGGCACTAAAAAGGAAAAAGATAAAACAAGAAATTAAAAACTATATCATTTATCTTGGAATTTATGTTTTTCCCAAACTCAAAAAAAAAGAACCAAATGAAACATACGATAAAGAAACATTCTACCTTGAAATACAGTCTGAATCCCTAAGGTTTTCAGGAATGCTCCCTTGAAAATGGACTCTACCTACATTCGAAATAGTACATATCCTATTCACCAAACTTGAGAACTTAACAAATTGTATAAAATTTCTAAAGGAATCCACTAATGTAATGTTTCTATCCTTTTTCATCTCTACCTAAATATAGTTGTTTTCTTTATTTTTTATCCCTTTTTCATGAACACCCAAATTTTATGATCAAACACCCATCAAACCATAGTCTTTAGAACTCCCTCAGACTGTTTTGAATCGATCAAAATGATCTCCATCATTCCTAATCATCTTGTTCTTTCACACCCCATCTATTCATCCTCCAAATGGTCACATATTTTACCCAAAAGATCAATCTCTTCTATTAGACTCATACATCACATGTTTTTTTAATGAAAATATGAAATTGATATACACCTATCTACTATCTCGTAATGATGATGGTGTTGTCCTTCATATTACATATAACCCATCCATTCTTCTAAAAAGTCACCTCAATACAATTTTCAAACAACCCATAGACACTAAGTAAATAAATATCATCCAATCAATAAAGAAAATGTATGTTGATTCAAATTTTTTCACAAAATTTGGTTCTTCCAAATCACTCCATAATAGGTGATCAATGATTTCTAAAAGTAATAGATTAAACATCATACCCTTTTATATTCTTCAAGTGATCTTTTTTTTTGGTCATGTTTGATGATCAACCACTATTAAAAATCCATGTCATTCCTCATTTTTAAGATTTTCATTTCACTAAAACACCATTTATTACTTTAGATTACAACTCCACTTGATAGATTTAGAGTTTTAATTCACCTTTGTTATCTTTAGTAGTCACTTGAGACACTTGTTGGGGGTATATTCAGGTTGATCAAACATCACAGAAATTTACTTAAGATAAGAAAATGAATTTTTTTATTATATTTTTTAAAATTTGTCTAATATTGACTTTCTAATATTTATATTCACTTTTCCAAACTCACGACCACACCAAGATTGAGGGATTTACATATTTCACCAACACATGAATGATTTATGTTCATACACTACAAACAAAATATTCCATAAAACCATTATCTTATTTAATGAGGATAATATTACAAATGTATTTTTATCTAATTCAATTTATCTGTATTAGGTCTATAAATAATCTCCCTCAATTTATATTTACCCTCAATCTTGGTCTCAACATTATTCTTCCTCCATACCTCAATGTATTTTTTATTTTTTTGATATGATATTGATGCATCAATAGATATAATATTTTCTTCAATGAAGATATTATTGTCCACGAGTGTGAAATAGAATCACGAAACAAAGGAATTTCATGGTTTTTTCAACATGATAACATAATAACATCATCTCTAATTAGGTAGTTTCTATTTTTATGCTTAATAAGTAATGAGAACGTAATTAGGAATAAAACAAAATCCAGAGTTTAACTAAATCTATTTTGAATATATATGCATGTTCCACTTGTTTCAAGCAATCACCAATTGATGGAACTGGCATTAGATCCCTCTAGATCATCCACCTGTGTTTCTAAACTCTACTGTTGTGTCAACCAACAATTTCAGTGTGCTAGCATGGATAACCTACAAAATGTTTGACATACCAACGATCATTGGAACACCATTTCTTTGATATGGGAAGAATAACTTTGGTTAAGGTGCCGGGAAGGCATCCTTCTAACTATATGATATAGGATATGTTGGTCGTAGTAGTTCACTCAATAAGGGAGGGGTGAATTGAGTGACCGTAAAAATTTTTGTTACAAAAAAAAGTATTATTTTAAAAGAAATGGTTTTCTCCAATAATAGATACAACCCAGCTAATCAAGGTTATACTATTATAAGATTTTTACTATTTAAACAACTTCTTAGAAGATTGATTAGTTCTCATTAATCTTAATATGTATTATTAATATTACTTTCAATGTTATCCTACTAAGACAAATCAGTTATAACTTCTTTCCAAGACTAACTGTCAAATTGAAATTCAGGTTTCCTGGATTATGCAATAAAACAGTAAAATAGAGAAGACTAAATTTTAATGGCATAGTCGATATAAAACAAGTGGTTCAGTCTCAAGCCAAGACCTAATCCACTCCACTTGGTGATCACCTTCCACCAAGTAGTTTATATAAATAAACTTTTATCCACACCCTGGATCGGGGTTAACAAAAGTACACAGACTGTCCAGGTCACACAGGGACCTCTTACACAGTTTTCATGGGTAAACAAAAATAATGACCAGGCCACATAGGGACCTATTCCACAGTTGTCGTGGGTAAATATAAATAGAGTGTTTGGTGTAAGGATTTAGAAATCCTTCAGTTTAGCATAGGAGTCAGTGTGTGTGGAATATACAGAGTACACACACTGCTCAAAAGATAAGTAAAAGAATCACTAAGAGAGAGTAGATATGTGTTTAGAATGCTCTAGTGATTTGAATTGCAGCTCTGGAATCCTTCGATTTAGCAGAAGTGCTTCTGAGTCCTTCTCTGGTTTTTGTCTTAAAAAACATAGTGTCGCAATTCAGATTGTGTTCTCCATGATCTTTGACAATGTGAATATGTTCTCTTGATTTCAGTGTACTTTTTATGTTCTTCAGCAGAGTTGGATTGCATGCATGTGAAAATGCTTTCTTTGAAAATCTTGCAAAAGTGTTCTTCGTGGTCGTGCTCAAACTCTTGTTTTCTGTTCAGTATCATGCGCTATTGTCGTTGGGAACTCTCTACTATTTATCTTTAAATGCATGATATTTAGCTGACAGGTTCCATGTTTTTCGTGCGTCGTACCTCGTACTATGTCTACAAAGAAACATTAATTATTTCAGTGCAATAAAGGCATAAAATATAACTGTTAAACATTAAATTGAAAGATGACAAAATAGTTTAAGAAACGGTGTCACAGTAAGTTGAGAAAATGGTGTCTCCTTCATGGTGTCTGAGTGTCACGGTCTGAGTGTCACGGTGTTTGAGAGTCATAGTCTGAGTGTCACAGTGTCTTGTCTTCATGGTGTCTTGGTCATAGTGTCTTGGTCACGGTGTCTTGTTTTCACGGTGTCTTGGATTACGGTGTCTGATCTTTACAGTGTCTGGATAACTTTTTCTGGCTAACTGTGTCTGGGTTCACAGTGTCTTATTTTTACGGTGTCTGTCCAAATGTGTCTGTCTTCATGGTGTCTGATCTTTACGGTGTCTTGTACTTAGGAAAATAACAGTATTCAGACTTTAAAAAAAATGCATAAATTGGATTGAGCATAACCATTATAAAGCATGAGTAAATTTGAAACAAAAATACACATGATTGAATAAGATGGGTGATCATTATTGAGATTTGGAATTGTTAAAGAGATTTGTGATAATTAATGAGATTTGTGATCATTAAAACATGATTAATATATGAGGAGTCCAACATGAGAGAAGAGAGATGAGTTCCCAAACTTTAGTATATGAATATTACCATGGATTTGTGATTCTCTTGGCTTATAGATCTATGTTAAACATAGGGAAATTTTACATTATCCCTCAAATATATTTAACCTTATAAATATGCCTAAGAACACTAATTTTAATCCAGTAACCATGACAAATTGTTTTTAATTAGTCCATCATATACTTTTAACAAATATAATATGTCTTCTGACAAAATAGAAGTCTTTATATTGACTCATTTATCCCAAAAATATTAAATAGACCCTGAAGATTTAAATAATATTGATTAATAGAATATTTTATCATTTATTAAACTAATAAATTTTATTACAAAAAAGTAAATAAATTGAAATCATATAATTCTGAAATTTAAAAATGATTATTTTATTTATTTATTAACGGTCTTTCAAACATAGACATTGACCGAACCACATGGGGATCCAACCGTGTCCCAAACTCTTATTCACTAGAATATGTTATACTTATGAATACACATTGTGTTGTACCATAACATCCATTACCTCCAAAGCAGTGATTGTATATCATATACTAGGATAAATATCTATAAACACATCATTTCTTCTTTGGAGATATGGCTTAGTCATAGAAATGAAAACCTCTCCTACAAACCCAGGGTGTGTAATTAAATCTCTTTATCATGTGATATCTCATAAATTGAATCCATCACTTGTGTAACCATCCTTTTTTTATTTTATAATTAAATAAAATTACAAAAAAATACCTTCATTTACTATGATTATGGATTTAGTTAAGGTAATAGAATCTCGGTTAACTAGGCCTGAGATATATCTTCCTCAACCGAGAAGTGACAAACACTGTATTGATTATTCAATCTATACCATATCTCCATTGGTATAACCAACAAAAGATACCTCTCCATAAATATGATTGTCATGGATTTCATCTTACATCAAATTATGAGATCAAATGGTATACACTATAATGATCTCATTCCAATATATCAATACAGAGGCATACATATAGGAACAACCAAAGACACATGTAATACGTGATATTTTTTTGGTATCCTAGTCCTCCTGATCTCATCTACTCAAGATAACTAAGTGTTAATTTCATGAGATGATGTCTCAATGTTTATGAGACCCCAACACTTTATAATCATTTAGCAAATGTGTCCTTTTATTATAATTTATATATACCATATGACATATGTTTAATATTACAACCAAAATATCGCAAGGTTCTCAATATATCTAGAAGATGCTATAAAAGTTTGATACAAAATATAATATCTATACACTACCAATTATATAGTACATGAATAAGTAATGTTACCATCAAAGTAATAGAAAATACATTTTTTTGAAAAATCATATAGCATTAATGATAAAGAACAACAGAAGTACATGCACGAAGCCATGAAGGGAAATTGTCCAACCAGAGTTGGTTAGTGCCGAATGGGCATGAGGATGCTAGCTGATCGGCCACGTTTTCCCTTCATTTTTGGTGAATAAGAAGGTGCACAATGAGAAATGTTGTCTGAGTGAGAGAATTCTCCTGACAATGGCGCCAAACGACTAGAGTCCACCGTCGTTATGATTGATAGCGTCGATAACGGAAAGACAGTCAGACTCAATGATGATGTCGCCCCATCCACATTCAATAGAGAGCATCATACCAGCAAGGATGGACTTAGCTTCAGCGATTGATGGTTCCCAGAATGTCTGATGTGGTTCATACTTAGCAGTAAGGATTTTCCCCATATGATTTCAGGCAAGGAGGCCGAGGAAAACAAGAGCAGCTTTTGGAAGCGACGCGTCCACGTTGATCTTGAGAATCCCTTCCATTGGGGGATTCCAGGGAACATGAGGAGAGGGTGAGACACATGGCATAGAACATCCGTTGTGGCCTTCCCAACCTTCAATCCAAGAGGTAGAACGATCAATCCAGAATTTGGGGGGCCTGTGGGCATGATGAAAAATAGCGTCGTTGTGCCGGACCCAAATAATCCAGGCCAGAGTGCAGAGTGAACCAACATCAGCCGGGGAGAGAGAGAAGTACCAACACGTCAGAAGATCGGGAAGGTCAGAGACCAATTACAGCGAGGCAGAAGAAGCCGAGCCACATAGATTCCAGATTTACATTGCTCCTGGGCAGAGAATGATAGCGTGTAGAGGGGTTTCAAGAGTGTTCGGGCAGAAATGGAAAAAGGCGATGCTGGCCATATGTCAGAAAATGAGAAGGCTCATTGTTGGGAGAGTACCCGTACAAACCTGCCTCTATAAATAACGAATTTTTGGGGGGACGTTGAGCGACCATATCGATTTACAATGACCCTCATCACTGCCAACTGGGTGGATTCCAAGAGTAAGTCTGTTGTCGGATCTCACCGTGTAAACGCCTGAAATGTCATTGTTCCAGAAGCAACGATTTGGGCCTGCGTCTAGTACACAGGGGATGCCGAGGATAATTCTTTTATCTCTTTCATTGAACCATTCGAGTATCTTATACAAACACCACCCTTTTCCTCGATCGGAAAGGAGTCAGCTGACAGTGGCGTCTTCCAGACCTGGTTGGGTGGGGGATGTAGCCCGTAAACCATCCTTATCAACAAGAGGGATCGGACCAAATTTTGACAGATGATCCAGTCCCAATCCACCAACCTAATCCTTTATCCAGGATCTTTTTCCCCCACAGATGCTTCTCTAGAGGAAGCTGGGACAAGGACCAAGAGAGGAAGCATGAAAGTATGTGTGGGGAAAATACTTAGCTCGTAGAACTCGCACACAAAGAGATAAAGGGTGGTCAATAAGGCGCCATACTTTCATTCCAAAAGCACGTCATTGAAGAGAGGAAGATTCTGACACCCCATCCCACCCTATGATTTGGATTTGCAGAGTTTCTCCCAGGCCATCCAATGGGGTCGATTCCTTCCATCGTACTTCCCCCACCAGAAATTGGCAGTACGTGTGTGAATCTGATCAGTGATGGCCATCGGGAGCTTAAAAAGGGACATAAAGTAGCTGGGGACAGATTGGATGAAGACTTTGATGAGAGTCTCTTTTCCAGCTTTTGAAATTATATTAGGGGTCTAGCCTTAGATTTTAGCCTCAATCCTGTCCATGATGGATGCGAAGATTTATTTTTTAGACCGGCCAATCACCGTGGGGAGCCCGAGATACTTCTGATGCTTAACAACCATATGGATGCCAGCTAGAGCGCAAAGTTCATCCCTCTTAGATAGAGGAAACCCTGCGTTGAAGGAAATTTCAGATTTACCATGATTGATTGTTTGGCCATACGCCCTCTCATACAGGCAGATCACCTGGTAGATCACCCGACATTCATTAATTGTTGCTCTAGAAAAAAGGAGGTAGTCGTCAGCGAAGAAGAGATGCGACACTGGAGGTCTAACTGGACAAACTTTTTCCCCATGAATAGACTTAGAAGAAACATCCCTTGAAATAAGATTAGAAAACACGTCATCCACCAGGATAAAGAGAAAGGGGGATAGAGGGTCTCCTTGGCGAAGGCCTCAAGAAGGGGTGAAATCTCTGGTAAACTCCCCACTGACCTTTATTTTAAATGAGATAGTCGAGACGCAGTAAGAGAAAATACATCTATATACCAAATTGTATACATGTAATTGTAATCAATGTATATATATGAGTTCAGTTTAGGGAACATACTCACAACACTCCCACATTCACTAGAGACTTCTGGTAATAACTATCACATGATATATCTCAAATAGAAATCGAGATTCTACTAAGATATGGATTTAGTTTGGGTTATTCCATGTTATGCTTGATGAATACTTTTCCAATAGTGATTTCACCTCTCAAATTAAAATACCTCCATATATGAAACATCTAATGTATATTCCCTGTCATATGGTCTAACATGTAACCATTGGTAAGAACCACTATTGTAGTATTATCATAGTATACAACAATAGGATAAAAAATTCTAGGTATAACACTAATATCTAAGACAGTTTTTTTATATGGACTACTTCCTTAACTACATTAGAAGACTCCAGTTACTCGGATTCCATTATAGAATCAGTGATCATATATTTCTTTAATCTTCTCAGGATCATTGCATCAAAATTTAGTCAAAATACATATAAAAAATATTGTTTGAAATCAACTTGATCTATCTGGAATATATCATCATTGAGTCTACTCACTACTATCTTTTCATCTCCTCCAAACACCAAGAAGATATCTTTAGTACATTTTAAATACATCAAAAAAAATTTTATGGCTACCAAATGTATCACTCCTAGATTAGATTGATATCATACAACCATTTTCAAATTAAATACAACATAAAACCTAGTATATAGAATTCCAAATATGATTGATCCCACTACCGAAGAATAATACATCCTAATCATTCCTCAAAATATACTGATATTTTTTGGAAACATATTCTTGGATATATTAATACCCTATGGCATTGGTAACAATCCTATTTTGGGTTGTACCTTTTGAGTACCTTTCCAAAATATATACTTTGATTTATCCCATGTATCCTTTGAGATCTATCTCAAAAGATATTTCTCCCTATAATATTTCCATCTTCACCATATTTATTACATGGAGAAGAATTCATATAACTAAGTCTTTACTAATTATAATACATGAAATTATTTTATCATAATTAATATATCCTAAAATATAAAACTTGGAAAATGAATATATTCCCACCAAGATTATTATAGATACATGGCTCACTTTTGTTCTTGATGAAACCAATTTCTCGTATGTCCTCATGAAAACAAACATTCCATGATTATGATTTTTACATTAATGAATAAGAAATATTTAGAGGTTGAACACTTTATTGGAACTATTTGACATGATAAAACCTTTGGGTTGTGTCATATAAACATCTTCAACAGACTTCCCATTTACTTTGACCTTCAATATTTTATCAAAATAAAAGTGAAGCTATAATATAGTATAAAAGGAGAAGAAAAATCCTTCATAGTTGTCTAAAGTAATGATGTCCAAGGGAATCACCTTTGAAAATGTTCAACTAGTCTAGAGGAATAAAATCCATATCGATGTAGATGATGAGTATATCATCATGTTTCACATGAGAAGATACTATATTAGTTTCCATGTTTACCTCTATTTATGTGTTCCTAACAACTGTGCCTTGGTTAATGAATCGCCTACCAGCTCTGATGTCATAAGCAATGGACCAATGACATGTATAATTACGACAAGGAGAATTTACCAAAAACCTAGCATATGTTTCCACCATTTAAGTATTGATGTTATGTTTTCTATAAAGATATTTCTCACTAAGAATGACATTGAAATCATATTTTAAGATAATTTCTTTGGGAATAGAAGGAATTGATGTCCATAACCATAGAACCCCTAAATTCATGAATGCTAACTCCAAAATTCATGATAACTTGAGTATAGGATCCATCTATATTCAATTTCAAACCTACTTTAGGGGAACACCATCTCACCCACAACCATCAAAAACTATTATAACATTCTACCATGGTAGAAGAGGTACAATTTTGAGAAAGGAAGGTGATAAATCTCTTTGATTCAACCTAAAATGTAAACTAGTAATGATATAGTTGAATTTAACCATTATCTTATTTAGAAGATATCTCATATTTTTGTAACTTCTATCATTCCAAGTCTCCAAAATGGCCCAACACCCTCTGACTAACATCATACTATAAACCATGATATCTACCAGAATACCAGTTGCGTCCTAAAACAATGTAGATATGAAATAATTCATAGAATTATACTGAACCTCAATTCTAATAATATATTTCAGATAATTCATCACTATTCATCACCAATATACCTAGAAAACTATTATTGAAAAGTAATTTTTGTGGGTTGTGTGAAATAGTCACATTTGGAAGTGATTTAGAAGACTTTTCTCCACACAACATCATCTGTTCGAAGGATGGTATTACAAGTAATAGTACGGTGTATTTTTACATTGGGATGGGTGAGAAGGTTTCATTATAGTCTGACCCTTGACATTTACTAAAAATCATCAAATCTATCAATATATATACATACTTATTTTACAATTCATTTCCATATTTTTCTAAAATAACAACTTATACCCGATTAGTTTTACATTAGTTGGAGGCTCTTCCCAAACCAGAACATGATTTTAGTACATAGAATCCATCTCATATTTGATTTCTTTTATCTATTTAGAAACATACTTTCCATCTTCTTCTTTCAGGCAGGTTAGAGTTTTTTATCCTCAAAGTGTAATTTGTAGAATGACATATTGATAAGAAAATCATATAACTTTAGTTCTCTAACCTCTATAGTAGACCTACACAATACTGGTATCTTGAGAAAATCTTTATCTCACACTATCTCTTATAAATATTTTTCCCATAAAAAATCATTTGAATCTAGATAGTCAACATCTTCTAAGTTAACCTTACACCGACTATTTATATTGAAAATGTGTTCCATTTCTAGAAATTTGAAATGGTTTACCATAATAAATCTCCTATCTATAGGGTCATATAGGTAATGTACTTTATTTTACATAATATAAACTATAAAGATACACTTAATTATTTAGGATGGTAGTTTATCATTAAGTACTATCATGAAATATTCCTTACATCCCTACATACGTATGTGTAATGGAAAAGGTTTCTTTCCATACCATAACATGGATAGAATCCCTTCTATTACATTAGTTGGTACCCAGTTTAGTATCTATGTTAGTGTTTTCAATGTATATTACCAAAAGGAAAATGGTATAGTTGGATGAATCATGATGGATTTACCATGTTAATCAAGGTATGACTCATCCTGGAATTTACACTATTCCACTGATTTGTACAACGTGGAGCAAGGTTGGAGACTACCCTACATTCCTTTATGTAATTCATAAATGTTTGGTTCAGATATTCTCCACCATGGTCTGATTATTCTTTCTTAATATTCTTATAAAGGTATTTTTCTACTTCATTATGATATTAATTCAATATATTGAAGGAATATCACTCAAACCTTATTAGGTATATATAACCATACCTGCTTAATTAATTAATAAAATTTATTGAGTATGAAAATCCTCCCATTGAATATACTATAAATGTATCAAATTCATATATATTAATAAAATTGAGTAGTATTTTATCTCTTACTCACTTCTTAGTGAAAAGTGTTTTGGTCAATATCCTAGATAAAAATTCATGACACACATCCATATGTTCTAACTCAACAGATTCCAAAAACTCTTCTTGATTTAATTTTTGTAAAGGATTCTCTTTTACATGAAAAAACTTGACATTCCATATGTGTGTAGGATATGAATAATTCATAACCCATTATTCATTGATTTCCAAAATAGGGTTATGTAGTTCATGTTTATATATAAAACAATAATTATGATACATACCATAATATATGTCATTCATATAAAATATGTGAAATTTACTTCCAATATTAAATAAAATCCCATAATGTCTAATCTTGACACAAAGATTATGTTTCTGGTAATGTTGGGTACATAATAAAAAATTGTTCAACAAAAGGACCAAACCACTATAGAAAATTAGATGAGAATCTCCAACCTCCAATGTTTCCATCATTACACCATTTTAGACTAGGAGATCCAACTCACCCTTTACAATATACATAAATTTACTTGGTTCCATTACTTGAATAAAAATGTGTGAGCCACATTCCATATCCAATACCCATGTAGTATATATAGATAGTTATAATTCAATAACAATAATACCCAAAACAATAGAAATATATTGGTTTCTCTTCTTAGTCATCAAATTATTTTTACAGTTTCCCTTCTTTCGATAAGAAAGGAAAACTTATTTATTCTCAATTCACTTCTTAAATATATTTGTCTTCCTTAAAGGGTAGTGCATCAGATTATTTGTATTAAATTTATCCCTTAACAACTTTTCCTTTAGTTTCATCATCTAATTCACTAAAAGTAATGAAGAGTTTTTATTCTTCATATTCTTATCTTCTTAAAGAACTAAACCCAACAGACATAGGAGTGAATTATTCATCTTACTCATATTATAATAGGTTGGGGTCATGGTCCATTTCTATTTAGGAAATAAATCCAACTTTTTAATTGGATTAATATGTAACCATTAAATGAACTAATGGAATAGTGTCCCATTGGTCCATTATAACAAGATTCCCCAAATTCCATTTGGCTTGAAATCCATCTGTTCAAGGCCTAACAACCCATTTTTTGGCCAAAAAGACCATTTTATGAATAAACACACTATAGTATTGGCCCCTAATATAGGGAATATAATGGTTCCCACTGCCACTATAATGTCACCACTACTACAATACATGATACAGTACTACTATAGTTTCTGGCACCCCCCATATTAGGGACCATCAGGGGTGAACCCTTACCCAATGTAGTCTGATGGGGATTTGTCACGACCCGTCCTCGGGGCCCGTGCCGTGACTACCCCAAGCCCGCCTTCCATAGGCCAGGGACTGGAGACTAGCACCAAGGCGTAAATCCTGGTAAAAGGGAAGGCATTGCCTTTGTAAAGTAAACAAGCACCACAGAGTAAGCAAGCGGAAGAAGTAAACACTAAGTAAAACTGGTACAACAGTAAGTGAGGAAAAGTAAAGGGGGCCGGAAATACAAGCCCAACTGTAAAGTACAACTGAAAGGGGAAAAAACAACTAAAAGAAAAAGCCGCAGCGTCGAGCCGTCCTCTGGGAGTCCCACCTGAAGGGTGGGTACAGATAGCCTCTACTGCTCTTCGGGTCCAGCCGACCGCTCCGAGTACGTCCCACCCAGTGGTCTACCTCCAGGTACTGTCCTGCTCCGCAAGCCTCCACCACGATCAGCGTTGTCCGTCGTCTGTAACCAATACAACGTAGTGCGGGCATAGCCTGTGCAGGGGTGAGTATAAGCTACTCATTAGGGACCCCGAGACCCCCGAAGGTCTCCCAGAATCCACAAAAGATAATCCACAAAGGAAAGAAAAAATCATGAAGTAACATCTGACGTGGCATAGGTATATGCCGATACATATACCTAAGTCATCAATTCTCGCTTGGATCCAACATCCGAGCTCAAGTACAACCCCATCCACACAGGAAAGAAAAACATAAATCCACATAGGATAGCACCACACAATCCAAAAAGGAAAGCAAAACATGGTTTCAGCTCACACAGGTATACTTCTTCAAATTACGATAGAGATTATCAGTGATCCATCTAAGTCGTCGGACCCACAAAGGATCGATAGGTACTAACCCCCGCAATGACCCACAAAGGATCTGACCCACACAGGATCGATAGGTAACTAACCCCCACAAAGACCCACACAGGATCGGACCCACACATGATCTGTAGGCGCTGGCCCACACAGGACCGCTGAGCGATGACCCACACAGGATTAGACCCACACAAGATCAGTAGCACTGACCCACAAAGGATCGCTGAGTGTTGTAGTCGTCGCCGTCGAATCCACTGAGGATCTCCGCACAGTCGTCGTCGTCACAGTAGCAGTCGCAGCCAGCTTTAGGGTTCCTGCACACAGCAAGCTCGTTCGGGAAGGTCCGCTCCATGAGCTGAGAGGCTGATACATCAACTGAAACATAGTTTAGAGTTGATGTATCCAAAAGTTCCTTATCGTCAACAGGAACTCAACGTCACAAACAGCGCGTCAATCAGACGCCCGGTCTGAGAGTTATTGGACTTTTCGTCCCAGGGGCCCGGTTGTTTTTTAAGGAAAAACCAACCTGACCGTACTCCACCTACATCCAAACCTTGGGTGGAGTAATCCAAATGATCCATCTCACCTATAGGAATTCAACAAAGTCGACGACACGTCAATCGGATGTCCAAACCTCAAGATATGAGTGTTTCCGCACCGAGGGCACGGTTGGTTTCGTGTACGAACCAACCTGGCCGAACCCAAGGTATTCTGTAACCTTGAGTGTAATATACTAAAACGACCGTCTCGATCCAAGGATCGCATCGCCGCTGCCGGCGCATCGTTCGAAGGCCCGTAGCTCAAGTTATGAGAAAAAGAACGAAAAGGTCCGGAGACGGGGGGTCTGGGCCCGGGCCGACCCGGCCCAACCCCCCTGGGTCGGCCCGAACCAGGTCGACCCGACCCCGGGTCCGACCCGGTTTGGCGCGACCCGGCCCGACCAGGGCGGCCCAGCCGGGCCTGGGCGCGACCCGACCCGACGGGTCGGCTCGGCCGAGCGGCCGAGCAAAGGGAGCCCCGGGGCGTGTTGTCCCCGCGGGAAGAGGAGTCGTGACCCCGCGTGGGGCCGCGCTTGTCAGTGGACGCGGCAAAGCTACCTCCCATGTCTCGCCGGACTCGTGCGGTTGCGGGTCTGGTCGGCCGCCGCCGCGGCGGCTTCAGCCTCGACGGCTCCGTCCGGCGGCGCGCCGGGGCGCCGCCGGTGGATTCCGCGGGCCACCGAAGTTGCTCCGGTGGTCCGATTCCACTTCCGTCTGCATCGTAGCTCCTCCCGGGTCCCGTTCTTCACTACGGAAACAAAAAATCGTCTCTGCGGCCTGTTTTGTCATCATCCTTTGTTTCGCACATCATGGAAGAACTGCGGAGGGTTGTCAGGTCGTGTGTGTTTGGCCAGCACCCTCCGCGTTAGATGATAACAATCGGGAAATAATGATCAACACATGAAAACATAACAAGATACAATTTCAATAAAATAAAATTTCACTTTGATCCCGGGATCTTTGTTTTAGAAGGAAACAACTACGGGAATAAAATATTATTTTCAAATAAAATCCCTACCTCGCCGTAGTCGTCGAGCGAGCGTTCTACGCGGAATTGATTGTCGTGGTAGGAGGTGATCGTCGCTTCGTGGAAGGGCGTCGGGTCGTCGCGTAAGGGCGTCGTGTCGACGATCTCTGAGGGTTAAAGAAACACCTGGATTTAATTATAACAATTAAATCCATGTCGAGGATAAAAACCACAAAAGAATTTAAAGGACCGCAATCCCCTACCTCAAGATGCCGATTGAAGATTGTCGCGGGGATGGATCATCGCAGAAGAAGCGTCGGTGTCGCGGTACTTGGCGTCACGTCGTCGATCTCTGAGGGCTCAGTATTCTTCATTTCCCTTTTTGTCGGAGGTCGGCGTTCTTCGCGTTCTTCGTGTTCTTCGTGTTTTTCGCGAAGGAGGATGAAGATCTTTAGTGATTCTCCAAAGGGTTAACACAACATCCAGATAACAAGGTGTGTTGACCTTATTTTATTAACATGCCAACAAATAAAAAACAAACTAAGTAACAAACCATTAATTCATAGAATTAATTTCAACGAATAAACCTCCCAATTAATAGAGGCATTAAGAATTTAGAAAACACATCAGTTGAGTTTCATTTAATAGGGGTTTTCGCGGGTACGTTACTTAGTGGAAAGAAACGGTGGGGCTCGTGCGGGCCCCACCTCACAAATATCCTACAAATAGGGTAGGGTATTTTTAATTGCACCTTATCCGCTTCAACCCAGCTCAAGAAACTTTAAGTGGCTTTCAAGTGGCTTTAAGTGAAATAAAAATAAAGTTGTCGCACACTTTATTTTATTTCTTATCTTAACCCCAAAAATTTAAAAACCACACTCGAGCAAACGTAACTCTAAAAGTGGCGTTTCAAAGAAAATATCGGCGCTGTGATTCCATCGGTGCCCTCAAAATTTGATTCCGAGCACCGGTTCAAAAGTTAGAAAAACCCGCTCATTCGTTCACCGAACGTACCCGAGCCAAACATCAGAACATGATTTCGGGCACTCCGGGCCTCGGAATCAGGTGTCGTCAGAAACTGCATTCTTGTAAAATTCCAAAGAAAATTAAGAAAAAAATTTCCTTGAAATTTACGGGTCTTTACATCACTCCCACCTCAGGGCTTTACATCCCCGTAAAGATACATCATAAGCTAGGGAAACAAATGTGGGTACTGAGCATGCATCTGAGCCTCCCGCTCCCAAGTGCTCTCCTGGAGGTTCTTGTGCTGCCATCTGATGCACATTAGAGGAATCGACCCTCCACGTAGGACCCGCTCCTTTCGATCCTCGATCTCCACTGGGACCTCCGCAAAAGTCGCCCCATCATCAAGGTCTAGCTCCCCATGGTCAATGATGTGCGTCGGTTCGTGCACGTATCTCCTCAGCTAGGATACGTGGAAGACGTCGTGCACCCGGTGCAACTGAGGTGGTAGAGCCAGGTGATAAGCCACCTCGCCAATCCTGCTGAGGACCTGGAAAGGTCCGATGAAGTGTGGAGACAACTTGCCGCCTCAGCCAAATCTCGGCAAACCACGTTCAGGTGAGACACACAAGAAAATGTGGTCTCCATCCTCGAACTCTAGTGGCCTCCGCCTCCTGTCAGCGTCAGACTTCTGCCGGCTCTGAGCTGTCCTCATCCGCTCCTGGATGACCTGGACCTTCTCTGTCGTGGCCCGGACCATCTCTGGTCCCACGAGTGCTGACTCCCCAAGGTCTGTCCAGCACAAAGGAGATCTGCAAGGTCTGCCGTACAACGCCTCGTATGGTGCCATCCCGATGGTGGAGTTGTAGTTGTTGTTGTACGTGAACTCCACCAAGGGTATTTGGTCCTCCCAGCTGCGACCAAAGTCGAGGACACATGCGCAGAGCATGTCCTCGAGAGTCTGAATGGTCCTCTCCGTCTAACCATCCGTCTGAGGGTGAAAGGCGGTGCTCAGACGTAGCTGCGTCACGAACGCCTCTTGCAACCCCTTCCAAAGCCGGGAAGTAAAACGAGCATCTCGATCGGAGACGATAGATGATGGAATACCGTGAAGCCTCACAATCTCCTGAACGTAGAGATATCCCAAGCTCTCTACCGAGCCCTTCTCTCTGATGGGTAGAAAGTGCGCCGACTTGGTGAGTCGGTCGACAATCCCCCAAATGGAGTCGTGACCTCTGGAAGTGCATGGATGTCCAGTCACGAAGTCCATAGATATCCCTCCCACTTCCACTCCGGGACCTTCAAGGGATATACCAAGCCTGCTGGTACCTGGTACTCTGCCTTCACCTGATGGCAGGTGAGGCATTGAGAAACGAAATCTGCCACAACCTTCTTCATGCCCGGCCACCAGTGCTATCGTCTGAGATCCTGGTACATCGTCGCCACTCCAGGATGTACCTCCAAAGAAGCAGTGTGAAACTCTCTCAGCACCTCCTCCCGTAAAGAAACTGGTACCAAGGTACGTCCTCTGAAAATGACATCGTGCTCTACTCCAATGGAGAAGCCATCAGGTGCGTGTCCTGAGGATATATGTGCACGTCACGTCTCACAGTCAGTGTCCCCACGTTGTGCCTCTCTGACCCACTGTAGTAGTGGAGGAGTGACTGTGAGAGACTGGACAAAGGCTGATCCATCTCTATCCACGAAGGATATCTGCAAAGAGGCTAGCTGCTCTATCGCTTCCTCAAGTAGCTGAATGCCTGTCCTCCAGCTGAGAGCATCGGCTACTATGTTCCCCTTCCCAGGAGTATAGACTATCTTAAAGTCATAGTCCTGGAGGAACTCGAGCCATTTCCACTGTCTCAGGTTCAGGTCCTTCAGAGAGAAGATGTAATTGAGACTCTGATGGTCAGAAAAGACTGTAAAGTGCTCGCCCATCAGATAGTGTCGCCATGTCTTCAGAGTGAAGACCACTACTGCTAAATCCAGGTCATGGGTAGCGTAGTTATGCTCATGCGGCCTCAACTGACGTGATCTATAGGCGATCACTGCCCGTTCCTGCATCAGGACACATCTGATTCCGGTCCCTGATGCATCGCAGTAGACTACGTACCCTACTCCCTCCTCAGGCAACCTCAAGATAGGTGCGCTAGTCAATCTCTGTCTCAGCTCCTGGAAGCTCTGCTGACATCTATCTGACCACACAAAGGGTTTACCCTTCTTCGTCAAAGATGAGATTGGTGTCTTAACTCTGGAGAAGTCCGGCACAAATCTCCGATAGTATCCAGCTAGCCCCAAGAAACTCCGCACCTCCGTCACGCTCTTGGGTGGCTCCCAAGCTAGCACTGCCTCGATCTTCGCAGGATCCACTGCAACTCCCACCTCAAAGATGACGTGCCCCAAGAAGTGGACCTCACGTATCCAGAACTTACACTTTGAGAGTATTCCATAAAGATGGTGCTATCGGAGTGTGTCCAGTACAACACGCAAGTTGTAGGCATGCTCCTCCTCAGTCGTCGAGTATATCAAAATGTCGTCGATGAAGACCACGATAAATCGATCGAGGTATGGATGAATGATCTTGTTCATGAGGCCCATGAACATTTCTGGAGAATTTGTTATGCCGAATGGCATAACCAAGAACTCATAGTGTCCATACCGACATCTGAAGGTCGTCTTCTCCATGTCCTCGTCTCGAACTCTGAGATGACGATAGCCTGACATGAGGTCTATCTTCGAGAACCACCATGATCCCTTGAGCTGATCGAAGAGGTCATCAATCCTCGGTAGTGGATACTTGTTCCTAACTGTCACCTGGTTCAGGCGATGATAGTCAACACAAAGTCGCAAGCTCCCGTCCACCTTTTTGGTGAACAATATCGGGGAAGCCCGGGGTGAAACACTGGGTCAGATGAAACCCTTGCCCTGTAAGTCCTCCAACTGTACTTGTAGCTCTCGAAGTTCAGCAGGGGCCATCTGATATTCTGGAGTCGATATCGGGGAGGTCCCGGGGTACAGGTCAATATAGAAGTCTACCTCTCTACAAGGAGTTATCCCTGGAACGTCGTCGGGAAACACGTCTGGATACTAATCCACCACTGCAGGAAAACTAGGACTCCGCACGTCAACTGCTCCTAGGATGAGGCTAGCCAGCTGATGAGTGATGGGTTGTCCTCTCCTCTGCGGAAGTCCATCCTATGCTGCGAAGGCTCCCTTCTCGCCGGTGAAGGTGAACCTGCTCCCGTCGGTGCGTACACATCGCACCTTGCGCCTAAAACAGTCAATTTGTGCATGGACTGTAGTTAACCAATCCATGCCTAAGATGACGTCGTAAGGCCTCGACGCCGCTACAAGAAGATCCCAGCCGAAGCTCTCGCCTCCTAGAGTAAGCTCACACTGCCGGCACCAGTGCGTAATCATCGAGTCTACTCCCGTAGGAGTCTCTAGCCGTAAGGATCGAGCCAACGGCTCTGTCAGAATCTCTGAGCTCCAAACAAGGTCATCGTCTATGAAAGAGTGACTCGCTCCTGTGTCTATAAGAACTGAAGCAAGGGTGGAATAGACACATATCATACCTCGAATCATCTCGGGTGTGCCGTGGTCAGAGGCCTCCGCTGCCTGGAGCTGTGCCTGTCTCTTCTAGCCAGCTCCATGTGGTCGGGGTGGACCTCCTGGTGGTGGTGGTGGTAGAGCCTCAAAGCGTCGCCCACAACCTGCTGCTCGGCCAGATCCTCTGCCTCGTCCACCTCCTCCCTATGGACTGCAACGGTTGACCCTCTGCCTCTGCCTGGGTGGCCCCTCAACTGTCTGCTGCTCCTCGGCACGGTGGGTCGGGCAGTCACGAGCCATGTGACCCTGCCCGCCGCATGTGTAGCACTGCCTACCTCTCGAAAGACTGGCTCCACGTTGTGTGCCCCGCACTGCTGAGTCAGTGTCCTGAGGTCGTCTGTGTGAGGGTCTGCTCTGCCTGGACCCCTGAGTCGTCTGTCGGCTGCCTGCTGTGGAAGACTCTGCTACCTGTCGCCATGCGGTAGGTCTCGCTGCTGATGAAGGCTAAGTAAGAAAGCTCTCGATCAAAAGTGCTCGCTCCAGTACTCTTCCCTGAGTCAGAATGCTGAGGGAGATCAGTAATGCCCTGATCTCATGTCTCAAACCCTGTTCAAAGGTCTGGGCCCGGAATAACGGGTCCCATACCATGTCGGTCGAGTAGCGAGAGAGATCGTTAAATCTCACCGAGTACTGGGTGACCGTCAAGCTACCCTGCTGCAGCTGAAGGAGCTCCTGGATGTGCACCGCACGGAGGGTAGTCGGGACGAACTCTGAGCGGAAAAGGCCCTCAAAGTCTGTCCAGTGAAGAGATGCTTCATCGTGCACCTGGAGCGTCAAGCTCCACCATCAGCCCACTGCTGCGTGCAGTAGGCTCGCTGCGAGGATCACCATGAGGTCTGGTGGTGTCCTCACTGGCCTGAAAACTCGTACAACTGCCTCCAGCCAGTCCTCAGCTACCTGGGGGTCCGTCTCCCTGCCGAACCTGGACGGTCGCTGGCGCTAGAACTCATGTAGTGCACTAAGGCGACGTGCATCGTCAGCAGCTGGGGCTGGAAGCATCGGTGGCTCAGTGGGTAAAGGTACCGTCGGTGCCTCAACTGTCAAAGGGCCCTATACCGAAGCCTCGTCGCTCGGCGGGCTGTCGTCACGCTCAACTCTCGGAACCCTAGCTGGATGCCGTCGTGGGTCCATCCTGAAAAGAAACAGGTGCGCCATGGTCAGAACAGTATACCTGGTGAGCTGAGACAAAGTTATCACAAAGAAAACATGAAACACACACGCAATCAATGTTTTCGTGCATTAAGTCGGAAATCAGAAGTCAGGGTCCTGGTGTATGGATACGTCGGCTGCCGCACCAACACTGGACTCCCTGGACTGATAACCACACCCAATACGCTAAACACTATTGCTTCACATAGAAGAAAGGTCAGAGTCTGCGGTAGAACGGAACTCCTTTGATACCAATTTGTCACGACCCGTCCTTGGGACCTGTGCTGTGACTACCCCAAGCCCGCCTTCCATAGGCCAGGGGCTAGCGACTAGCACCAAGGCGTAAATCCCAGTAAAAGGGAAGGCATTGCCTTTGTAAAGTAAACAAGAACCACATAGTAAACAAGCAGAATAAGTAAACACTAAGTAAAACTGGTACAACAGTAAGTGCGGAAAAGTGAAGGGGGCCGGAAATACAAGCCCAACTGTAAAGTACAACTGAAAGGGGAAAAACAGCAACTGAAAGAAAAATCCGCAGCCTCGAGCCTTCCTCTGGGAGTCCCACCTGAAGGGTGGGTACAGATATCCTCCACTGCTCCTCGGGTCCAGCCGACCGCTCCGAGTACGTCCCACCCAGTGGTCTACCTCCAGGTACCGTCCTGCTCCGCAAGCCTCCACCACGATCAGCAATGTCCGTCGTCTGCAACCAACACAACGTAGTGCGGGCATAGCCCGTGTAGGGGTGAGTATAAGCTACTCAGTAGGGACCCCGAGACCCCCGAAGGTCTCCCAGAATCCAAAAAGGATAATCCACAAAGGAAAGATACAATCATGAAGTAACATCCGACACGGCTTAGGTATATGCTCATACATATACCTAAGTAATCAATTCTCGCTCGGCTCCAACATTCGAGCTCAAGTACAACCCCGTACACACAGGAAAACAAAAGGTAAATCCACACAGGATAGCACAACACTATCCACAAAGGTAAGCAAAACGTAAATCCACACAAGATAACACAACAAAATCCACAAAGGAAAGCAAAACGGGGTTTCAGCTCACATAGGTACACTTCTTCGAATGACGATAGAGATGATCATTGATCCATCTAAGTCGTCGGACCCACAAAGGATCGATAGGTACTAACCCCCACAATGACCCACAAAGGATCTGACCCACACAGGATCGATAGGTAACTAACCCCTGCAAAGACCCACACAGGATCGGACCCACACAGGATCTGTAGGCGCTGGCCCACACAGGACCGCTGAGCGCTGACCCACACAGGATCGGACCCACACAGGATCGGTAGCACTGACCAACAAAGGATCGTTGAGTGTTGTAGTCGTCGCCGTCGAATCCACGGAGGATCTCTGCACAGTCGTCGTCGTCACAGTAGCAGTCGCAGCCAGCTCTAGGGTTCCCGCACACAGCAAGCTTGTTTGGGAGGGTCCGCTCCACGAGCCGAGAGACTGATACATCAACTGACACATAGTCCGGAGTTGATGTATCCAAAAGTTCCGTATCATCAACAGGAACTCAACGTCGTAGACGACGCGTCAATCGGATGCCCGGTCTGAGAGTTATTGGCCTTTTCGTCCCAGGGGGCCCGGTTGGTTTTTATGCAAAACCAACCCGACCGTACTCCACCTGTGTCCAAACCTCGAGTGGAATAAGCCAAAATATCCCTCTCACCTAGAGGATTTCAACAAAGTTGACAGAACGTCAATCGGACGTCTGAAGCTCAAGATATGAGCATTTTCACACCGAGGGCACGGTTGGTTTCATGTACGAACCAACCCGGTCGAACCCAAGGTATTCTAAAACCTTGAGTGTGATATACAGAAACGACCGTCTCGATCCAAGGATCGCATCGCAGCTGACGACACGTCGTTTGGAGGCCCATAGCTCAAGTTATGAGCAAAAGACCGAAAAGGTCCGGAGACGGGGGGTCTGGGCCCGGACAGACCCGGCCCAACCCCCCTGGGTCGGCCCGAACCGGGCGACCCGACCCGAGTCCGACCAGGTTTGGTGTGACCCGGCCCGGCCTAGGCGCGACCCGGCCCGGCGGGTCGGCTCGGCTCGGCTCGGTCGAGCGGCCGAGCAAAGGGAGCCGCGGGGCATGCTGTCCCCACGAGAAGAGGAGCCGCGGCCCCGCGCGGGGCCGATCATGGTCAGAGGACGCGGAAAAGCCACGTCCCGTGTCTCGTTGGACCCGCACGGTCGCGGGTCTAGTCGGCCGCCACCTCTGGCCGCCGGCGCCGCCGCGCTGGTGACCCGCGCCGCCTGGGGATTCCACGGGCCACCGGAGTTGCTCCGGTGGTCCGATTCCACTTCCATCTAGGTCGTAGCTCCTCCTGGGTCCCGTTCTTCACTGCGGAAACAACAAATCGTCTTTGTGGCCCGTTTTGTCATCGTCGGCCATTTCGCACATCAACGAAGAACTGTGGAGGGTTGTCAGGCCGTGTTTGTTTGGCCCGCACCCTCCGCGTTAGGTGATAACAATCGGGAAATAAAGATCAACACATGAAAACATAACAAGATACAATTTTAATAAATTAAAATTTCACTTTGATCCTAGGCTCTTTGTTTTAGAAGGAAACAACTACGGGAATAAAATATTATTTTCAAATAAAATCCCTACCTCGCCGTAGTCATCGAGCAAGCATTCTACGTGGAATTGATCGTCGCGGTAGGAGGAGATCGTCGCGTCGTGGAAGGGCGTCGCGTCGTCGCGGAAGGGCGTCACGTTGATGATCTCCGAGGGTTAAAGAAACACACGGATTTAATTATAACAATTAAATCCATGTCGAGGATAAAAACCACAAAGGAATTTAAAGGACCGCAATCCCCTACCTCAAGATGACGATCGATGATTGTCGCGGGGATGGATCGTCACAGAAGAAGCGTCGGCGTCGCGGTACTAGGCGTCGCGTCGTCAATCTCCGAGGGCTCAGTGTTCTTCGTTGCCCTTTTCATCGGAGGCTAGAGTTCTTCGCGTTCTTCGTGAAGGAGGATGAAGATCTTTAAAGATTCTCCAAAGGTTTAACACAACATCTAGATAAGAAGGTGTGTTGGCCTTATTTTATTAACATGCCAACAAAGAGAAAAACAAACTAAGTAATGACCCATTAATTCATAGAATTAATTTCAACGAATAAACCGCCGAATTAATAGGGCCGTTAAGAATTTAGAAAACGCGTCAGTTGAATTTCGTTTAATAGGGGTTTTCGCTGATGCGTTACTTAGCGGAAAAAAACGGTGGGGCTCGTGAGGGCCCCACCTCACAAATATCGTACCAAGAGGGTAGGATATTTTGAATTGCACCCTATCCGCTTCAACCCAGCTCAAGCAGCTTTATGTGGATTTAAGTGAAATAAAAATAAAGTTGTCGCACACTTTATTTTATTTCTTAACTTAACCCCAAAAATTTAAAAACCGCACCCGAGAAAACGCAACTCCGGAAGTGGTGTTTCTAAGAAAATATCGGCGCTGCGATTCCATCGGTGCCCTCAGAATTTGATTCCGAGCACCGGTTAAAAAGTTAGAAAAACCCGCTCGTTCGTTCACTGAACGTACCCGATCCAATCATCGGAACATGATTCCGGGCACTCCGGGCCTCGGAATTAGGTGCCGTCAGAAACTGTGTTCTTGTAAAATTTCAAAGAAAATTAAGAAAAAAATTTCCTTGAAATTTACAGGTCTTTACAGGATTGCTTACACTTATCCAACATTGTAGCTGCCTATTTATATTATAATTAATGATGAAAGTACATAATATTGGAGATAAAGAGGGAATAAAGAGATATGTCCCTAGTTTATGGTTTAGATTAAAACTAGTGTACTTAAATCTCTCAAGGTACCCATTAATTTTGAGTAAATTAAGTCATTTCTAACCCTCATCATTTAGATTGAATCTCTATATAATATTAGATATCTCATATATCACTTTTCAGGCTCCCTCATATTATATCTCTTGTAGATTAGATAATATTTTTTTGTCATCTTCATCAATTTGAATATTTTATAGATCACTATATATAAATGAAAACATAATTCATTTGTAATATTGCACATTGTCTATATTATTCTTATATCTATATTTCAATAGAGGATGAAATATCATTAAATTTGGTTTACAAATGAATTTAATACAAAAAATGTTGAAAGTTGGACTTTTCACATCATTTTTATGAAAACCAAAATTGTAAACCCTTATAGAAGTAGAATTATATGGAAATATTGATGTAATATTTATATAAAACCATGGAAAAAATAACTTTGATATCCAAAGGTCTTCCAAAATTAGTTTTTCATAAAAATTGGCTTTGAAAGATTTCTAGGTGATTTCATTGTTAATATTTTAAAAAACCGACATTGAATGTTGAAGTCGTTTTTAAAAAATATTGAAAATTACATAGTCCTCAAACCTGGAAGCTCAAGATAGAACCAAATATAGTAAAAATATATTATATACAACACAAAAGTAATCAAAATCTTTGATAAAATTTACAATATCTTTTAAAAATATAAAACTAAATGAATCTAAATATCAAAAATAGTTAAACCTAGAAAATATTGTGAAAATAAATTTTTAATGTGTTTTAGGAAATTTCAAATATACACCGAAACATCATAAAAAACCTAAAAAAGAAAGTGTTATGAATTTACAAACTAAAATATTTTTTAAATCTTCTAGTGTAATGAGGGAACTAAAATTTTAAAAATATATTATTCTTCTATTGTAGATTATCTTTTAATTGAATCATAAAAAATAATATACACATTAAAAAGTACCTTGTTGAATATGAAACTGTGTTTATGAAGCCATATTTTTTTTAAAAAAAATGTAATATATTTAAGGGAAACCAACTATTCACTGATATAAAATTTATTTAACTTTAATTTCACATATTCCATTTTTTTGGATCCACTTTTGTATATAAATCTATGTTGAACACAATTCCTGTCTCATTTTAATTTCAAATATTAAATATCAAAAAAAAATTAATTTTAAAAAAAATAATATTACATAACTACATCCATGGTGTAGAACTGACGTCTTTAACATGTTTCAAAATTTTCTTCAAACACCACCAAATAAAGAGCATAGACAATATGATTTACATTCTTTTTGAAAAAATACACTTAACATCCAATGTACACTAAATTACAAAATATTCAATTTTTAAAATATTATAATGAATAACAAATAATAATTATATATTTTTCCTTAGACATCGATTATTGAAAAAATTTCCATGTGATGTCCTTGTTTTTTAATCTTTCATATACATATTCAAATCTAGTTTCTTTTATCAAATAGTTCACTTATATTGAAATGTATTCTGAGTCAACAAAGCACTAAAAGAAAGTGAAATCATATTATATTCAATTTCATTGGCGATACCTAATTAGAAAATAAATAAATTAATCCAATATAAAATAGGATTACTTAATGGAAATAAAGTAATAATTGAAATTTAAATACATGAAAAATAACTACCACACCAGTATAGTGAGTTGATCACCATTTATAACATCCATAATGTAGGTTTTAAATATATTTAATTCATAATATCTTCCAAATATTCCATCTCTCACTAGAATATTATAAAAATTATATAATATAGGAAAACATGTGATAAATTTGTTTTCTGATAAGATTCCAAATGAATTTTTGAAGGTAGTTGAATCCAAAAATTTCGTTACTTTTTATAGTGATTCCTTCCATATCAGATACTCTTATATAAGGTAAGTGTAATAAAATATTATAAGTAATTTTTAATTTATTGATACATAAAAAAAATTCATACCAAATATTTCGGCTGAAGATGATGACCAACTAGCTAATGTAAAAAATGGCCAACAATTTATTCAACTATGGAAATCTCCTTAGTAATAATTGATAATGGTGAATATGGATCAATAATATCAACTACCACTACTATTAACTGACTCAAATTCATATGTTGATGATGTATGTAATGTAACGGCCCAAAGTTTCATTAATAGAAAATCCCTCTTCATCCAGTTAAATGTTTCTTTATGAAAAATGTTTTTATAAGATGTCAAATTCTTTAGTTTTATGTTAATATTTGTGACCGTTACTTTTATATCTGTTGAACAGTGATCATCTGAGTAGTATAAATATAAGGCTTTAACGAACCCATTTATACTCAGACAAAGGAAGCGATGGCCTCATCCAGTAGAATTGCCCCTTACGAAGCCCATTTGTCAGAGCTCGGAAAAGAGGTGGCGTCTTTGGGCTTTTCCCTTGACCAAGCCCAAGCTGAGCTTCATCAAGTCAAGCTCGAACGTGATCGTCTACAGGAAAACTGGAAGTTGATTGAAATTACCACTCGAGCGATGTTATCCGAGCCACCCCAAGAGTCTGTCACTATCGCACACCTTACCCTTAGGTCTTATGTGGCTATTTTAAGGGGTCATGTAACAAATAAGTAGCACCATGTTTATGTACATTATTTTTGTATATAATAATGAATATAATTTCTAGTCATTTTTGATATATTGTAATTAGTTTTTAAAGTACAAATGTTGTTTTTAGTTATTATTTAATTAAGAATTATGTTTTATTAAATTAAAGGTTTTTTGAATTAAATAATATTTTAATAAAATATTATTATTAATATTAAATTAATTTTTTATTAAGTATAAATTATCTTTTAATTTTATGAATGCAATTAAAATTTTTATTAAGGTTTGAAAGCCATTTCTGTCAAAACCCGTGAATTTTTTATAAATGTCGATTTTTATTTTAAAAGTGAAAATTCACAGATTTAGAAAATTTTTAGATAAAATAAATATTATTTTTGGAATCAGGATGTCAAAATTATCCAACGGTGAATTTTTCATAATTTTCTGAGACAGTCAAATTTTTGGGTAAAAACTAAATACCATTTAAATATATAATGTGTTTTATGACATCATAATGACCCAATGGTGATGTAATAAAATAAAATAATCCTTATGTTCGACCAATATGTGTTTTATCATTAAAATAATGAGGTTTTGGGTTTGTTTGACTTACTTTTCAAAGCATTAATGGAGCCCTCAAGACTTATTCAACACTTTGCCTTTTTAAATTAATTTCCATGGGAGTGTGACTCACCTCCACATAAGCAACCCTAATTTTTAATAATTTCGGACCTTGGCCTTAAAAAATATTGTTTTCCTCTTCCCTTTTCCAAAAACCATGTGAAAATACCATGGGATGGTTTGTCGTTTGGATTATTTTAATATAAGGGGTCCCAAACCTAAATAATAAAGAAATCTCTCACCTTTCCTATATAAACCCACCCAAGCTCCCACTTCCTCCTCACTAAAATACCTTGGAGTTCGTCCAAATGCTGCCCTACATTCTCTAGAATCCTCCCAAGGTGCCTCAAGCTCCCAAGAAGCCTCTCACAAGCCTCTCTCTAGCCTTTGGAAGCACACTTCCAAGTAAGGGTTTTTTCTTCCTTTCTCATTTTTGTCAATTTTATTTAAGTTGTATTGCCCTTTTAATTTCAATTATGAATGTTGGGGTATGGTTTCTCACCTCCCCCATACTTCCCTCTTATTGTTTTAATGATGGGAGAACCCTTTCTCTCTAATTAAATGCCTCCAATGTACACCCGTTACTATGCCGAAATTCTGAAAGGAACTTCTCTCTCTTATTTTACATTCAAGCAATACTTTTGTATCATGAATTTAAATTCCATTTCAATTGTTGAGACATGTGTATATATGACCTCCTTACTTTATATTACATGTAAATATTATGAGGAACCCCTTTCTCTCTCATAAATCTTTTTTATGAGTTCTTATGTCAAGCCGTTACGCTGCCGAAATCACACCGATTTTCTAAGCCAATGTCATTGTGTAGTGAATACCATGCCCATTTCTCCATCAAGGGTATTCACCTTTATGCACATTTACTTATTGATTGTGAAGTTTCATGTATGAATTTCAAATTCCTTTATCTTAGAATAAATGATTATGTTTTATGAATCCATGTTTGATGATCCATGTGGCACACTTATGCATGAAATGAAATGTTTAAGAAGGGTGCGCCCTGATAGCGCTCCAATGCATTGGGTAAAGTATAGTATCATGATACGTCATGTGCAATGAGTGTTGACTCATTCTAATTCAGGTGCAACAAGGGTTTACTCGTGATTCAAGTGCAATGAGGGTTTACTCATGCTCCATGTGCAATGAGCCTTGGCTCATGCTAATTCAATGTTAAGTGTTGTTCCCACATTTCCATGTTATGGTTATCATGCTTTATCATGCCTTTATGTTCATGCTACTCTAATGCTCTATTGATGTTCCTATTGCCTAACATGTATTGTACTCCTCATGTTATTCATTGTGTACTCCCTTACTGGGCTTTATAGCTCACCCTTTTCTTATGCATGTCCTCTGGTTATCCCATGCAATGCTAAGTACGAAGGAATGTAGTGGTCATGTAAAGGAAGTTTTCAATAAATATGTTGTATTTCAAGTTTAAAGTTTTTATGTAATGATCCTAAGCCCTAAAGACACTAAACCTCTTGATCTTATTTGTTGTATCAAGTGAAGTTTTATGTAATAAAGCATGCTTAAGTTGTAATAAAAAAGAAGGGTTGTCATAGTTGGTATCAGAGGATAGGTTTAGTTATTTTTGGGATTAGAAAACCCTAGTAAAGACTTAGATACAAGACTAAGTATAATAAAAACATCCCTAAGTTTTGGTAAATACTAAGTAACTGGTTTATCAAACAAATACATCCCTGTCTGGATACGAGCAGGTAGAGGCAGCTCTGGCACAGATGTATCCTAGGGGTAAAACCCGAAAACACCGCTTTGAGCTAGACTCGAACGGGAACTGGTGCACGACAACGGGCCTTGCTGCACTCTTGGTTACGACACTCCCGGGGGATATGTTTTGATAAATTCACAATCTTAGTATGAACCCTTATTAAGGGAAAAATGCCCCTAAGAATATATGTTAGAAGGAAGATCATGAAAAGCCTGGATTGAATCCTATAGACTCATGAGTTAAAGAGATTAAAGTTTATTTATAAGTCATCAACTTTTGTCTTTGGATTACCCTTTATGTGTTACCCTAACTTTCCTTTTATTCCAGCCAATGGCCGGTAATAGGAGAACTCAGGCTAACAACCGTTGTGATGATCAGTGTGATGATTGTACTTATGAGATTCCCAATCCAATGGGAGCGGGAATCGCGAACTTTGTCACGCTTCTATCTCAGCTAAATCAAGTTTTGAATAGAAACACTGGTCAAGAGGAACGTTCAACCCCCCCCCCCCCTAATAAAGAACAAGTCGCTATCAAGAGCTTCATGAGACAAAGGCCTCCTACTTTTAGTGGATCATCTGATCCCACGATCGCTGATCAATGGATCAGATCCATTGAAAAGAACTTCTCTATCCTTCAATGTTCTGAACAAGAGAAGGTTCTCCTAGCAGCTTATCGTATAGAGTGTGAAGCTGATCAACGGTGGACGTTGATCAAAAATATGAAGCCTGAGGAGGAGATCGAGGCTTCGGAATGGAAGGAATTCCGGAAGATGTTTTTCGATAAATATTTTCTGCGCACCCTCCGTCTTAAGATGGAAAGGGACTTCCTTTCCCTCAAACAGAAAGATGAAGAATCTGTGGGAGCGTATGAGGAAAACTTCACAAGGCATGCACGATACGCTTCCGGCTTTGTCATTACCCCTGAATGCAAGGTTGACCGCTTCTTTAGTGGGCTGAAGCCTTGCTTGCGGAAAGCATTAGCGATCCGTGACTTCGACAACTATGAGGAAATTGTCCGATGTTCCCTCAAGGTTGAAATGGATATTGGAGAATCACAGGGGTATCATGGGGACAAGAAGCGGAAGGTGGACTTCAATACTGGTGGTCCGATGGATAAATCCAACGGTGCTAAGAAGTTCCAGCACCCCACTTTCCAAAAGTGCGGAAAGAAGCACCCTGGAAATTGCCTTAGGGGGACAAGAAAATGCTTCAATTGTGGAAGAGAAGGGCACCTAGCTGTTAACTGTCAGCAAGAAGGACCCGCGGCTGTGATAGAGGACAGGAACGCTCCGTTCGAACCTCAACGCGTTGTTCAATGCTACAAATGCAAAGAACCGGGTCATTTTGCGAATCAGTGCCCTAATCCAAGGGTTATCGGAGGCAACCAGCAACCTCCAAGACAGCAAGGAAGAACTTTTGCCATCACTTCTGCCGAAGTGAACCCCGACAACAAAGTTGTGATAGGTACGCTAGTTATTCATTCAAGAATAGCGAACGTACTTTTTGATTCAGGTTCTACGCATTCTTTTATATCTCTAATGTTTAGTAGAACAATCCCATCACCACCACAAATCCTGGAAGTAAAGATGTCGGTGAGTACGACAAATGGGGCAATCATTGCATCCCATGAATATAAGTCCTCCCCTGTTATAATCTGTGGATTGAATTTCCCGGCGAAACTCGTCATACTCCCTTTGGTGGAATTTTATGCAATTCTTGGCATGGATTGGATTTCCTTATATAGAGCCAACATAAATTTTCGGGAGAGGGAAATCACACTCCATATGGAGAATCAACCCCCGATTCTTTAAAAGTGTCAGGAGGAAGATGAATATCCTTTAGCTCCATCATCTCAAGCATGGATATTACTGCCTTATGAGCACGCATATCTGGCTCAGACGATTGAGTCCAAGGAAGAAACCACCCTTGAAGAAATGCCTATTGTGAGGTAATTCGCTGAAGTATTTCCCGAGGAACTTCCTGGTCTTCCTCCAAGAAGAGATGTTGAGTTCTCTATTGAACTTATACCTGGGGCGCTACCAATATCCAAGACTCCATATAGAATGGCTATTGTTGAGCTTGAAGAGCTAAAGAAACAACTACAGGAGAATCTGGATTAAGGGTTTATACGCCCAAGTGCATCACCCTGGGGTGCACCAGTCCTCTTCGTCAAGAAGAAGGATGGGTCAATGCGGCTTTGCATCGATTATCATGAACTTAAAAAAATAATGATAAAGAACAAGTATCCTCTCCCAAGAATCGATGACTTTTCTGATCAACTGCGTGGATCACAATACTTCTCCAAGGTGGACTTGCGGTTGGGATATTATCAATTAAGGGTGAAGAAGGAAGATATCCCCAAGACTGCTTTTTGTACAAGGTACGAGCACTATGAATTCATAGTAATGCCTTTTGGACTCACCAATTCTCCAGCAATATTCATGGACTTGATTAATAGAGTCTTTATAGATTACCTTGACAAATTTGTGGTAATCTTTATAGATGATATTCTAATATACTCCAAAACCAAGGAGGACCATGAGGAGCATTTAAAAACTGTACTATAGACTTTGCGCAAGGAGAAGCTCTATGCAAAGTACAGAAAGTGTGAGTTTTGGTTGAAGGAAGTCTCATTCTTGGGCCATATCATCACAAGAAATGGGATATCTGTGGACCCCTCCAAAACAAATGCAATTGAGGGATGGCCGAGGCCAACATCGGTAACTGATATCCGTAGCTTCTTGGGGTTAGCTGGATATTATCGACGATTTGTGAGAAATTTCTCTCGATTGTCCAACCCTCTTACCAAGCTAACTCGAAAGGGAGTAAAGTTTTCTTGGAGTGATGAATGCGAAGAAAGCTTCAAGGAGTTGAAAAGGAGGCTTATCACTGCACCCGTGCTCACTTTACCCACAAGTGGGGTGCTTTTTGTGGTATTCAGTGATGCTTCGAAGAAGGGCATAGGATGTGTGTTGATGTAGAATGATAAAGTGATATCCTTTGCCTCAAGGCAGTTGAAAATCCATGAGCGAAACTATCCAACGCATGATCTAGAGTTGGCAGCGGTGATCTTTGCCTTGAAAATATGGCGGCATTATCTCTATGGAGAGAAATGTGAGATATATACTGACCACAAGAGTCTTAAATATATATTCACACAAAAGGAACTTAATATGCGCCAGAGAAGATGGATAGAGCTCATCAAGGATTATGACTGTTCAATACATTACCACCCTGGGAAGGTGAACAAGGTGGCAGATTCCCTAAGTAGAAAGGATTCAGCGATTCTATCAATGATGAGAATTGAAAAGGATCCAATCTTCTTAGAATTGATGAAGATGGATGTGGGAATCATGGAGAAGGGAACATCATCAATCCTTTCAAAAATGATTCCTCAACCATATCTTTTGGAAAGTTTAAAGGATTCTCAGAAGGATGATGCGGGAATCCAAGAAAAAGTGGAAGCTATCAAAAAGGGAAGATCCTCAGAGTTTAATGTTAATGAAGAAGGAATTGTGCGGTTTGGGAAAAGACTATGTGTTCCATCAAGTTCGGAGCTGAAGAAGGAACTTTTGGATGATGCACATAGTTCAAATTTCTCTATTCACCCAGGGAGCACAAAGATGTATCGAGATCTCTGAGAAAACGTTTGGTGGGATAATATGAAGAAGGAGATCGTTGAATATACATCAAAGTGCCTGGTGTGTCAGCAAGTGAAGGCAGATACGCAGAAGTCTAAGGGGATGATGCAACCATTGCCCATACCAGAATGGAAATGGGAGAACATCACCATGTACTTCATCACTAGACTTCCAAGGACATCCAAAGGCAACAATGCAATCTGGGTTGTTGTGGATCGTCTTACAAAGACTGCACACTTCATTGCTATTCGAGAGGATTTCTCTTTGGATCAACTGGCACGGATATATATCAGGGAAGTGGTAGGGTTTCATGGATTACCACTATCTATTGTTTCTGACCGAGATCCAAGATTCACCTCTAAGTTTTGGAAGAGTCTTCAACAAGCTCTGAATACTGAACTGAACTTCAGTACGGCCTATCATCCTCAAACTGATGGCCAATCTGAGCGGACTATCCAAACACTTGAGGATATGTTGAGAGAGTTCTCAATGGGCTTTAAAGGAGGATGGGATCAACATCTTCCTCTAGTTGAGTTATCTTATAATAATAGTTTCCACTCGAGCATCCAAATGGCACCATATGAAGCCCTGTATGGGAAAAGGTGTAGAACACCGGCATGTTGGGATGAGGTCGGTGAACGTAAGCTGCTTGGACCAGAAATGGTTGAAGAAATGGTGGAAAAGGTGAAAACCATTCAGCAGCATATCAAGGCAGCCCAAAGTCGACAGAAGAGTTATGCAGATAATCATTGATGAGACCTTGAGTTTAAAGTCAGAGACATGGTGTTTTTACGCATATCTCCATGGAAGAATGTCATGAGGTTTGGAAAGAAAGGGAAGTTAAGTCCAAGGTACATCGGCCCCTTCGAGATTCTTGATCGTGTTGGGGATGTGGCCTATCGACTAGCACTTCCACCTACTATGGCCAAGGTGCATGATGTCTTCCATGTATCCCTCTTATGGAAGTACATACGAGACCCTTCACATGTACTCTCTTCCGAGGTGGTACAATTAGAAGGCGATCTTTCTTATGAGGAGCAACCAGTGAAGATCTTAGATCGTAGAGAAAAAATTATACGAAATAAGACAATGCCCCTCGTCAAGGTGTTTTGGAGAAACCACATGTTTAAAGAAGCAACTTGGGAGTCAGAGGATATGATGAAGCTAAGTTACCCACATTTTTTTAGTGTGGGAAAAGGAAAATTTCGAGGGCGAAATTTCTTAAGGGGGGAATATTGTAACGAACCAAAGTTTCATTAATAGAAAATCCATCTTGATCCAGTTAAAATTTTCTTTATGAAAAATGTTTTTATAAGATGTCAACTTATTTAGTTTTACGTTAATATTTGTGACCGTTACTTTTATAGCTGTTGAATAGTGATCATCTGAGTAGTATAAATATAAGGCTTTAACGAACCCATTTCTACTCAGACAAAGGAAGCGATGGCCTCATCCAGTAGAATTGCCCCTTACGAAGCCCATTTTTCAGAGCTCGGAAAAGAGGTGGTGTCTTTGGGCTTTGCCCTTGACCAAGCCCAAGTTGAGCTTCATCAAGTCAAGCTCGAACGTGATCGTCTACGGGAAAAGTGGAAGTTGATTGAAATTACCACTCGAGCAATGTTATCCGAGCCACCCCAAGAGTCTGTCACCATCGCAAACCTTACCCTTAGGTCTTATGCGGCTATTTTAAGGGGTTATGTAACAAATAAGTAGCACCATGTTTATGTACATTATTTTTTTATATAATAATGAATATAATTTCTAGTCATTTCTGATATATTGTAATTAGTTTTTAAAGTACAAATGGTGTTTTTAGTTATTATTTAATTAAGAATTATATTTTATTAAATTAAAGGATTTTTGAATTAAATAATATTTTAATAAAATATTATTATTAATATTAAATTAATTTTTTATTAAGTATAAATGATCTTATAATTTTATGAATGCAATTAAAATTTTTATTAAGGTTTGAAATCCATTTCTGTCAAAACCCGTGAATTTTTTTATAAATGTTGGTTTTTATTTGAAAAAAATCCAAATATTTAGAAAATTATTTAGATAAAATAAATATTATTTTTGGAATCAGGACGTCGAAATTATCCAACGGTGAATTTTTCATAATTTTCTGAGACAGTCAAATTTTTGGGTAAAAATTAAATACCATTTAAATATATAATGTGTTTTATGACATCATAATGACCCAATGGTGATGTAATAAAATAACATAATCCTTATTTTCGGCCAATATGTGTTTTATCATTAAAATAATGAGGTTTTGGGATTGTTTGACTTACTTTTCAAAGCATTAATGGAGCCCTCAAGACTTATTCAACACTTTGCCTTTTTAAATTAATTTCCATGGGAGTGTGACTCACCTCCACATAAGAAAACCTAATTTTTTAATAAGTTCGGACCTTGGCATTGTAAATTATTTTTTTCCTCTTTCCTTTTCCAGAAACCATGGGCAAATACCATGGGATGGTTTCTGGTTTGGATTATTTTAATATAAGGGGTCCCAAACCTAAATAATAAAGAATTCTCTCACCTTTCCTATATAAACCCACCCAAGCTCCCACTTCCTCCTCACTAAAATCCCTTGGAGTTCGTCCAACCTCTGCCCTACTCTATCTAGAATCCTCCCAAGGTGCCCCAAGCTCCCAAGAAGCCTCTCACAAGCCTCTCTCTAGCCTTTGGAAGCACACTTCCAAGTATGGGTTTTTTCTTCCTTTCTCATTTTTGTCAATTTTCTTTAAGTTGTATTACCCTTTTAATTTCAATTATTAATGTTGGGGTATGGTTTATCACCTCCCCCATACTTCCCTATTATTGTTTTAATTATGGTAGAACCCTTTATCTCTCATTAAATGCCTCCCATGTACACCCGTTTCTATGCCGAAATTCCGAAAGGAACTTCTCTCTCTTCTTTTACATTCAAGAAATACTTTTGTATCATGAATTTAAATTATATTTCAATTGTTGGGACATGTATATATATGACCCCCGTAACTTTCCATTACATGTAAATATGATGAGGAACCCCTTTCTCTCTCATCAACCTTTTTTATGAGTTCTTATGTCACGCTGTTACGCTGCCGAAATCGCACTGATTTTCTAAGCCAATGTCATTGTGTAGTGAATACCATGCCCATTTCTCCATCAAGGGTATTCACCTTTATACACATTTACTTATTGATTGTAAAGTTTCATGTATGAATTCCACATTCCTTTATCATGGAATAAATGATTATGTTTTATGAATCCATGTTTTATGATCCATGTGGAACACTTATGCATGAAATGAAATGTTTAAGAAGGGTGCGCCCTGATAGCGCTCCAATGCATTGGGTAAAGTATAGTATCATGATACGTCATGTGCAATGAGTGTTGACTCATGATAATTCAGGTGCAACGAGGGTTTACTCGTGCTTCAAGTGGAATGAGGGTTTACTAATTCTCCATGTGCAATGAGCCTTGGCTCATGCTAATTCAATGTTAAGTGTTGTTGCCACATTTCCATGTTATGGTTATCATGCTTTATCCTGCCTTTATGTTCATGATACTATAATGCTCTATTGATGTTCCTATTTCCTAACATGTATTGTACTCCTCATGTTATTCATTGTGTACTCCCTTACTGGGCTTTATAGCTCACCCTTTTCTTATGCATGTCCTCAGGTTATCCCATGCAATGCTAAGTATGAAGGAATTTAGTGGTCATGTGAAGGAAGTTTTCAATAAAGATGTTGTATTTGAAGTTTAAAGTTTTTATGTAATGATCCTAATCCCAAAAGACACTAAACCTCTAGATCTTCTTTGTTGTATCAAGTGAAGTTTTATGTAATAAAGCATGCTTAAGTTGTAATAAAAAAGCAGGGTTGTCATACGTAATCTCCCAGATGACTTAAAATTCTATATTCTATAACATGTACATGGGGATTCGCAATAAGAAAATCACAATACACAGCCAGGTCTAAATGAGGAGGTGAGAAATCTTTTAAGGAATGTTGTATAGGATACACATGCTATACTAGATATGTCTATAGGATCAATTCTGAAAGAATTGTTGATACAAATAATTTAATTCTATCATCTATTGAATCATTCAAGTGTCTCATAATAGCCTTTAAAAAAATATATTTCTTCCCTATATTCCGCACCCATCGATGTTGCATTGGGGGACCATCTAAAAGACTGTTTAAATATGAAACCTTATTTATACCCTATAATGTGGTAGGAGTGTTCCATATTTCCAAAAGAAATGGTAAGAATATCCTTCTTTCCCTCATTGATAATGGTATCCTATTTTATTTTATCTTGAATGAAATCCTAATGTAATATTTTCAAAATGTAATATTAATAAGATAATTTAATAAATATTAATATTGATGAAAAATAACAAATAATTACATAAAATCTTATAAGATACATCCTTTGTTGGATTATTAATATAATTTCACTTTTTTCGTTATTCTAACACTATTTAATTTTTCAAGATGAGTGAGAGGAGATGGAGGATTGAGTGGAACCGCATTAGACCCAAAAAATGACTTATCTAGTAATTCACTAAACTTTTCATCCTTAATTTATTCCTTTAATAAAATATTTCCCCCTAATAAAAATGTGAGTGGGTATAAATTATGAGACTATACCTCTTGGTATGTTTTCCTAGAATCCTATTACATAATTAAAGAAAATAAGTTATAATGTAATGAAAATTAAATAACAACAATTACAATTAAATTCATACTATAAAATCTTCCTCGTTCCAATTAGAGATAAACTTATTCCATATATCTCTATCTATAAACCCATACATAAGGCATATTTATCATTTTTAATCCAAAAAATATAATTTTAAGTCAAAATTATCTTAAAATATCTCCATCTTATTTCAAAAAATGATAAACACTTTTTTTAATTCCACTTGTTCCTTGAAGGTAAAATTTCATATATAATTGAATAAATAAAATGTTAAGAAATGTATAATATTAAAAGAATTAAAAAATAAATAAATACATTTAATAATTTTATAGATAGGGGATCTCATAAAATATCTTTCATTGATTGGTTTATGATCCTCCAATTAGGGTATAAAATACATATCCTAAAACAACTTTTTACAGTCAGGTAAGTCCTAAACAGTGTGGAATTTAGATCAACTGGGAAGTCATTCTCAATAAAGCTAATTATCACCCATTTCTCTCCATGTACAAGTGGAATTATGGGTAAAATTTTTATCCCATGCGTACCATATTTAGGCACCATACTCTCTGGATAATAAGAAGGGATAAATATAATATTAATAAAATATAAGTTTATTTTCATTAAATAATTTAATTAATATATATATACACATTAATATTTAAATATATAAAATGACATATCTTGTTACCCCTATCTTAGTGTATTTTATTTTGAAATATGTATCCTACCTGAACATAAATATATGTATCTGTATTTCATTAAAATTAAATAACTATAACAAATAAAACATTTATTGTTCATAATAGATAATAGAAACAATTTATAAATGAAAAAAATGAAAACATAAACTATTTCAACCAAAAACATATTATAGTATTTAAAAAAAATATAAAAAAATAATTATAAACCAAAATATTTATAACTAAAAATGAATTCCAGTCACAAAAAATTTATATTACTAAAAAAATATAGTATTATGAAAATTTATAAAAAAAATTAATTGATAATAAAAAATATTTGAAAACAATGATAGGATAAATGTAATCTTTAATTGACAGATAATTAATATACATTTATAAAAAATAATTTATAATATTTTGACATAAATAGATATTGAATTCCATTAAAATCACTTAAAGGTGTTGTAAAGAGGGTGGATACTAAATGATTGAAATGAAAAATATAGGAAGATAGAAAAATAGATAATTTAAACATGAATAAACTTTTAACAAATAATTTATTTCTTATCACGATATAAAAATTAAAATGAAGTAATAATAAATAAATTAATCCAAAGACATTATATAAAATTTATAAATGAAAAAATAATGAAAAATATAAATTACAAAATATGCAGGTTGATAATGAAAAATAGATTATAAATATTTACCTAAATAATTAGGAGAGGAATTTAGTTTTTTAAAATGTCCCTCATGTAATATCACTTCATATAACATTGACTATGTCTGCATTATAGTTAGTGTTATCATCCAGAAATAGTATAATAGATGAATAAACCTCACATAAATCAAACAAGTCATTATCATCCTCATCACACAAATTAATTCTTTTCCCTTTAAAAATGAAGTAGAAATGATCATTAGATGGACCAATAACATAAAGTTTTTTATTTTCATGTGTCACTATGATAAATGGTTCTTCATTGCAACTAAATCTTTTCAAATCAATGAGTGTAACTTCCAAGTCATCTTGTCTCATCCTACTACTACTATTAACCCAATTTCCCTCAAACACTGTTATTCGATATTTATTATAATCAATTTCCCATATATATTTAAAAACATTAAAATATGTCATTTTTGGGGAGATTGTCTTTTTATCCTTTTCACTAAAAAATGCAGTTCTTTGGTGATTACCATTACCACACTGTTTTGAATAGTAATATTATCATCCAGATATTTTGTGTAAATTGTTTAATTATTAATATAAAAACTAGACCATTATATTATATAAGATATGTTCCCCCTTCAAACTATTTCAATGTTTCTGATGCAAATAAATCTGTGTTAACTTTCTTTTTATCCCATGGAAAAAATGTATTTTTATTCACAGTATACAACAAATTTTAATTTATTTTTGACGAATGTAACTTTAATATATAAATATATGATGATATATATAGTAGCACCTCATTTTTATTGTCCAAAATATACAAATTCTCTTGATTAACATCATCACACAGAATGAACTTTACCTTTAATCAACGAATCCCTCTACCGTAACTATCAAATATGAAATGTTGATATAAAGGGAGACCAATATTCCCCATTTCATACAAATTATCAATACAAGACATAGTGATCTATTTTGATTCATATTTATGAATAATATAGGCCTTCGTTTGATTAGTTTTTTTAACTTATCCCTTTATAAATTTCATACATCTTTCAAAAGGATAAATCCATTGTCAATAAACAAGACCACATATTCTTATCTCATGAAACAAATAAATAAAAAGATGAACCATTATAGCAAAATAATTGGTGGTAAATACATTTATAGTTGAAAATTAATAGATTAATTATCCAAAACAACTAACAAATTTGGATGAGTGACTTTTCTAAAAATAGATTTGAAAAAATAACATAATGTGATGATAATATTTTAGAAAATTGTAGGAAATATAACACACATTATGAAATGAAATATTTATTATATCAATACATGATATTCATGATATTTCATACATATTAATATAATATCTTTCTAAGAATCAAAATTATTAACATTTTAATAGTATTCATCGAGTAGTTTAATACTATCTACAAATTTTAAAAAATTAATCTTATTACTCCTTCATAGAATGTGACAAGATGAAGGTAAATATGTTTTGTGTTATTTCATTATGGGATGTAACTATAAAAATATTAACATGGATATGAATTACACTCTACCATGAAATCCATATTTTTTTATATCTAAAAATTTTTCTAATAAAAATACCACATTTATTTTTGTCCACATGTATAAGGTCGATATTAGTTTTTTTCTCTAAAAATATTTATTAATGTAACATCCCAAGTATGTAATGAATAATATATATTCTTATCTATGTCTATTTATGAATTAAATAGTGTTTTAGAGGCTTAAAATGAGAATAAATCCAATATTAAGCATGAAATACTCTAATAATTTTAAAAGATTGTTTTATAGCCTTTTGATGGCAAAATATTTTTAAATCTAAATTTTTACAATTTTATATTCTATATTTGTCAAAATAAACTTTCTTATTTATTATTGGGACATTGAAATTTACTTTGGATAAATTTCTGGTATTTTTCTGATAATGTTCATTTTTAATGAATAGTGAAAAGTGTTGTATTTTAATTCAAAACCTCTTTTTAATCTAATTTTTTATATAGTAAGATTATCTTTTTAGTTGGTTTTAAAGTGAAATTAGAATAAATTTTTACCATTTAATCCAATGGTGGTAATTGGAATTAATATCACTTTGAGATTGGACATAAACGAGTGTCAATCTTTTGATAGATATTGTTTCTTAAAAACACGCTATTTGATTTGACAGCGGGATTTAATTATAAAATAAATTGTTGCAACTTCTATGTTATGAATTTGGTAAAATAGACATCATTTTTGAATTTGGAATATCAAATATTGATTAGGGTAAAGTTTTGGTATTTTTCGGAAAAACCTTAATTTTTGACAAATAGTGAAACCACAAAGTGGTAGTTACAAAAACTGGTTTTTCATTTAAATGAGACTTTACCACTTATGTGATTTGAATTTCAAAAATACAATATAAATTATTTTCATTATTAAGTAAAATTTTGTTCAATGGGATGAAAATAATTTTTGATGAAAAGTAACTTTTAAGTTTTATTAATCGCGATTAAAGGTAATTAGTGTGATTTAAGGTAAAAATGATATTATAATAAAATTAAAATATCTTGACAGTTGTCCTAACCCTATTGGATGAGTCATAGACGACCCAGACAACCCATGGGTCGATTTTCTGGACCCCATGGAGCCACTTGGGTAAGATAATGACATTAATGCCTTTTATTTAAAGTAAAAGTAAAAATCACACAAACATGTATTGTTTTACTAAAACAATTTTTACATGGGGTTATACAAGTGAGCTGTTTGACTATAAATAGTCATTGGAAAGATAGAAATATTTCCTACATCATAGTATTTTGTTTATAATTTTTAGACATTAAATAAAATAAATTATTTATGACATCATGATGATGCATCGATTACCTCATTATTTAACGATTTAAATAAAATGAAAAGATAATGTAACATCTAAGACCTAAACATGTCAAAAACCTATTTTATGGGGGTATTTAGAACTCTTATCATCTTATCCTTGAAATACATCAATGTGGGACCTTTAAAATCCGAAACTCATTTGAAAATAAAGTAACATTTTATACCTTTCCAAGAGTGCCCCTCCTCTCCTCTTATAAAAGGCCCCCACCTCTACCTCCTTACCCGCACCTCTCAAACCTTTGGATCGGCCAAGATCTGATCATTTTTCTCTCCACATAGCCCTCTTCATCCTAGAAGCCTTACCTTAGGCAGAAATCTCTTCAAGAAACTTTTTAGGCTCAAACCAAGGAGAGTTACTTGATTTAAAGGTAAAGTCTTCTCTAATGTTATTTTGTTTTATTTTGCTTCTCCAACCCCCTAAAATATTTTTATTCATTTCTTTTGTAACCAAAAAAGTATCTTAAATATACTAGGATGTTGTTATAAGAATTATTCGAGCTACACTTACACACACCATCATATAATGGTTAAATAACATACTCTTTCTGTGGTTGGCGAATTTCTGCCTCACGAAACGATTATTGTTCAATATTCTATTAACACCTTTAATGGTGACCATTAAGATGAAACTATATTTATATATGATATATATTATGTTTATATTTTCCTTATTCTTCTTTGTTTTACATTTTTGGCATACCTTTATGGTTTTCATTATGGGTAAACGCGATATCTTCATTTTAGGAAGTGCGGACTACCGCCCCCTCAAAGTGATTTGATTCATTAATACCATATGTGGTACATATAAAGGATATATTTAATGATATTATATATGATATTATGCTGGAATTATAATATACCTTTATATAATTATTATTTCTTTCCATTAAAGTATGATATATAAATGAAACTAGCGTTCATGCGTACGTACGACTTACCATCTCCATGAACGGTGCATTTCATTTCTTATCCCCAAATGTAATGTACCATTATAAGTATATATATATAATGGATATATATGATGTATGTTACATCTAAATTATGAATATAATTCTTGAATTAAAATATACATATCTCTCATTTAGTGTTAATTCCATTAATATGACATAGAAATGAAAGTAGTGTTCATCCATACGTACGGCTTACCATCTCCATGAACGATGCATTTCATTTCTTACCTCTAAAAGATTATGTAATATTATAAATACATGTATATGCTGTATATGTATGATATATATGATATCCAAATCATGAATATCATTCTGGATATAATGAACCTTTGACCACACAAATAACATGTAATTTTAAGAAGTACATTTTCGACTTAAGAACCAAATATCAACAAAACAAACATTATTAACTTAAATGATTACATAATGTTTATAAAATGGAAATAAGTGATATAAAAAGTATAATAATTTTGAAAAAGGTTCTTAATCAAGTAGAAATTAGCTTCAGTTTATTATTCAGGAGATTAAAGAGCAATCGAGTCACATCGGACACGAGGTAAGGGACTTCGTCTCAATCTCCTTTCATTGAGGCATATTTTGATCTAATACAAGACGTTCTTTTATACACTGTATAAAACACCTTTTAATTTTCATTTCATTAAAAGGGAATCTTTTTCTACGAAGCGTTTTACAAAATGACAAAAATGAATGTTTCTTTTAACGTATGCGGTGACAATGAACTTTTCCGCCGCTGTGAGTATTATTTGGTCTTCGGCTTCCTCAACAAGACGTAATGTTTTTAAAATGAAATAAATAACATATAATATTTTATGTATTTTGGTATTGAAAATGGTTTTTATAATGGATTTTTTATTTCAATGTATTTCAGTGATATATTGTGATCAAAGTGTGGAAATGTTTTCTTTCCATTATATTTGTTTTATGTCTTATGATTTTATAATGGTACTTGGACATTTGACGGGTGGTTACGTGATAAACCATATGAAGGGTGGTGCCGTGAATACCAGGACGGTTGGTTACGTTATAACCTCCAATGCATTGGGTATGGAAGTCGGCCGTATGGCTATTCCATTAAGTGATATGTGTGGAAGTCAGCTGTATGGTTATTCCATTTAAGTATGTTTATGTCCCAAGTTACCTTTATATGTTATGTGTTATTTATGTGGGTTTTATGGTAATCATTTGGTTAGAAAAGGGTAAGTAATGATCTTTTATTCAGTGAAGAGTTTTTACTACTTCATAAAGGTGAAAGGTATTACTTTGATAAATTATACATGGTTTACTTGTGGTTTTGAAAAAACTAACAGTTGTCATTCCTTGTGTATCCCTTACTGAGCTTTTTATGCTCACCCCAAGTTTTTTTTGAAATGTTTTTCACAGGACTTAATGTGGATTAGGGCCAAGGATGAGATCAAGGTAAAGTCATGCTATATAAAACGTGGAACTAGACATGTGTCTTTTTAAGAGTTTTTATTTTTATGGAAACTTAGTAGAAGTGTCTACTTTGTAATATTTTGAGATTTAATAGTTATGTCATAATTCTCTAAAACTCTAAACCTGAAAAGATCCTCAATGTGAATTATTCATTTAATTCAATATTAACTAAGGTTTAAGGACGGAGCCCTATAGTTGGTATCAGAGGTCGGTTTAGACAACTTTAGGAGTTAGAAGATTGTTAAATTATAATAAATTTATCATATGACTGAAATGATATAGTATTTAAATATTACCATGTTGATTCGTCTAAGATATTTCTGTGTTCAGAATGGTTTTCCACAGAGGAAACAAGGCAGCTATGTTGGGATGACATCAGGAGGAAGACAACCTTCCAAACCAGTAACCTGAGATGGTCGGAATTGGAACTGAACAGTTTGTTGTAGTGATGGAACAGTTGACTCAGGCTATAAATGGTGGTGGTATCCATGCACGAGATCAGCCAGATCAACCACAGAGGAACATGTTGGTGGTGGAACATTTCATGAGGCAACATCCCCCATAATTCAGAGGATCATCTGACCCTGTTCTAGCTGAATAATGGATTAAAGAAATATAGAAGATTTTTGATGTCATGGGGTGTTCAGAACATCAAAAGGTTTGTCTTGTTGTTTACCATTTTGAAGGTGAAACTGATCAGTGGTGGTCGATGGTGCAAAATATTAGGGATATTGATGAGATTGATGATCTTCACTGGGACGAATTCAAAGGTATGTTTCTTGAGAAATATTTTCCTAAGGTGGTTCGTCTTAGGATGGAAAAAAAATTCCTAGAATTGAGGCAGGAGGATGAATCAGTGGTTGCTTATGAAGAAAAGTTCCCTAGACCGGCAAGGTATGCTCCAAATTTTATACGAGATCTTGATAGTAAAATCAACCATTTTTACTAAGGGTTAAAGCCAAGCTATCGAAGGGCTTTAGCTTCTCGTGAGTTCAAAAGTTATGAAAAGCTTGTTCAATGTGCGAAGAAAGTAGAAATTGAGTTTGCCAATGATCAGGTGTTCTTTGACAAACAACAGAATAAGATGTCCAACTAGCAGGAAAAAGGGAATAATTCATCAAAGAATCAAGGAGGTAAGAAAACCAAATATCCAACCCATGAAAAGTGTGGTAAAATTCATCCAGGAGAATGTTTATTCAAGTCTGGAAAGTGCTTTTGGTGTGGTAAGTCTGGTTATATTACTCGTAACTGTAAGGAAGATGATCAATTAGGCAATGAAAAGCCAGCGGTAAGATGCTTTAAGTGTATTGAAATGGGTCATTATGAAAATGAGTGTCTAATGAAGAACTCAACTGAGGGAAAGCAGCCAGACTACAAGCAAAAAGGGGGGGGGGTGAAATCCTTTGCAACTACTTCAGCAGAAGTTGGGCCATCGAATGAAGTAGTATCAGGTACACTGTTTGTTTGTTCGGATTATGCCAATGTGTTGTTTGATTCAGGGTCTACACATTCTTTCATTTCTGAGAAGTTTTCTAGGAAATTAGAAAGTCCATCTCAAGATATGAATCCTGAAATTATGGTAAAAACACCCAGAGGAAACGTTGAGACAAAAAGAAATTATAAGAACCTTGCTATCCTTGTGTGCGGAAAGAATATACCTGCAAACCTTATTGTTTTGCCTCTAGTAGAGTTTGATGTTATTTTGGGCGTGGATTCTCTTTCTGTTTATCATTCTAAGATTGACTGCAGAGTTTAAATGGTTTATTTTTAGAAAGATTTTCAGTTTGTGTACAAGAATGAACCCTTTCTTTTGATAAAATATCAGGAAGTTAAGAAACTAGTAAAAGATGGAAATGAATGTTATCTTGCACATATCGTTGAAAAAAAGGGAACTGTTCAGATTAATGATGTGCCAGTGGTAAATGAGTATCTTTATGTTTTTTCTAATGAGTTTCCTGGTATTATTCATGATCGGGAAGTTAAATTTATTGTTTACTTAGTTCCTGATGCTAATCTAATTTCAAAACCCCCTTATCGAATGGCTCAAGTTGAACTTTTAGAGTTAAAGAAAAAATTATAGGAGTTATTAGATAAAGGTTTCATTTGACCTAGCACATCACCATGGGGTACTCTTATCTTGTTTGTTAAAAATAAATATTGTTCAATGAGTCTTTTCATTGATTATAGAGCCTTGAATAATATCACTGTTAAGAACAAGTATCCTTTTCATCATATCGATGATTTGTTTGATCATATCCAAGGAGCTCAGTATTTTTCGAAGATTGACTTGAGGTCGGGGTACCATCAGCTGAAAGTAAAAGAAGCAGACATTCCGAAGAGATCATTCCATACTAGATATGGCCATTATGAATTTTTAGTTATGCCTTTTGGGTTAACCAATGCACCTGCTGTATTCATGGACCTTATTAATAGAATTTTCCATGAGTTCTTGGATAAGTTTATGGTTGTTTTCATCGATGATATTTTGGTGTTTTCTAAAAGTAAAGAGGAGAATGAAAGTCATTTATGGGTTATCTTGAAAACCTTAAAAGAAAAGAAACTGTATGGAAAATTTAGCAAGTGTGAGTTTTGGTTACAACAAATTTTATTCATTGGTCACATTGTTTCAAAAGATGGCATAACTATTGATCCTGCTAAAACAAAAGTTATTGAAGAATGGCCAATACCCACAAATGTAACCGAGATCCGTAGTTTTCTTGGTTTGGAAGGTTACTACAGAAGGTTTGTTGAAACTTTTTCATGGTTATCTAGTCCAATGACTAAGCTAACTCGGAACGGTGTTAAGTTTATCTGGACAAAAGAATGTGATGATTATTTTCAGGAGTTGAAAAGAAGATTGGTGAATGCTCTAGTTTTGGCACTTCCTTCCAGTAATGGTGAGTTTTTTGTCTATAGTGATGCTTCATTGAAAGGACTTGGTTGCATACTAATGCATAATGATCAGGTAATTTCTTATGCTTCACGCTAGTTGAAAACTCATGAGGTAAATTACCCTACACATGATATGGAATTAGCTGCTGTAGTTTTTTCTCTAAAATTTTGGAGGCACCATTTGTATGGAGTAAAGTGTGAAATATATACTGATCACAAAAGTTTAAAGTATATATTCAATCAGAAATAATTGAACATGAGACATAGGAGATGGCTAGAATTAATCAAGGATTATGATTGTACAATTCATTACCATCTGGGAAAAGAAAATAAAGTGGCTGATGCTTTGAGTTGAAAAAGTAATGCTTCATTAACCATGATACGTTTGGAATGAGATCCTTTGGTTTTTGATTTGATGAACTTTGGAATAGAATTTGTTGGTGCAGAATGTTCTTCTCTTTTGTTTCAGGTATCAGTGAGATCATCCCTATTAGATAGAATTAAGCAAGCGCAGAAGAAAGACAGTGGATTGCAGAAAAAGGTAGAGCTCGTTCAGAAGAGAATGTTTCCTGAATTTAACATTGATAATGATTGTGTTTTGAGGTTTGGGAAGAGATTATGCGTGCCTGGTGATTCACAGTTGAAGAATGAGTTGTTATGTGAGGCTCATAGTTCCCCGTTTTCAGTTCATCCTGGTAGTACTAAGATGTACAGAGATCTGCGGGAGTATTACTGGTGGGATGGAATGAAAAGAAATATTGCTGATTTTACTATGAAGTGTTTGACTTGTCAGTAGGTTAAAGCAGAGAGACAGTTACCGAAAGGTATTCTTCAGCCTTTACTAGTTCCAGAGTGAAAATGGGAAAATATATCCATGGACTTTGTTTTGGGATTACAGAAGACATATAGAGGTAATAATGCAATCTAGGTTATTGTTGATCGATTGACTAAATCTGCTCATTTGATTCCTATTCAAGATACTTTGCCTCTAGACCAACTTGCTCGGTTGTATATTAAAGAGATATTCAGGTTGCATGGAGTTCCCCTCTCCATTGTATCTGATCGTGATCCCAGGTTTACTTCTAACTTTTGAAAAGGCCTTCAAAATTCGTTGGGTACTAAATTAAATTTTAGTACAGCTTTTCATCTGCAATCGGATGGGCAGTCTGAACGAACAATTCAGACCTTGGAGGATATGATACATGATTGCTCTATGGATTATTAGGGAAGTTGGGACCAACATCTTTGTTTGGTTGATTTTTCATATAATAGCAGTTTTCATTCCAGTATACAGATGGCTCCGTTTGAGGCATTATATGGGAATTAGTGTTGAACTCTATCTTTTTGGGATGAAGTGGGTGAAAGGAAGTTGATGGGACCAGAATTGGTAGAAGAGATGGCAGAAAAGGTTCAGTTGATTCAGAAACACATAAAAAATGCTCAGAGCAGATAGAAAAGTTATGCAGATAACCAGAGGAAGGATCTATCTTTCTAGGTAGGTGATCATGTTTTTCTCAAAGCTTCACCATGGAAAATTGTGATGCTATTTGGTAAGAAAGGGAAGCTGAGTCCAAGGTTCATTGGACTATATGAAATTATGTAGAAAGTTGGATCAGTTTCTTATCGAGTGGCTTTACCTCTGAGTTTATCTCAGGTACAGAACGTTTTTCATGTTTCGATGTTGAGAAAGTATATGCCAGATCCATCTCTTGTTTTGAGCCCAGAGGTAGTTCAGTTGGAAGAGAATCTATCTTATGAGGAACAACCGGTTCATATTCTTGACCGTAGAGAGCAAGTGTTGCAGAATAAGGTAATTCACCAGGTTAATGTTTTATGGAAAAACCATATGGTTGAAGAGGAAATGTGGTAATCTGAAAATGCTATGAGGGATAAATACCCCCACTTATTTTGATAAGTGAATAAAATTGCGAGGATGAAATTCCCAAAAGGGGGGAAGTATGTAACATCCCAAGTAAGTAATGAATAATAGATATTCTTATCTATGTCTATTTATGAATTAGATAGTGTTTTAGAGGCATAAAATGAGAATAAATCCAATCATAAGCATGGAATACTCTAATATTTTTAAAAGATTATTTTACAGCATTTTGATGGTAAACAATTTTTAAATCTAACTTTTGACAATTTTATAAGCTATATTTGTCAAAATAAACTTATTCCTTATGATTGGGACATTGAAATTTACTTTGAATAAATTTTTTTTATTTTTCTGATAATGTTCATTCTTTAATGAATAGTGAAAAGTGTTGTATTTTAATTCAAAACCTCTTTTTAATCTAATTTCTTTATATAGTTAGATTATCTTTTTAATTGGTTTTAAAGTGAAATTAGAATATATTTTTACCATTTAATCCAATGGTGCTCATTGGAATCAATATCACTTTGATATTGGACATAAACGAGTGTCAATCTTTTGAAAGATATTGTTTCTTAAAAACACGCTATTTGATTTGACAGTGGGATTTAATTATAAAATTAATTAATGAAACATCTATGTTATAAATTTGGTAAAATAGACATCATTTTTGAATTCAGAATATCAAGTATAGTTTAGGATGAAGTTTTGGTATTTTTCAGAAAAACCTTAATTTTTGATGAATAGTGAAACCACAAAGTGGTAGTTACAAAAAATGATTTTTCGTTTAAATGGGACTTTACCACTTTTGTGATTTCAATTTTAAAAATCCAATATAAATGATTTTAATTATTAAGTAAAATGTGGTTCAATGGGATGAAAATAATTTTTGATGAAATGTAAATTTTAAGTTTTACTAATCGCGATTAAAGGTAATTAGTGTGATTTAAGGTAAAAACGATATTATAATAAAATGAAAATATCTTGACACTTGTCCTAACCCTATTGGATGAGTCATGGCCGACCAATACAACCCATGGGTCGATTTTTTGGACCCCATGGAGCCACTTGGGTAAGATAATGACATTAATTCCTTTTATTTAAAGTAAAAGTAAAAATGACACAAACATGTATTATTTTACTAAAACAATTTTTACATGTGGCTATACAAGTCCGATTCTTGACTATAAATAGTGATTGGAAATATAAAATTATTTCCTACATCATAATATTTGTTTTATAATTTTTAGACATTAAATAAAATAAATTATTTATGACATCATGATGATGCATCGATTACCTCATTATTTAACGATTTAAATAAAATGAAAAGATAATGTAAAATCTAAGACCTACACATGTCAAAAACATATTGGACGGGTGGATTTAGAACTCTTATCACCTTATAATCGAAATAAATCAATGTGGGACTTTTAAAATACGAAACTCATTTGAAAATAAAGTAACATTTTATACCTTTCCAAGAGTGCCCCTCCTCTCCTCTTATAAAAGGCCCCCACCTCTACCTCCTTACCCACACCTATCAAGCCATTGGATCAGCCAATCTCTGATCCGTTTGTCTCTATAAATCCCTATCTTTATCCTAGAATCCTTACCTTAGGCAGAAAGCTCTTCAAGAAACCCTTTAGGCTCTAACCAAGGAGAGTTACCCGATTTAAAGGTAAAGTCTTCTCTAATGTTCTTTTGTTTTATTTTTCTTCTCCAACACACTAAACTCTTTTTATTAATTTATTTTATAACAACACCAGTATATTAAATATACTAGGATGTTTTTATAAGGAGTATTATAGCTAAAATTACACACACCTTCATCTAATGGTTAAAGAACATACTGTTTCTGTGGTTGGTGAATTTCTTCATCACGAAACAATTATTGTTCAATCTTATTTTAACACCTTTAATAGTTTCCATTAAGATTTAACTATATTTATATATGATATATATTATGTTTAGGTTTTACTTATGCTTCTTTATTTTTCATTTTTGTCATACCTTTATGGTTTTCATTATGGGTAAACTCGATATCTTCATTTTAGGAAGTGCGAATTACCGCCCCCTCAAAGTGATTTGATTCGTTAATACCATATGTGGTACATATAAAGGATAGATTTAATGATATTATATATGATATTATAATAGAATTATAATATACCTTTATATAATTATTATTTCATTCCATTAAAGTATGACATAGAAATGAAAGTAGAGTTCATGCGTACGTATGACTTACCATCTCCATGAACGGTGCATTTCATTTCTTATCCCCAAATGTAATGTAATATTATAAGTACATATAAATAATGGATATATATGATATATGTTACATCTAAATGATGAATGTAATTCTGGAATTAAAATATACATATCTCTCATTTAGTTTTAATTCCATTAATATGACATAGAAATGAAAGTAGCGTTCATGCGTACGTACGGCTTACCGTCTCCATGAACGGTGCATTTCATTTCTTACCTCTAAATGATTATGTAATATTATAAATACATGTATATTCTGGATATATATGATATATATGATATCCAAATCATGAATATCATTCTGGATATTATGAACCTTTGACCACACAAACAACATGTAATTGTAAGAAGTCCACTTTCAACTTAAGAACCAAATATCGACAAAACAAACATTATTAAATTAAATTATTACATAATGTTTATAACATGGAAATAAGTGATATAAAAGGAATAATAAGTTTGAAAAATCTTCTTAAGAAATTAGAAATTAACTTCAATTTATTATTCATGAGATTAAAGAGAAATGGAGTCACATCGGACACGAGGTAAGGGACTTAGTCTCAATCTCCTTTCATTGAGGCATATTTTGTTCTAATACAAGACTCTCTTTTATACGATGTATAAAACACCTTTTAATTTTCATTTCATTCAAAGTTAATCTTTTTCTACAAAGAATTTTACAAAACGACAAAAAGGAATGTTTCTTTTAACGTACATGGTGACAACGACCATTTCCTCCGCCACGAGTATTATTTGGTCTTTGGCTTCCTCAACAAGCCGTAATGTTTTTAAAATGAAATAAATACCATATACTATTTTATCTATTTTGGTATAAAAAATGGTTTTTATAATGGATTTGTTATGTCAATATATTTAAGTGATATATTGTGATCAAAGTGTGGAAATTTTTTCTTTCCATTATATTTGTTTTATGTCTTATGATTTTATAATGATACTTGGACATATGATGGGTGGTTACGTGATAAACCATATGACGGGTGGTGCCGTGAATACCAGGACGGGTGGTTATGTTATATTCTTTAATGCATTGGGTATGGAAGTCAGTCGTATGGCTATTCCATTAAGTGATATGTGTGGAAGTCGACCGTATGATTATTCCATTTAAGTATGTTTATCTCCCAAGTTACCTTTATATGTTATATGTTCTTTATATGGGTTTTATGGTAATATTTTGGTTATAAAAGGTTAAGTAATGATATTTTATTCATTGAAGAGTTTTTACTACTTCATAAAGGTGAAAATTATTACTTTGATAAAGTATACATGGTTTACTTGTGGTTTTGAAAAAACATACATTTTTCATTCCTTGTGTATCCCTTACTGAGCTTTTTATGCTCCCCCCAAGTTTTTTTTAAATGTTTTTCACAGGACGTAATGTGGAGTAGGGTAAATGATGGGATCAAGGGAAAGTCATGCTATATAAAATGTGGAACTAGACATGTTTCTTTTTAAGAGTTTTTATTTTTATGGAAACTTAGTAGAAGTGTCTACTTTGTAATCTTTTGAGATGTAATAGTTATGTCATAATTCTCTAAAACTCTAAACCTGAAAAGATCCTGAATGTGAATTATTCATTTAATTCAATATTAAGTAAGGTTTAAGGCTGAGGCCTTATAATTAATGTAGTTCAAATAAGATTGACTTTTTTTCTATATATTTTATTGATGACCAGAACATCTATTTTTTCAAAATGTGAGATTAATAATTTTCACACTATCATCATATTATTCAGTTGAAAATGGTTGTGGGGAGAGATTATATTTTTACAAACTGTTAAATTCCATTTTTAATTATGATAAGGAAGCTCATTTTGAGAAAAATATTTATTTCTCATTTACATTACCATTCTTCCATTCTTCAATTGATAATATGAAGTATCTTCCCCAAAAATTAGACTTGTTTTATGTCCCTAAATATTTATCAAGACAATTTTCCATATGGATGGAAGTCATTAATTGTGAACATTATCATATAATGAATAAGAAAATAGTCTTTGTTGTAGGAATCAAAAACTATAGAATATGTGTCCTATATAATTATGAAATCATTAATCAATTTTAAAAGATATACATAAATATCATTTCCTAGATATCTTGGTCTATGAATCATCAAGATCATCAGAACATATTTTTTATTCCTAGATATATGTTCGGAAAAGTTGGAAACTACAAAAAAATAAGATATAAACTATGTTGGCTACTGAGGTTATCATATGGAATCATTCAATCTATTCATAGTCCCATTCATATATTTCCAAATTCACAGCCAAAATTAGGAATTTTTTATCAAATAACTTGCTCATGGTGAATCAGTAGGGTGACATAAGTTTTTGTTAGATATATGCTCATCATTATCCTATCTAATACCTTTTTAATCATTTGAATATTCAAAAAGATTATTTAAATGAGGATTTATTTGAGGGCACAAAATTAATTTAGTAGGAGGTTTAATGTTAGTACATTAAAAGAATAATAGTTTAAAATTACATCCATCTTATATCATGATGTCCCACATTGAAGACATTTTGATAAACATTCATATTGATTCCTATAAAACACACAGCCATTGGGGACATCATATTTTTTAATATAATATAATACCATTGTTGATAAAATTTTATTTTTTTAATAATTGGAATATTGAAGCCTATTTCTTACATGAAGTAACACTTTTAAATGTTCACGCAATTCAGAAAAAGCATTGACCACTCTCCCATTTCTTGATTTCAAGTTAACTATTATCTATACTTCTCAGAGTAATGTATATTTTGTGAAATTTGAGAATAGAATTTTCTCATAATTTCTATATAATCATTCAATAATTACTATTTTTTGATGAATTCAATGCCTACATCATGATTTAATTATTACATATGATCCTATGTTCATGATCAATATTTTCATCAACATTAAATTATGAATTTTATTATATTTCACTACAAAAGATCCAACGTGTATAATTATGGCTAAAACCATAGAAAATTATTTGATCCTTTATTTCTCTAGAATTTAACTTTCTCATATTCAAACACTTCATGCATGGATATAAAATCTAATTTTGTTTTCAATATTTCATTCAAAAAATTCCAATATATCATCAACTCCTTTTTTTCATATTCAACAATGGTTCTTATTAAATTTATCTAATTATGATCCATTAGTTACTTAAGATCATAGTATAAAATTTTAATATTTTAAAACATATAAACATTTAATTATATAAATAAATATAAAAAATTTAAACAAAAAAACATATATTCAAAATAATCAATTATGGATAACTATTTTATCCTAAAAAAATTATACATAATGAACAAAATATATCATTGAAATATTTTTAAAAAATGTTATTAAAAATTCATAAAGAAGATCATTTAAACATGAATAATTTTTTAGGGGATAATTTATCTTAAATCAATTTAAAAATGAAAGAAAAGATACACAAAAATTATAAATGAAAAAAATTGAAGGAAAACATTTTTAACCACCAAAAAAATATAACAGTTAAAATTTATAAATAAAAAAATTATAAATAAAACCCATTCTAAACAAAATAGTGAAAATATTTTATAATAATAAAAAATTATAATACTAAAAAATGATAAAAACAAATGAACTGATCATTTAAATTTATAACAAAGAGATAATTAATTTATCTTCAAAAATAAAAAAAAATAAAAATTTCGGAGGTCACTAATGGAAAATAGATTATGATTTTTGATCAACTATATCAACATAGGTGGAAACAAGGTGAAGGTATCAAGAATGAAGAAAATCAAGTCTAAAAAATAATTAAAAAAAGAAACCAACAAAAACATTAAACTGTGGTTTCTAGTTGAAGAAGATAGATTGATAATAATGAAATAAGGATGAAGGATTATAGATTGAGGAGAAAAAATTTGAAAAGATAATGAAAATAAACTTCAATAAAAGATCTAGGGTCATCCAAGGTCTTTCGGATCCATAGAGTTTTGTCTCCAATTAAGAGAATGAGTTTTGATTGAAAAGGAAAAGGGGGATTTGGGGACTTGATGATTTTTTTAATAAAATTTTATCATCTATTTTTAAGAAAAAATTAATTTCATTTTTAATAAATTTAACATATTTTTATAAAAAACCAATGATAATTGTTTTTTTACATTACTTTTAATGTTAATTTCTAAAAAAATGTTAAATCTTCAGCATTAGGGATTCTATTTCTACTAGTGCTTATCCTCCTTGATTGCTCCCATAGGGGTCATAATAGGCTGTTAGGACTATATCAATTATAAATTTCTCTCTTATAATAGTGCTATGAATAATTTCTTAAACCAATCCAAGAAGTTAAAGATGACCAGGATATTTTCTTTGTCCAATATTAATCCTGGTGAAATTGAATTGGTGATGGTGATTTCCATTTGATCTTAAAAAATATATTTATCATTTTACTACTTTATGTTGATTACCAATATTCATAAAATATTAATTGAATCTTTAAATGTATCCTATTAGATTATAAAATCTTAGTATCCATTAACTAGAAGATTCAGAAAACAAATTCACTTGATTATTCCAGTAGAAATGATCCATAGAACCTATCTGGATAGTCTAAGCTATGGATATGCCAATACTTGAAGAGTTTTATGGTGGGATTTTGGATATCCCACTACATTAACACATAGTTACATGACCTTATGAGATAAATCCCAACCTTAATGAATTGTAACCTTGAAAAAATAAATATGTTTTTTGAAATTTACACCAAACAACTTATTTAAGGAATTTTTTATAAAATTCACCAACATATTTTATAATAACTCCTCTATAGATGGATGCAACCTCATATATTAATGATGATTATGTAGAGTGTATGGTTTCATTCAAACTGATGTAATGGAAGGATTTTGACTTAACATTATATTTGAGGGGTTTCTTTCCAGAAGAAATAATTCATTTTTCTATTTAACATGCATGTTATTTCTAATCACACTCAGAACATAAACATGCTTCAAATATAAAATAGTCACCATGTATTAATCCAATTATATATATGCATTCTCATTTAGAATTCTATGATATTTTTTAAAAATAACACAATAAAAAATAATAAAACATTCACAAATAAATAAAAATGATGCGATCATAATAATTATTATAATGGTTGATCCATCGAGATATAATTTATTAACCTATATACAAAGTGAAAATCTCAAGTCATGGTTAATTCTTGTTATAGGGACGATGATTTCCAATTCAAATTGATCATATATGGTATTTTTCCATATCTCAGTGTGATTTGTATCTCATTTCATCATTTTAATTTTATAAAAATACTCAAATGAATGTGAAGGAGCATCAGGAATATGGGATACACATTAATAAAATCACACAAGGATGCACATGCCCTTATCAATATAATTTGATTTAGGGATGATACACGACCCCAGTTTATAGATTAATTATTATAAAAATTAAAATTTCAATAAATATGTAAATAAATAAATGCAAATATAAAACATACAATGGTAGGCCTCACTCATGATCAGTTTATATAAAATAAAATTTCAAAATAAAATTTAATTTTCAATTAATTATACTTAGATAAGTTAATTATGAATTAAAATAAATTAAATTGATTTAAATTCATAACATATATATCACACAGTCTTATAAAAAATTTATAAATGTCCTTGTATTTTTAAAATAATTTGATGGGTTTTTATATAATCTTTTTGGATACCACTTATATTTTTAACAACCCCATAGGGGTTTTGAGTCAGAATTTGGTGTAGACTGTACTTGGCATGTCTAGTAGGGTCGACCCAGTTCAACTAGTGTTTTGGTAACCTGGTTGGGTATTCTGTCTAGGAGTAAAAACCTCACTATGGGGGACATGGTGTACTAATGGTGGAACACAACACACAACCCTATTAAAATAAATAATTACTTTTAATAAAACTCTCAATTCTATAGGATTCAAGAGGCTGCCCCCAAAATTAGTTGGATGGGGGACTATGTTTTTTTTTTCTTTTTTTCTTTTTTTCTTAAATCCATATAATAACCTTAGTTTTTTAGAAAGAAATTATATTTTTACACAGAATCAACCTCCCCATTTGTGAAGTGTAACCATGGGTAACTTTTTTTTGAATATATATGTGTATATATATATATATTATACATTCATTAAAATTATTATTTTTTAAATCGTTTCTTAAAACATTAGATGGATCTAACTAGGTTATCCAACCTCAGATCGAAGCTTTTTAAATTACACTAGAACTATTACGATTCCCTATAGTTGAATATATGAAAATATATTTTAATACCATAATTTAACACATGATCACATTGATACCACTTATTGGTACCATCCACACAAATAATGTGTGAAATAATCGGATTTCAAAATTTTATCACTATAATTATGCCATAATATCATTTATTGTGAGGGTAGTTAGGGTGAAAACCTAATGATCATGTATAGATGGAATTATGAAAAAAATTCCGAATCATTAATTTATTCTATTTTGAAGATGCAGGTATATTATTCTCAACACCAATGTTTTTTTCTTGATGAAACCAATGTCAGATCCCTATAAACCATCCATAAATTCTTTGAAAATCCTCTAATGCATTGATCATTGATTTTTTAGTGATAGAACTGGTAAAAATGATCCTTAATACATCTTTATGATTAATGCATCATTGTTTCTTTGACATGGAAATAAAATACTAGATTGATATGCTTATAATGAATTTGTCTGACTTTCAGATGTGGGAGAGAAGATAAAGGATCTCCCAAATTCTATTGGATGAATAATACCACGAATTTGGGATTCTACAGACTTATATATCTTGGTTAAATTTATATAAATTTCACATTATCCTGAAAATATATTTAACTTTATAAATAATCCTAACAACACTACTTATTACCTAGTAATCAATTCCAAAATTTTATAATTATTCCATTACATACTTCAAACATATAAAATATTTCACATGATAAAATACTTTCCATTATCTCGACTCATTTTTCCTAACAATAATAAAAAATACTTGAATATTAAATTATTTTTCATCATTAAAATATTTTATCTTGTATTAACCTGAAAACATTTTAATACACTGAGAAAATAAATTTAACACTTATTATCCTAAACTGTAAAAATAATGAATTTTTTAATTTCTTGGAGATTTTTCAAATTCAGATATCACCCGAACCTTGTGGTGGGGCCTAACAAGTCATAAAATCCATTATATATTTGGATATTCTTTTGAATAATTTTTGTGCATAACACTTTAGGCCCTTATCTTGATAGAATTGGGTGTCTCTCATAGACCAGAAGTAGTGCCTTGCAACTTATAAAGGCATATAAGAAGATAATGTTTAGTCACAATAATTATAAAATTTCTTATGAAAACATGTCATGTAATAAAATCTATTTTTCATATAATATCTCATAAATTATGATGCATAACTTGTGTCACCATCCTTATATTATTTATTTATTCATTTAAAACCATACTTGAAGGACTTACCTTCTTTTAGCATGACTATGGATTTTGTGAAGGTACTAACATCCTAGTCCAATTGAGTTGAGATATCTATTTCTAAAATAGGAAGTGGAGAATCTTATCTTGATAATTCAATTGATACCATAACACCAATGACATACATAATACAAGCTACCACACCACAAACCTAAATATCATCATTGTCATCTTGCATCAAAGAATGAGATCAAATTGTACACACTGATAATTATCTCAAGTCATGATACCAATACACATGTTCATAAATAAGAAAAATTCATGACAACTACAATATGTGATGTTATTATTGGATGGATAACCCTCATAATCTAATATACTCAAGACTATTGAGTACAAAATCCATGATAATAAGAATCAACACTTATGAGCCCTTAACACTTGATAGTAAAAAATCATATATTTCCTATCAACACGGTATATCTTGACTATAGGATTTTTATTTAAGATGATTTTCATAGTATCTCAATTTCTCATAGTAGATGAGAATTTAAATAATCATTTTATAAGATATGTAATATAGGGACCATACCAATTATATAGTATATGTAGAAGTGATGTTATTATCATAGTAAGATAAACACACACACACACACATATATATATCAATCTATATACATGTAATTGTAATCAAAGTACATGTACATGTTGGGTATATGAAACCCAATCATAACAGTTATCACCATTATTCCCTTATTTTTAGTTTTATAGAGTCCCTATCCTAGAATAATTGAACAAAACCCATGTTGGATAGAAATAGATATCAGGTGAACCTCCCTATATACTAGAGGCTACTGACTATATAAAAACCATTCTCTTTATTTCATATTAAAAAATGGTTTATTACATAAAATTCATCTCAATAAAACATAGAAGATCAATTGGACCAGTGTTTTTAGGGATTCAGATAATTACATAACAACATAAAACATGAAATACATATCGTTATTGAAAGCTTCTTTTAGATGAACACAATATTCCTTTATACTTAGCATTGCATGGGATAACATAAGGAAATACATAGGAAAGGGGTGAGATATGAAGCCCAATATGGGAAGGAAAATGGAATAACATGGGGAATACAATACATTTTAGATAATAGTCATATAAATGGATCATAAGAGAAATGTGAAAATAAGGGCATTATAGAGCATGATAATCATAACATTGAAATGTTGAAACAAATTAAAACACTACATCATTAACATAAAGGAATCTGAAAAACCTATGTACCAACATGGTGGAAAAGTCCTATAATGAAATTAGGTAAAATAATTTCCCAACATGATGTTTTATGATACTAAACATTACCCAATGCATTGGAGTTCTTGCTATCAAGGCACACCCTTTATAATCATTTCAATTTCATGCACAAGAGCACCACATAGATCATATAAGATGGTTTCATTCAACATCATAATATATTCTATGATCATGGAATGTGGAATAAATACATGTAAATCTTCAATCCATAATTATATGTTCATAAAGGTTAATACCCTTGATAGAGTAATGAGTATGGTATTCACTACACAATGATTTTTTCATGGAAATTTGCGGTGCAATTTCGGAAGCATAACAACGTTGTATGGAAATTCATAAAACTGGATGATGAGAGGGAAATGGATATATCATAATTTGTACATAAAATGGATAGCATGGGATCATTTAACGTAATCTCCTAATATGTGAAATTTAATTTTCTATGTATACTATACAAGAAATACATGAATGGAATTGAGAAGAGAGAAATCCCATAGGGAATTTCAGCATGGTAATGAGCGGGCTTAAATGATCATATGGGGATATATTAGAGTGAAAGTAAGATCCCATAATATATACATAAAATGGATAGTAAGTAGGTTTGTAATAATATATCCCAAATCAAGAAATTGGAAATTAAAAGGCATGATATAAAAGAGATACTTGAAGAAAAAGAAGAGAGGGAGATCCCTTACTTGGATGTGTGATCCCAAAGGATTGGGGGATGTTTATTAAGAGCTTGGGGGAACCTTTTTAAGACTCTAGGGAGTAGGGGGATGATGGTGTTCAAGAATAAAATTGTTTGAGTGAATAGAAATGGGTGCTTGGGTGGGTTTATATTGCAAAGGTTGGGGAATTCTTTATTATTTTGGTTTTGGAAACTATACACTTAAACATTCATAACCCCAATCCATCCCATGGGGTTTCTAATGGTTTCTAGCAAAAGTAATTGGTATAAATTATTTTATAAGGATAAGGGCTGAAGATATTAAGATATTTCCCTTTATTACATGGAGGTAAGTCAAACATTCAAAGAAATGATTTTAAAAATATTAAAATATATTATTGGTCTTGGAGAATTCACTAAGGCTTTGTAAATTAAATCAAATAAATTTAAAATTAAATTATATTTAAAAAAACATATATTTTTCCAAAGATACATTTTATAGTATCTTATTACATCACTATTAGTTCATTATGATGCCATAAAACATAATATATATTTATACAATATTTAATTTTTACCCAAAAAATTGATTGTCTAAGAAAATTATGAAAAATTCAAAATCAGATAATTTTGACATCCTGAATTAAAAAATAATTTCAATTTTATCTAAATAATTTTTTAAATATGTGAATTTTTACTTTTAAAATAAATATTTAAATTTATTGGTAATTGACGGGTTTTGACAAAAACAGTTTTCAAACCATAATAGAAATTATATTTAACTTCATAAAATATTACATGATAATTTATATTTAATAAAATTAATTTAATAATAATTTTTCATTGAAATAATATTTAATTTATAAATCCATTAATTCATCTAAACAGATTTCTTAATTGAATTTTAATATTAAAGAAAAATAATATTTATGATTTAAAAATCATTTACAAAGTAATAATAATAGGATGAAAGTATATTCGTTATTCTATACAAAAAAATGCACATAATCCTAATTCTAGGTCCCTATTATATATCCCTTTATTACACTAGCATACTCCCTATGTGTATAGTTTGCGGTGGTGGGGCTTTCTTGGGGTTATTCTTTGAACATGGTTTGGGACTTGATTTTGAAGAGCTTGAACTTATCCCATAAATAGTTTCTCTCATACTTTTGTTTCTTAATTTTAGATTGGGCTTGGTATAGGGAAAATCTCAGAAATTCTATCTCCCTTGGAAGATCCGATAAGTGTTTTTCATAGGGTAAAATCATACTAGTTGAGGCTATAACATCCTTTGTCTATGTCAAAGGATTTGTTAGAAGCCTATATTTATACTAGTCATGTGATAATTATTAAATGGATATATTATCAATGGTAAAGATACTTAATGGTCATTTAAATTTAATTTTATATTATAAAACATAATTAGTGCATGTGTTTTCTATATCCATAATCCATTTAATTAAAAGAATTGTAATTTTGTTCATAAATTTTCGGGTCATTACAACCTTCCCCCTTTAAGAAATTTCACCCTCAAAATTTCCTTTTCCAAAAATAAAATAGATGAGGGTATCTCAACCTCATCACTTCATCTGGTTCCCACGTCACTTCTGCAAACATTTGGTTTCTCCACAACACCTTGACAAGGGGCGTCGCCTTATTTCATAGAAAATTTTCTATACGATCTAAGATCTGCATTATATTCTCCTCATAGGAAATCTCATTATCCAATGGTACACCTCTGGATTTAGTACATGTGATGTGTCTGGTATATACTTCCTTAAGAGTGATACATGGAATAAATAATGTACTTGAGACAGGTTCAGTGGGAGTTCTAGTCGATAAGCCACTACTTCGATGTGATCAAGGATCTCAAAAATGGGAGATGTATCTTGGACTATGATTTCCCTTCTTCCAAAATATCTTAACTCTCTCCCATGGAGATAAGAAGAGGAATACATTGTCTCTAATATCAAACTCTATGTCTCATCTATAATTATTAGCATATCCATTTTGTCTACTCTGGGAAGCATTTATGTCCTCCTTGATGGTCTTAACCTACTCCACCATTTATTTTACCATTTTCAGACCGAGAAGTTTTTTTTACCCAACATCACCCCAACATGCCAGTGTTCTGAACCTCTTCCAATAAAGGGCTTCATAAGGATCCATTTGGATGCTTGAGTGGAAACTATTGTTGTAAGAGAACTCCACCAAAGGAAGATGTTTTCCCATCTACCTTCTAAGCACATTGATTAAGCTCTCAAAATGTCCTCTAGTGTATGGATAGTCCAATCAGATTGGACATAATTTTGTGGGTGATATGACTTTCTCAAGATTAACTCAGTGTTCAATGTGTATTTGAGACTCTTTTAGAACATAGTGGTGAATCATGGATCTCGATCAGACACAATCAATAATGGTACTCCAAGTATCCTTATCACTTCTTTGATGTATATCTATGCTAGTCCGTCCAATGATAAATCCTATCAAACTGAAATGAAGTGTTCATTCTTTATAATACGAACCACAACAACTTAGATATCACTATTTCCTTTTAATGTCTTCAGAAGTTCAATGACAATGTCCATGGTGATCTTTTCCCATTTTCATGTTTAAATGGGTAATGGTTGCATCATACTCTTAGAATTATACATCCCATTCTTCACTTGCTGGCATACCAGGAACTTTGATGTATATTTAGAGATATCCTTCTTAATGTTATCCTGCCAATAGTGCTCTTAGAGTTCTTAAAAATTCATCATGTTTCCTAGGTGAGTGGAGACATTCGAACTATGTACATCATCTAAAAATTATTTCTTTAAATCTGAATTTTATGGATAACATAGTCTTGAACAAAATCTCACAATTACTTCTTCATTAACATTTACCTATTGGGATTTTCCTTTTCTAATAGTTTCAACTTTCTTCTGAATTCCCACTTCATATTTTTGAATATATTTTAACAATTCCAAAAGAGACTGTTGAGTTATCATTTTTGGAAGGATTTATAATGTTTCTTTCTTTACGATTCCCATTTACATATTCATCAATTCTATGAAGATTGTATCCTTTTAAATTTTCACCAATGATAGAATTTTAGGGCCCTTGATGAGATCTAACCATATTCATTGGTCCATATTCATTTATTTATTTGTGAATATATATTTGAGAATTTTGTAATCTGTATATATTTCACACTTCTACCCAGAGAGATAATACCACCAAATTTTCAATACAAAGATCACAACTACCAACTCCAGATCATGTGTTGGATAATATTTCTCATGTATTTTCAACTACCTTGAGGCATAGGCAATAACTATATCATTTTTCATCAATACACATCCTGAGCCCTTATTTGAAGAATCACTGAAGATTACGAAAATCTCCACACTTGTAGGTAGTGTGAGCACCTGGGTAGTGATAAGCCTCTTCTTCAACTCCATGAATATTTCTTCACATTCACCATTCCAAAAAAAACTTGACTCCCATCCAATTTATCTTGGTAAGAGGTTTTTAAAATCACGATAAATTTCTCATAAATCAGCGATAATATACAAATAAGCCTAGGAAGATAAGGATATCTATCACTGATGTTAGCCTCAGCCATCACTCAATTGCTTATATTTTGGAAGGATGCACAAACATCCAATTTATTATGATGATATTCCCCAAGAATGATATTTCTTTCAATCGAAAACCACACTTGTTGTTCTTTTCACAAAGCTTCTCCTTTATCAATGTGTTTAGCACATTTCGTAGATTATCCTCATGATCCTCCTTAGTTTTAGAGAATATTAGAATATAATCTATAAAGACTAAAAAAATTTGTCAAGGTAATCTCTAAAGACTCTACTAATAAAGTCCATGATGATTTCTGAACCATTGGTGAGTCTGAATGCATCATAAGGAACTAATAATGCCCATACCACATACAAAAAGTAGTCTTGGGGATATCCTCCTTCTTCACCCATACATGGTAATATCCTGACTGAAGATCCATCTTAAAGTAGTATTCTGGTCCACATAACTGATCAAATAAGTTATCAATTTTTTAAAAAGGATACTTGTTCTTTATCGCAATTTTGTTAAGAATGCGATAATCAATGAAAAGGCCAATTGGCCCATACTTTTTCTTGATGAAGACGACCGGGTCACCCCATGGTGAAGCACTTGGTCATATAAAACCTTTATCAATATTCTCTTGTAGTGGTTTCTTTAGCTCCTCAAGCTCCACAACATCTATTATATATAGAGTCTTGGATATTATCAACACCCTAGTTATAAGATCAATTAATAATTCAACAACTCTTCTAGGAGGAAGACCTTACAATTCCTCAGGAAACAAATCAGTGAATTACCTCACAATAGGCATGTCATTGAGGATAGATATTTTCATAGACTCAATAATCTAAGAAAGATACGAATTCTCATTGGGTAGTAATATCCATGCTTGAGATGATGGCGATAAAGAAGATTCCTCCTCCTCCGTGCACTTGTATAGAATTGGGAGTCGATTCACCATATAGAATGTGATTTACCACTCATTGAAATTAATGTTGGATCTATATAAGTAAATCCAATCCATGACAGGAATTACATAAAATTACACAAAGGGAAGTATGATGGGGTTCACCAGAAAGTTCAATGCACAAATTGTGATAGGGAAGGAGTTATTTACATGGGATGCTATAATTTCCCCATTTTTCATTTTCATGGAATTCTCTACTTCTTAGATTTTTGGTGGTGTTTGGATAGTTCTACAAAACGTTTTGGATATAAAAGAATGTGTAAGACTATGTAAGATAACACGAGGACTCAATTTTTTATTTTGGTTCTACTACTTAACTTTATCCAAATCGGACGTAGGGATGATAATTATTAAATGAGAGACCAGTTTGGGATATAACTAACACTGAGAGGGGGGGGGGGGGGTTGAATCAATGTTGAGAACTTTTTAGACCAATTATTACTTTTTATCATTTTACATCTTAACCTGTTAGGATCTTTATTCTCTTATTGTGTTTTACCCTTTGCATGCAATAATAGAACTTGGTAAAAATATGAACACAATATTTTTACAAGGTTCACCTCTGAATAAGAGTAGCAATTTCCTTTCAATGCATGGGGATGACCAGTTCATGGATTATCCAATATAATGTAATATGTTTTTACAATGGAGTGTCTTCGAAAACAATCATCCAGCTAGTGTGAGTCCCTACACTTTAGAGGTGGGTGGGAAACAATCCTCTTCCCTGGACTGGTGATATCTTAGTTCAACATGAAGCCTCTTGCTGGTTCTTTATAATGCCTATAGTGATAGTCTTTCATCCTTCTGGATAAGTTAGGTTCTGGTCTTGGTCTTCTTTGGTGATCTTCAGTTGATTAGATACAAAGCATTAGGCAAGATATTCTTCATTTTTTTCTCTTCTTATCTAGTGCAACACCAACAGCACTGGACATATTCTTTCTTCTTCTAAGTGAAATAACCAACTGAAATAAATCTTCTTCTCTCTTCTTGGTTATAATCACATATACCAATGTGTTTATTTAGAAACTGAGGATCAACTCACATAGAAACATCTAAATTAAACTACCCTAAATAATTGTAGTATTTAGTTGGGAATACTATGTTCTTATTCTTCTTCTTCTATTATTTTCTTTGCAACAAACATGTAAGTTTCACACTCTTCATCTTCAACTTCTTCAATGAAAAATCACCTGCACTAAAACCTTCTCTTATTCAAACGTTCTCTTTCAGTGAAAAACCACCATCACTGAGCACTTATTCTTATTCTTCTTCTTGCTAGAATCAAAAGTTCTCTTTTTTATTTTTAAAACAATAAAGTATAGCTCAAACTAGCATCATCACATTTGATTAGAAGTTGGTAAGAACTTCTAAAAAAGCTCACAGCTTGCATGCCAATCCTTACTTGCATGCCAACTTACATGCGTGCCTACCTACTAGAGTGCCACCAAATTCTTGTGTTCCACAATTGTCCACAACTCACAACTTGCGCACCACTTCGGGGTTTTACAAAACACATTTGTTGCACAAAACTCCCTTCTTGCGCGCCTCTTACAACTTGCATGCCACTTCTACTTACATGCCACGCTGCTTGTGCACCACACTACTTGTGTGCCACACTACTTGTGTGCCTTAAAAAAACTCTTGACTTGTGTGACACTTCACCTTTCACACCCATTTCTTCTAAATGCATGATCAGAGCTACAATTTTCTCTAAATTGTTGAGCATTAAAAAATGGGGAGGCTAGTCATCTTTTATATAGTCATTTTGGTGACTTCCACGCCACATACACTTACACGTTGTTCGTACTTGTGTTCCGCTCCATCACTTGCATGCCACTCCATCACTTGTGCACCATTCCATCACTAGCATGACACTTTAGTTCCTTTGCCATATTTTGATATGATGATGTTGAAATATGACTTGTGCGCCCCACTTGCACGTTGCTTATACTTGCACGCCACTTCTTGACTTGCATGCCAATCTTTACCTTGCACGCCACTTTATTTCCATTGTCATATTTTTATGGGATGATCTAGAAATATGACTTTCATGCAACATACAGTTGTGCGCCACATATACTTTCATGCCACACATGCACACCACTTTTGACATGTGCGCCACTTTTTTTCTTTTTCCAAATACACTTATTTACTCTCCCAATGCTTCATAAGGCTTGCAATACAAGGTCTCCAAACTTATGATATTGGTGAAATACATATCAGCAAACCATCGTCATAGTTTATCTTTCATGAAAATTGTCTTCCATGATTTTATTGAAATAATGAAATATTGCATGACCCTTAATTCCTTTTCTTCTTCTAAGCTTTTTGGAATATGAATTCCAAAGAACTTATCACATGGATTATGACTTTAAAAGATCTTAAATAATCTCTCTTCATTCAAAAGTGAAGGCTTGAGACTTTTTCATACACCTTCAATGTGACAGAGAATGTATCACCTTTGATACATGTATTTTGAACTTTAAAAACAGTGCAACAGTCATATGATTTCAAGACAATGTGTAATGAATGGCTATCATAGAACGCCAAGCCCTTACACACTCTGTCTTCTTCTTCAACCATAATTCTCTACTTCTTGAAAATCTTATTATTCTTTTCTTCAAGTAAGATCTTCCATGGTTCTCATGAAATCATGAATCATTGCATGGTCTTTTTCAAATCCTCATTCTTCTTCAATCATCATTAGATAGATGATACTTCACTATTCTGATCTAATCATCCATAAATGGATGATAATTATCTATTCTTCATTGTTGTAAACAATGTGTCACCTTTGACACAAGTTCTTTGAACTTAGGATCAGTTCAAAAATCATTGTAATTGATCTTCATAGATAATTTCTCAAGTATGACATCCAATTCTATAACAATTCTCTAGGAAACCTCACTTCATCCATTCTCCATTAAATTTTTAGTCATTCTTCATCTCCTTCTTCATTTTGACCAGCATTGACAACTTTTGACATCAAATACAATATTCATACAAAAAGTTGTCCCAACAATCTCCCCTTAGTATTTTGTTGTCAATACCTTAATATCTTCTCAAATGAATGTGTCAATTTCAAAATGAGAACATTCTCTATCCCCTTTACTTATTTCTCTCCCCCTTACATTTCAAACTTTCATTTCACTTTCTCTCCCCCTTATTTACAAGAAATAAAAATTTCATGATAGAGAGGGTATCTATCCTTAATTAAGTAGTGTGCCATCAATAATTTCACTCTAAGTCTACTTGAGAAAAGCTCAATATAGAAAACAAGTGGATTTAATTTAGACAACAAAGCTATCCGGTATCCACTGATCATGATACCTAATGAGATGAGATCTCCTACACTTGTCTTCAAGGGTTTTCCACGAAGATATCGAATGTGATCGGAAATAATTAAACCTTAAATTTTTGCACTCACTTGAACAAAAGGATTACAAACATTCAAGTGCAATTGGTAGGATAAGTGGCATTGGGGAACTTTTATTCTTTTTATGTCACCGATTGACCTAGTTACATCCCATTTGTAAAAAAATGTTTATTTTGAATAACCAAGGATGAGAGATTAATATACAAAATACCTTTTCCAATGACATGATATTTAAGTAATTTCTAGAGTAATTGAATTTGACACATTCTTAAGTTTATTATCATTGAAATAAATACTCTAGAAGCTTCATTATTTGTTTCCCTCTTAAGGGAACACTCCTCATCATTTTCATCAATGATGATCCGTCATCATATAAATATTTGAATATCAATTGATTAATCATCCACATATGACCAATTCTTTATCTTTTCTATCATGAGTTCATAGCAATCCCTACTTCTCAAGTTATCCCCTTGATATCTTTCTTCACCTTCAATTCCTTCTATTATCAGAACAAATACAATACACAATTATTTAAGGGAATAAGGTGGATCCTTATTTCTTCTTCAATGTGAGCAGAACGGCTGGGATGATTTTCTCAACCAGGATTCTCCATTTGCACTAATCCTCAAACTTTCAAATATAATCTTCAATTTTGACCACAGTTGTGTGGATCTCAATAATTCTTCCATTTATTTGTGTGTGAATCTTCTTTCTTCAAGATCATTCCAAGAATTAGAATCTACTAGTGAAAGTTTCATCCTTTTGATAAATTCTTCTATGGATGTAATAAATTTAATTTAATTTTTATCATTTTTACCGGCCTTGTTGCACCTCACACAAAAAATTTCATGAACATGAGAGTTTACTTTTGTTTGAAACCTCTTATTCACATTTTATTCATCATGTGGAATCTTCTTATTACTTTTTGTACTAGACTTCTCCTGCACATCTTCTTATTTTATCATTCTTTATAAAACTTTAGGCCAGATAACTAATATGTATTTTGGAATTGTTGAAGCATGTTTTTAATTTCTTCCTAGATTATTTTGAGTGGAATCCTTCTTAGTGGTTTTTTTGATGCACCACCCTTCACCTCCTTGAACATAGAATCCAATGGATTCTCAGATTTTTTTCTTGGCGTCTTCTTGGGAGAATTTGTTTTTAATACATTTTCCTAATTTCTTCCAAAGGATGATTCTTTATTTTTAGCCAACTGCTATGATATTATTTTGTTTTCATATTTGGGTACCTGTTGAGGTCAACATGAACCATTCATGTGAAAACTTCTATATCATACATCATAGATGTTATCTAACATTCCAAATCAGTTTGCAGTATAGCTTCTGGATCTATGGATGTTGCTTCTTATTCTCTGGATTTCTACACCTTGAGATGGACTTTCTCTATGCTTTTACATTTAATGGGTTTTACCAACAATCCACTGCATAATGCGCAAATATATTACAGTACCAGCATTAATCAACAAACCTTGAATTCTTCCCATCTTTTTTAAAAGGTTGGGGAATATTCTTCTTGGTATGTTGTGCTTTCTGTGCAAAGCTATCTTCCACAATCATTCACCTATCCACTCTAGCCATGGTGGTAGGTTTCTTCTCACATTTCTTTATCCATACTCGTTTAGAATTTTTCATCCAACCATCACTTTTTGTAGAAGAATTTTAGAAACATTCATAAAAGTTAGTATGGATGGTACCTTTACTTTCTCAGCAACTTGAGATAGATCAATGAGGGAAGCCATGATCTTATTATTACATGTTGGAGGTATTTTTACATTATAATCATCCATTGAGCATTGAGTACTAGCAGTAGTTGTTTCCTTATTTTGTGGAGAATCAATATGTGTCTTCTCAAGATTGGCCAACTTAGCTTCCAATTCTAGACATCTCATTTTGAGGATGACTTCTTGGTCTTTAATAATAGTCATATTTACTTCACATGCATTTCTGAATCTTTCAAATTCATCTTCAAGCATCTTTACTTTGTTTTGTAATAAAGAGTCAGGTTCCTTCATCTTCTTGAAATTTTCTTCCAAATAAAACTTTTTGACTTCATTTCCCTTTTTCATCTCATCTCCAAGTGCACGAATCTTATCTTCTAGATTCTTGTTGAATACCTTTTTTCTTCAACATATTTGATCCACTTTGAAGAAATTAATTCAAATACTCTCTTTGTTGCTTCAAAGTCTCCAACTTGTCTGGAGAGCATTGGGAATTCAACAATTTTTGATCTTAATCCTTTCTCCAAAACATCTGTTTTTTCATCCAACTGAGTGATATTTTTCTGCATGCATTGAAATACTCCACAAACCCAGGCTTTTATTTCTTCAGGAATACCATGAAGAATCATTCTTTATCAATCAACTGATATTTCTTGAGATGTTGTAGATTGATCATCACCAATTGTGCTATCATTTTCATCCTGAGAATAATTTCCAAATGTACTAACACAAACCTCTTGATCATTTGAGGTAGTAAGGATGTCCATCTTCTTGGTGAAAACATGATCCACCATCTCATTAATTTCCATGTATGATATGTCCTCATTTTCAGCATGGCATAGAGATACATATACTTTCTATTCTTTAGAATAGAGGGACTTCTTCAGATTTTTCTTCTCCTTCTTTTTCCTATTCATCATGGTTATAGTAGATATAGAATTCTGATCAGAGATAAATGACTATTTATCAAAACTGAACTTCATTGTTGACTAAGGAAAGAATCTCAAGTCTTGAGAAGAGAATATCTTCAATATAGAGAATCCAACAGAGTTGAACCTCCCTCTCATACCAATTGAGATGACCAGTTTGGGATATACCTAACACTGAGGGGGGGGGGTGAATTAGTGTTGATGAATTTTTAAACCAATTTTTACTTTTTATCCTTGTACCTCTTGACCTGTTAGGATCTTGATTATATTATTCAATTTTACCTATGGCATGCAATAATTGAAAGCATTAAAAATATGTTCATGATATTTTTACAAGGTTCACCACTCAATAAGAGTAGCTACGTCTTTTCCATGCATCAGAATGAAGAGTGCATAAATTCTCCACTAAAATGTAATATGTTGTTATAATGGAGTGGTGAGGAAAAAAATCCTATAGCCAGTGAGAGTCCCTATACATTAGAGGGTGTAAGAAACAATCATTTTCCCTAGACTGGTGATAACCTAATCCAACATGCAGCCTCTAGCTAGTTCATTATACTACCTATAGTGATAGTATTATTCCTTTTTGATAAGTAGGTTATGCTCTTGGTCTTATTTAGTGATCTTCACTTGATTACTTGAAAAAACAGTAGGCACTCAATTATTCCTTCATTCTTTCTCTTCTTATCTAGTGCAACACCAACTGCACTAGACTCCTTCTTTCTTCTTCTTAGTGAAAAAACAAACAGAACTAAATATTCTTCTCTCTTCTTGTCCAAAATCACATATACCAATATGATTATTCAAACACTGAGGATCATCTCACATAGAATCATCTGAGTTAAAATACCATAATTAATTATAGTCTTTAGTTGGACATGCTCTCTTATTCTTATTATTTTATTCTTTCTATGCGACAAACATGTAAGCTGCAAACTCTTCTTCTTATAATTCTTCAATGAAAAACCAGTTGCACTAAAACCTTCTCTTCTTCACACATTCTCTTTCAGTGAAAAACCATCTGCACTGAGATCTTCTTCTTCTTCTTCTTGCGAGAATCAAAATGTTCTATTTTTTATTGTTAAAACAATGAAGTCTGTCTCAACTTAGCATCATCAAAGTTGATCAAAAGCAGGTAAGAACTTCTAGAACAACTCACATCTTGTGCGCCAATCCTTACTTGCATGCCACCCTACTTTTGATCCTCCCTGCTTGTGCGCCACCAAATACTTGCACGCCACAATTGTTCACAACTCACAACTTCCACGCCAGTTCGGGGTTAGACACGACACACTTGTTGCACACAACTCCCTACTTGCATGCCTCTTACAACTTTCACGTGACTTCTGCTTGCACACTATGGTGCTTGCGTGCCATTCTGCTTACAGGCCACACTACTTGTGCACCTTAAGAATAACTCCTGACTTGCACGACACTTCACCTTGAATTCCCCTTACTACTACTTGTGGGACTAGAGCTCAAATTTTTTCTTAAGTGTTGAGCATAGAAAAATGAGGAGGCTAGTCTTCTATTTATAGGAATTTTGTTGACTTGCGTGCCACATACACTTGCGGGTCATTCCTACTTGCGTGCTACTCCTTCACTTTTGTGTCGCTCCATCACTTGTGCTCCATTCCATTACTAGCGTGAAAATTTCTTTATTTTGACATATTTTGATATGATGATGTTGAAATATGACTTGCGCACAACATACACTTGGGCGCCCACTTGTGCTTCCCTTATACTTAAACGCCACTTTTTGTATTGCGCACCAATATTTCACTTCTGTACCACTTTATTTCCATTGTCATATTTTGATGGGATGATCTTGAAATATGACTTGCATGCAACATACACTTGTGCGCCACATATACTTTCCCGCTACACTTGCACACCACTTTTGAATTGTGTGCCACTATATTTCTATTTCCAAAAACAATACTTTACCCTCCCTATCCTTCATAAGGCTTACATAACAAGATCTACAAACGTAGGACATTTATGAAATAAAAATAAAAAATCATCATTATAGTTTATCTTTCATGCAAATCAGATTCCATGGTTTTCTTGAAATAATGAAATAGTGCATGACCCTTAACTTATTTTCTTTTTATATGATTTTTGGAATATGAATTAAAAAGAACTTCTCACATGGATGATGACTTAAAAATAACATAAATCATCTCTATTCATCCAAAAGTGAAGGCTTGAGGATTCTTCAAACACCTTCAATGTGATAGAAAATGTTTCACCTTTGATACATTTATTTTGAACAATAAGAATAGCGCAAAAATCATCAGATTTCAAGAAAATGTGTAATGAATGGCCATCTTAGAATTCAAAGCCCTTCCACACTCTCTCTTCTTCATCAATCATAATTATCTACTTCATGAAAATAATATGATTCTTTTATTAAAGTAAGATCTTTCTTGGTTCTCATGAAATCATGAAGCATTGCATGGTCTTCTTCAAATCCTCATTCTTCTTTAATCATACTTAGATAGATGATACTTAACTATTCTTCTCCAATCATCCTCAAATGGATGATACTTATCCAAAATTCATTGTTGTAAACAGTGTGTCACCTTTGACACATGTTCTTTGAACTTAGGATCAGTTCAAAAATCATATAAATTAATCTTCTTAGAGAATTTATCAAGTACGAAATCCAATGAAATTATTCCATAACAATTCTCCATAAAACCTAACTTCATCCAATATCCATTAACTTTTTAGTCATTATTCATATACTTATTCATTTTGTCCAGTATTGAAAACTGTTGACAAAAAATACTATCTTCATACACAAAGTGGTTGCAATATTAAACACATAAGTGGGATTCCTGTTAAAAGAAGGGATAACTTGTAAATTAAATTTATCTCCTTAACCTATGAATTTCTAGTATTAGATCTAGGTTATCCTTGATCTATTTCCAAACACATATTCTTATGAGATTTTCTTGTTCCCTTAATAATAGATCGTGCTAATCTTATGAATTTAACAAAGGATATCCCCTGGTATTATCGAACCAAGAGTGTAGCAAGGCCCATTGTTTTGCACCCGTTCTCATTCTAGTTTAGCTGAAACGGGTGTTTTCTGATTTCAACCCATAGATACATCTATTCCACAGCCACCTCTACTTGTTTGTATACATAAATGGATGTATTTTCTTACCAAACCACTTAATATTTACTCACCAAAATTTAGGGAATAATTTTTTATACGTAGTCTCATCCCTAAGGCTTTCATTATAGTTTTCTGGACCTAATCCCAAAAATAACTAAACCTATCCTCTGATACCACCTATAACAACCCTTCTCTATATTTCATATTTAAACCTGATTTTTTAAATAAAATTGAACTTAATAAAACTCATAATATTGAGAGGTCTACTATATATGGTGCATAGGATCATTACATAAGAACATAAAACATGAAATGCACATCTTTATTGAAAACTTCTTTTATATGACCACAACAATCTTTTGTACGTATCACTACATGGGATAACTTGATGACATACATAAAGAAGGGGTGAGATAAAAAGCATAATAAGGTAATAAACTTGGAATAAAATTAGGAAGACAATACATGTTAGGTAACAGGCATATCAATAGAGTAAAAGAGAAACACAAACATAAAGGCATGGAAGAGCATGATAATCATAACATTGAAATGTGGAAACATCTTAAGACATTGCATCATTAACATAAAGGAATCAGGTAAAACCCTATCTAGATATGGTGTTAAAAATAACTTTAAAGGAATCAGGTAATCCCCTATCCCAACATGACGTATCATGATGCTAAACATTACCCAATATATTAGAGCGCTATTAGGGTGCACCCTTCACAATCAATTCAATCTCTTGCTTAAGTGTGCTACATAGATCATATGACATGAATTCATTCAAAGCCATCATTTATTACATGAATATGTAAATTAAAATACATACATGTAAGTCCTCAATAATCAATTATATGTGTATAAAGGTGAATACCTTTTATAGAGTAATGGGTATAGTATTCACTACATGATAATTTTGGCATGGAAAATTGTGGTGCAATTTCGATAGCATAATGATTTCATATGGAAATTCAAAAAATGGGTTGATGAGAGAGAAAGGGGCACCTCGTCATTTATAAAAGAAATGTATAGTAGTGGATCATGGAAAATAATATCAAAACATGTGAAATGAAAATATATATGCATACTATATAAGAAATGCTTCACTGGAAATGAGAAGACAGAAATATCTTATTGAATTTCGGTATGGTAACATGTGGGATAAAAGGATAATATGGGGGATAAATGGGAGTGAAAAGAAGATATAATAATTTATAAATCAAATGGATAGGATGTAGTCTTCTAAGAACACATCCCAAATCAATCAAGTGAATATTAAAAGACATGCTATAAAAGAGGTATTTGACGAAAACTGAGAGACAGAGATCCCATACTTGGATATGTGATCAAAATGACTTGGGGATTCTTCATGGGTGATTAGAGGGTTCCTTGAGAGTAATATAGGGAGTATGGAGAAGAGGGTTTTCTAGATTAAAATATATTTAGTGAAGATAAATGGTTTCATGGGTAGGTTTATATAGGAATGGTGGGGGAATTCTTTATTATTTTGATTTTGGACACTATACACTAAAATATTCAAAACCACAAACCATCCCATGGTTTTTCCTATTGTTTCTAGAAACGATGAGTGGTATAAATTATTTTATAAGTCTAAGGTCTGAATATATTAAATTATTTCCCTTTCTTATGTAGAGGTTAGTCTTACTTTCTATGAAATGATTTAAAAAAATTTAAAATATAATATAGGTCTTGGATGATTCACTAAGGCTTCGTAAAATAAATAAAATAATTATAAAATTCAACATTTTAATGGGAAAAAATATATTTGGCAGAATATACATTTTATATTATTTTATTACATCACTATTGGGTCATTATGATGTCATAAAACACATTATATATTCATACGGTATTTTATTTTTTTTCCAAAAATTTTGAATGTCTCAGAAAATTATGAAATATTCACCATTGAATAACTTCAATGTCCTAATTCAAAAACTAATATTCATGTTATCTACATAATTTTATAAATATATGAATTTTCACTTTAAAAAAACTGATATTTATTAAAAATTGATGGGTTTTGACGAAAAAAATTTTCGAACATTAATAAAAATAACATTTGACTTCATAAAAAATGATATGATAATTGATATTCAATAAAAGTAATTTAATAATAATATTTTATTTAAATATTATTTAATTCATAAATCCATTAATTCATCAAAATTGATTTATAAATTGAATTTTAATATTAGCCAAAAATATTATTTGTTCTTTAAAAATCATTTACAAAGTGACAATAATAGAATGAAAGTATATTCATTATACTATACAAAATTAATACAGATAATAATAATACCAGGGTCTTATTACATATCCCTTTATTACACCAAAATATTCCCTAAGAGAAATGTCTACGGTGGTGGGGATTTATTTGTGTTGTTCGGTGTATATGATTTGGGTCGTGATCTCGATGAGCCGGAACATCTCCCATAAATAGTTTCGGTCATTCTTAAGTTGCATGATCTAGGCTTGGGATTGGTATAAGGAAAAGCCCAGAAATTTATCTCCCTCAGAAGCTCTAATAAATGGGCTTCAAAGGGTACAATCCTATTAGTTGAGGCCATCACTTCTGTTGTCTGTGTGAAAAGGACTTATTGAAACCCGATATTTATACTAGTGAGTTGATCACTATTCAATGGCTATATTATCGACCATAAGGAAACATAAAGGTCATTAAAATTAAATTCTATATAATAAAACAAAAGGAGTGCATGTGTTTTCTATATCCATAAGACATAAAATTGAATGAAAGGGAATTTTGTTAATAAATATTTGGGTCATTACAAATTATCAGTTATAATATAAGGGGTAATAGTGGGGATGCATACACATTAAGAATAATAAAAACAAACAATTGTGGAAGTAACAAGAAATAAGCTTTCAAAGAAGTAATAACATCAAACCAAAATTAGAGTATAACATTGGGTAAAAAAATATGCAGTTTTATTCCAGTCAAATGGATGAAATTGTAATTCCCATAGGTAGATCATATATAGACCCACTAAAAACTACAAAAGGAAGCCCATAAAGATAATAATCATTGAATTTGTTCAACTATAAAATACAACACCATCCAACTCATCCATCCATCACCTTGAACTATAAATAATAAAATATAAATACCTCACCCTTTCCAGTTTCAGGAACAATGAAGTCCGCACATAGCTCAGAGGGCCTGTATAAGGTCTGAGTATGAGCTCAATAAGGAAAAAATAATGGTATCCCAAAAATATATCCATGCACATACAATTTTATCAAATTTTTAATATATTATAACCAATAGAACAAACACAACCTATTACACTTTTTCTCATCAATCCATGATAAGAATTTTACATTCGTTGACTAGTGATGGTGTGTGATGACACACCCACACTCTCTAACACTAAAGGAATTATTTTCCTTTCAATAAATTCCATAATAAATAGTGATATATTCCCAAATAATCCCAAAAATCCATTCCAAGTCATTGTAAATCTTGAAGGTAGATCTACATACAACATCACAAGTCCCATGTTTATCTAATTCCCATAATAACCATTGGTTTAAAACCCCGATGTGACATAGTCAAAAAAAGATCCCAATCTCATCCAATGGTCTCAATCAAAAAACTTATCCTAGATCCATTCCTATGGTGTATCCCTCCAATGAATCGGTTGTCAACACACTTGACTGAATCCACCCTTATAAAAAATATACTTTCGTACAACCAACGGTCAAAATTTTCCGATGGACCCTATCCTGTATAACCATGACCCCAATAACCATGGTCTCATGGTGAGTGACATCACCATAAACCTACATATAAAAATTAGAAAACCTTAATTGGTACCCATAGAAATGGTTTTCACCACTTGAAACTTATTAACGAACCACATCACACAATAACCACATTAGATACAAATCCTAAAGTTCCTAAAGAATAAAATAAATCATTACATAATAAGTATCGTTTCTTTTCAACAAGTTGCATCAGACCATCTATATCCCAAAACCACATGACCAATAAAGAATAATTCACAGTAGAAAAAACCTACCATTACACACATGAGACTAGCCATTGATATCTATCATGTAAAAAAAGACCATAAATGGTTCCATTATCCATATCACACATGAAACTACCCATTCCCATAAATCAAAGGATTAATAAACACACATATAACCTTGGAAATATCTAGGCACCATCTACCTCACACTTTCCAGACTCTTCTATTGAATGTTGTTGATTAATTCATTACTAATTTTAAGAAATATACAATTCAATAATCACCATGACATTAGTTTATAATAGAAAAAAATGTAATAGAACAATGAGATAAACTAGAAATAGATGATCAAGGATAATTATCCTTTCTTGTGGGGTCCCTACTTGATAATTGACACGATTAAAATTTAAACAACAGGGGGGATCTTATTACATAGGGGATAAATGGAAGAGGGGAGGGGAATATATTCAATAATGGTTAAAGGGAACCTCACTCTGCTTATAAACCTTATTTTTGTATTTAAAATGTTTTTTTAAAATAAATAACAATAAATACCAAATAGAACATTAGTGGGATCCCTTAAAAAACAAGGAGGGATGGAGAGTGACATATGCCCACTATCAAGGCCATAAAACATTAGTATCCTCCTTCTTAAGATATACAAGGATATTTTTTCTCTTTCCAACTTCTCCATAAAAAAAATATTTTCTAAAAAATCTATCATGGTGCTCTTATCACTACTAAAAAAACGAAATCCACATAATTTCATATGTTCAGGATAGTCTTAATCCCAAATTATCTCACCTTGAATACCTAGTCCGTTATAATTATTCCAATTATTAGACTAAAATATTTACTGTCAAACATGATTATTAGTGAAATAATAAAACAATAATAAGGTTTATTATTATTACCAATAACCTTCTCCTCTGATTTAAAATATTCCCTAACCTATTTGAAAGAGGTTTGAAATTGGATTTCATATTTTCTTATGGGTAGTTATTCTTTGACTAATAATATTTTAAGATCATTTAACTCATTATTAGAAATTAAATTCATTATTGTAATCTAAAACATTATTTTAATTTATTTTTAAATTTTATTGATATTTTCAATTTTACTCAAAAAGTACAACTCCCTTCTCAATCTGTTTGTTGACATCTGTTTTATTAATATATTTCCTCAAGTAATAACTCTCCTTGTTAAACAATATTTTCTACCAATAAATATTAATTTTCTATTACCAAAAAACTAAGATTTCAATCCTCAATTAAAATTATTTTTATGTATCCTCATTAATGCTTTCCTCTCTACTACTTTTATTTTTCTGAGGTATTATTTGGATTGCTTTTAGTTTTACATAAAATCAAAAATTCTTTTAATATCAGAATTATTTTCTCATATTTCACTTTAGTCATCATAGGATATCATATTGTATTTGAATTAAAATATATTTTCGTTGAGTAGTTTTTTCTTTACTTTAATTTTATATAATTTTCTTCCACTATGAACACTCTACAATTCTTTCAGATGATATTTTTGGTTACATCATATTTTTTATCCTTTTTGGAAAACTAGATGAAAAATGTCCAATATTTTCATAACTAAAATAGTTAAATTATAGTATCCCCTTTTATTTACATTTTCTTTATCACATTACATTTGATAAAAATGATTTGAAATCATTAAAATTCAATAAATGATCTTTAATTTCCGATTCCTCAATATGTGAAATTTTTATTCAATGTTCTTAAAACCTTTTGAGCCTATCAATGTTATCTCTTTTTAAAATTGACCTTTTTTATTTAACATTTATCAACTCCTCATCTCATGTACTATCACTCAATATCATTATTTCTATAACTCATTTCTATTTTTTATATATTTATTATTGTAATATATTTTGTTTTATAACATTCAATTTTACATTTTTATTCTCTTGTAATGTGAATTTTTCCCCTATTTTAGAAATATAAACACCATTATTAGCGATATCATGAATTTATAGTCTAAGAGATAAAATATATGGTATCATCCATTCTTTTAATAGAATAAATCATTTTCCCCTAAACACGGGAACACCAATTTTATTGAAAAAATTAACACTTTCCATATAAAACTCTATAAAAATATGTGACTAATATGAAATTATTATGATACTGAAGAACAAACTCTCTCTGATATGAAATGAATTCCCCCAGGAATGTTTAGTGATATGAACTGAGAGAAAATGGGGTGAACCATCTTAACAAAAAATACAAACTTTCATTTATATCTCAATAAAATTATTTTTCCAGTTAAATTAGATGATTGATAAAAAAAACTCTTAAAGATGATAGATAAAGAATGATAATGGATACACACGATATATTTTGTTTAAAAGGATCACATACTCTTTTTATCAAGTTTCTAATCCTTGATGTTATATGGTAGTGATAATACAAACCATATCCTTATATTATACTTTATTAGGAATAATTGCAAAAAATTATAGAAATATTCTATTGATATCATAGAACAAGAATGTTTAGAATGGGAATTAATGAGATGATCAATTTTATATATTACTTGTTAATTTTATCTTGATGATGGATTTAGTGTCAACTATTCTTATTCTCATTAAAAACAAACAAGATACTCATGTAATTATCCTCAAAATGCTTGGATTAAAATATCAATATCTCTTCTAAAAAAAATAACATTATTCAAATAATTATGGGGAAATCATGGAGTATTAGGGGTACCAAAATGGTGTATTTTATCTAGTCATGTCTAGATCCAGAAAATGGATAAATATATTAAATAATAATTAAATATGGATGATCAATTTTCTCCCCAAAATCATATCTCTAACAAATCCCATGATGTAACCCATGTGAAAAAAATATAGGTTCCTTAACATCAAAAAAAATTAGAAATACATTAATTTCCACCATCAAAATGGTGTCTTGGGATTTTGATAAAAATATTCCTCAATAATGATCCCTCAACAAACATTTTTTATATGAACACGTCATGTTATATAAACTATGATTTTTTTATCTCATTGTGGTGATTCAAATTAGTCTCTAATTTAATAAAACCATGAACATATAAATCATAGGAATTTTAAACTTTTAAACCCAAAACATGGTATATGAAAAAATACCATGAGGTAGTTTTGTTCCTTGTGTATAACCTCCATAATTTTTGAGAATCATTACCAAGGAAACTGTAGTTTTCCCCTTAAACTCTTTATTTTCCATTTTAGACACTAATAATGATGTATTTTAGTAAGCACTAGAATGGATTTTGTGTCTCATTAAAAAATAACCATTAATTGTTATAGTATATCAACTGTAACTAATATTTTATTAATCTATGATACTTGTTTCAAAAAATACGACAAGAAAACAAATACAAAACTCATTAATGATCTATCTCATGAAACTAAGACTAACGTGATCCTAATGAGAGAGTTATCTAAAAAAAATACCATTGTATATTATTATGAATTTTAGAGTTCTACATCCCTTGGTATAAAAATAATTACTATATTTTCCAAGTCTTAATGGATATTTTCTCAGTTCCCCATTTTTATGACAATTAATGAGTTTTTTTAAATCTCCCCAAAATTAAATGGCTCCTTAGTAATATGTTAATCTATTTTCTATATTATAATTTTTGAAATGATTCCTTTTAATTCATTAAATATATTTATATGGGTATATTAATTTATTTTCATGTTTAAAAAAAACCATTCCTGACACATTTTTAGTTATTTATGTTTCAATATGTGAAAAAAAAATTTATTAATTTTTTTCTTTGTTTTTTCATCCATTAAAATATAGAATTTGATTAAAGGATATTTTTCCCTCTCATTATAAAATTATGTTATAAATGGTGGATTTTAATTATCTCCACCTTTAAAGAACTAGTTTTTTTTTCATATATAGATAAATTCACATTTATTCTTAAAATGGGTGAGTGAGTTTTGGAACCCCAATCCTTAACATTATGGGAGAGTATGTTCAGAGGGTTGATAATTAGGCTATATATCTCACCCTTATATTTTTTATAATAAAAGGGGTAAAATTTAGTTGAAAACACAAATACTATGATAATTAAAAGACACAACTTATCTGATCCTTTTTATTCCTATTAGTATATGAATCATCAAATCAAAATCAATAAACCTTTTATGTTTTTTAATAATTTAATGTATAATTTCTTTTGGTAATAAAATAGGGAGTGATTATAAATCTATATTCCAAAGTTATTATCCCATATAAAGATATTTTTTAATGATAAAAAATTATTATCTTTTTATCTAATGTATTTTCTTAAGTGTTTTATGTTTTTGAAATAAAAAATTGATGATTTATCGAAAATAAAAAATGTCACAAAATATGAGTTTTGGAAGGTTTATAAGTGGGAAATAAAGGAATTAAATGAAGAAATTAATAGATAAAGTATAATAAATGGGACATAATATATGGAGTTTAATTCTATATCTAGTGTAATATTATATAATACATGTAATATTCTAAATATATTAAGAATAGGTTGAGGGATGAATTTAGGAATCAACTTCATAATATAAAATACACATACTTGAATAATGGACCAAGTTAAAAGATTAATGAATGAATATCATAACATATAATAGAATAATAAATATAATCTTATACTTTTTTTCACTTATCCTGTGAATTTACAAGAAGAAGATTAGTCAGAAAGTGTAATACTTATAATTTTGGTGAATATATAGGGAATTACAATGACTATACTTAGTCATGATCAGTATCTCCTATAAATGCTATATTCCAAATGATAGGAAGTAGAAGAATAATATCAACCTCATGTAAATGAGATGAAATAAAAATATTAATGAGAGAATCTATATTACACACAGTGGTCATATGAGTCATTATAATAAAATAAACTATGCTACATTCAATGATTATATTTCTCAATGCCGCAATTCTTGACTCTATATAAATCCCAAGGGATATATCATTTAATGAATTAATCGAAATAAATTACAAAAATATTAATTAATAGAAAACTAGTGAATCTTTGTGAGCTCATTCACTTTAACATAAACTTTTCCCATATTATTAATAATCCTATTCTAAGAGAAATAGTTTTCTTTTGGATTTTTCTATCTTACTCTTTAATACCTTATGACTAATCTATCTTTTTTTGAATTTATATAAAAATGGCACAAGGACCCAAACATTGTATTAATGTCAACATTCCAACCTATATTCCTTGAGAATGTGTATGTCCAATTAATAAAATAATTAATGTAGTTAAATTTTAATTTATGAATTCTTAGGTATAAATTTTTTTCCTTTCATTGATCTTCCTATTAAATAATTCTACGGGATAAGGTCTTATATGTATATTCGACGGTGAAACAAAAATTTCACATTGTTTTCAGGATCTAGTGATCCTTCTACCAATTTTAATTAAAAGTAAATATGTTTCGTGGGAAAAGAACCTGTGTTGAAAAATAAAATATAGGATACGAGTATTTTTTATCTTAAATCTATTCAATATTTTTTATGTTCTACCCACAAAACAAATTGTTTTAATTTTATTATATGTTTTATTTTTTCCTACCTCTTTTCTTAATTTAATTATTAATTATTTTGGAGCATTATCGGGTCTAGAGAGTAACCCTATAATTTACACTAACTACCCACTGAAGTTTCATTTAATTCCTTTCCTCTTTATTGATATATCATATTTCAGATATTAGTGTAACACACCAAGATTTTATGAAAAATATTCTTTTTAATTTCATGTCTTGTGTTGTACGCTACACCAAAAGGGGCTTGCGCAACACACATCCTTGACTTGCCTTGCATTACACGCAATCGCGACCTTCCTCGATAGCGTGTGTAGTACGCAATACCGAGTTTCACCAAACAACGATGTGCTATTAAAATATTATTAAAAACTAGCCATTATGAATAGTAATAACCACTTTTTGAAATTTTGTAAATTTTATTTTTCAAAATGGACTTCATTTTTGGATTCGGAATATAGAAATTAGCTTAGGGTGAAATTTTGGTACTTTTCGGATAACTTTCATTTTCTGATGAATAGTGAAAATTACTAAATTTTAATTAAAAACAACTTTTTTAATCAAAATAATTAATAGTAATAAATTATTAATTTGAGTGGTTTTAAAGTATATTTAGAATATATTTTTACAATTTAATACAATGTTGGTCATTGGATGTAATTTCACATTTAAACCAGACATAAACAAGTGTCAATCTTTTGATAGTTATTATCTCTTAAAAACACGCTATTTGTTTTGACGACGAGAATTGATTTTTAAATTAATTAATGTAACTGATATGTTTTGAATTTGGTAAAATAGACATCATTTTTGAATTCATAATATCAGATATAGCTTAGGCCTAATTTTTTGTATTTTTCTAGAAACGTTCATTTTTTGATGAATAGTGAAACCACTAAGTGGTAGTTAAAAACTGAATTTTTCATAAAACATAATTTTACCGCTTCTATGCATGGAATTTCGAAAATTCAAGAGACATGGTTAATTTAAAAGACTAAAATCTGGTTCAATGAGATGAAAATAATTTTTGGTGAATAGTAACTTTTGACTTTTTTTTACCACGGTTAAATGTAAATAGGGTAATTAAGGGTAAAAATGATATTATTATTACCCTAAAACATGTCCTAATTCTATTGGATAAGTTTAATTCGACTAAAAACAACCTTAGGAATAAAATATGACCATTTAAGCCAACATGGATTAGATTAGGACATTTATTATTAATTTATTTAAAGAAGGGTTAAAATAGTTAAAAACAAAGTTTAATAAGTAAATAATTTTTAATATAGGGTTATACATACGATAAATTTGAATATAAATATTCATTAGAAATATAAAAGGATTTCCTACATAATTATAGTTTATTTGAAATTTTTAGACATTAAATAATTTAATTTATTTGTGACACAATGATGATGCAGTAATTATCTTATTAATGAAATATTGACATAATTGATGTTATAAATACCAAAATAAATGTAATTTGAGACTTTTTATGAATTACAATAATTTTATAGGTTAATATGACATGTTAGTATAGATTTTATTAACCGTTTTAGAACTACTCATTCTGTTATGATTTTTACAAAAATCAATTACCAAATAGTGTCAAAATTGACATAAAATAGGTTTTAAAACAAATATTATATTATTAATTGTTATTTTATTCCTAAAAATCTAAGGTTCAGCCAAATGACTTAGATAAGGTTATATATATTAATAATAAACAACTGGGGGTTCATTTGGCTTGTTATAGTAAGTTTATTAACCTTATAGTGTAATAACACAAGAAGACACGGTAAAAGTAAAATTATTTAACTTAATGTTAAATCTAAATGATAAGGTTAAAATAGGAACCTAAACTTGTCTAAATTCTATTGGATGAAAGGCTATCGACCCATCCCCACCTTAGCTTCTAAATAAATCAATTTGGAGCTATTTAAAACTGAATATGACTATATAATAAAATAATAGTTTTAGTTTTCCAAAGGAGCCCCTCTCCTCCCTTATAAAAGGGCACCTACTCCCTCTCTTCCTCACACCACTTTGAGACTTCAAGCTCGGCCAAAACCTACCAATTTCTTATCTCCACTTCCCTAGAGACATCCTAGAGGTCTTGTTCTTCTTCAAAGACCAATTTTAGTGCCCTAAAAGGAGGTCTCAATGAAGCGCTTCAAAGGAGAGGTAATGCCCGTTACCGATTCTTTCATCTTTATTTATTCTTCCACTTCTTCTTCTTTAGTTGTTTCATCATGAAGTAATAACGTCAGTATCAATCATATACTGATATTTTATTATAAGTATGAAACAACCCTATTTCACCATCTATCCATCCTACGGAAAATGAAATCACCGCGCGTGCGTACGTACGGAATATCGTCTCCACTCCGTGGTGTAATCTATTTTCCACCACCACCTTACTTGGATGGGTATAATGGTGTAAATAAAAACTAGATATGATTATTTTAAAGTGATATTTATTCTGAGATAGTATACATACACTATAATATAGTCCCACGATCATGATAATGATATCATCGCTCGTGCGTACGTACGGACTACCGTCTCCACGACGCGATGAGATTCATTCTCCATGTTAACCATTCATGAATGATTATAAAGTATATATTAAGTAATAATGAAATATATGACATAATAATACTGGATTTATGTTTATATATATGTATGTCATCTACTTAATTCCATTCAACTCAATAAGGAAACGAAAACAGCATTCCTGCGTACGTACGGTCTACCGTCTCCATGAACGGTGTATTTCTTTCCATTTACGGATCTTTTATATATATGTATATTCTGAATATATATTATATATAAATCATGTTTGACATTCTGGATTTAAGTAATCATGATCTAAGTAATTATATTAATAATTACAAGTTAAAACACGAATGACAAATGAGACGATTTTACCCAAAACGCTCTTTAACATGGAATTTACAAAAGAACGGGTAATATAAAGTCATAAGTGAACCATATATGATATCATAACAATGATTATGATTCTGGAATAAGTCAACGACATTATTTAAATCATTATACTGGAGGTTCAGACACTTACGAAGCAAATTGGATCGAAGGTAAGGAAAATATCACAATCTCATTTTTATCCGAGATTCTTTATACTTAGGAATTTACTGGGGTGCATTTGATCATCCACATCCATGTTTCCTCAATATGTAATATTTACATCATTATAAAATAGTTTATATCCAATTTTACCCTTCGGTGAGTTTTTAGTAAAAGATATGAAAGGAATCTTTTATCGTTTTTCGTATGAGGTACTTTTTGACTTTTCCGAAAAAAGTACGAGAAGAATGTTTTTTAACTTATACGGCATGAATGTATTTTTAAAACATTATTTCCAAGAAGCTTACATTACAAGTTTTCATGTTTATTTTTAATCAACTTCTTTTAGTTTAGAATTGTATGACATGTTATGAAGATAAATGTGTTTTTGAAGAAGAAAGGATATTTTTCTCAAGAATGGAGTTCAAGTGTTTTATCAAAATTATTTTCCATCTAAGATAATAAAGGGTTCTGTTTCTATCCCTATTATTACATTGATTTGACTATGTTGTGATGGAATTATTTTTATTAATTCCTTTATCTTATATGAATTGTTTTATGATGTCATGATTTTTATGATTCCCATTTTTATTACATGGGTTATGCTATGATGTATGGTTTATGATTTTGTGGCACACATAAGAATAGTATCATTATGAGATGGGTGGGAACTATATCCCCCTCCAATGCATTGGGTAAAGATTTTATATCTCATGAGATAGACATGGCTGGAACGGTAGGTTATACCGGTTCAGTGAAACATGACTGAAATGAGGAATGAACTCGGTTCAGAAAGGGACTTTTTCCACTAAGATAGTCTTGGAAATGAATCTTGAATAATAAGAAATGATTCTCTATGATTATGTGTGTATGCCACAAAGTTTCATGTTTTATGTTATGATTATTGGGATTACATTTCACTACTATGATTTATCCCATGTTATGAAATTATGATCTCTTTTGCAGGTTAAGATTTCCAAAAGATATGTTCTTATGAATATGATGTGATTGATATTTCTTTTGTTTACCCTTACTGAGCATTTGAGCTCACCCTTTTATGTTTTCTTTTCCCCAGGATATAAAGAAAGGTTTTAGGTAAGAAAAAAATGGAATATCTTTATGGGAGATGTTGAAGATATTTCACCATGATTAGAAGATTACGTTCTGAGTTTCCAAAGACACAGAACTATTACGGTCCTTATGTGTGTGTTTTTGTTATGTACTAAGTATTCCGCATAAGTAATGTAATGTCCATGTACGTCAAGCTTCAGGTCTCTACAGTTGGTATCAGTGGAAAGGTTTAGTCAACCTTTGGAAACTAGGATGCGAGAACTTTAGTGAGATCCCTAGAGATATTTCTAAGGTATGTCTAGGGATGTCCCTAAGGTTAAGTATAAGTATAGGTTATAGTCCTAGAATTGCGCTAACGGTCTTATAATTAAACCTAAGATGTTAGATATTGAAGGTAGTCCCCCTTTATTATGTTTTTTCCCTAGCATGATTTTTTCCTCTCAGACTATTCTTTTTGGGTTTTAGACAATGGCTGGAACCCGAAGGAACCGTGTTGATCAATGCAATGGACAATGCAATGATTGTCCTCCTGAACAAACAAATGTTATGGGAGATGGAGTGAAAAATCTTATTGCTATACTTACACAAGCTATGAATCATTATGGACTTCCAAATGAGCAGAGAAAGGAACAATATTATATTGAGTCCTTCATGAGGCAACGTCCACCTTCTTTCAGTGGGTCTTCTGATCCACTTGTTGCTGAACAATGGATCAGTACCACTGAAAAGATATTTTCAGTTCTTCAATGTTCTGAACATGATAAAGTCATCTTAGCAGTATATCTTTTGGAAGGTGAAGCTGGTCAATGGTGGAATCTTATCAAGAATACGAGGCAAAGAGATGAAATTGAGTCCATGGAATGGGATGAGTTCAAGAACTTATTTTTCAATAAGTACTTCCCTCGTATTCTTCGAAAAAATATGGAGAAGGAGTTTCTTGAACTAAAGTAAAAGTATGATGAATCTGCTGGTATATATGAAGAAAATTTTACAAGGCTTGAAAGGTATGCATCTGGATTTATCATCCAACCTGAAAGTAAAGTTGATCGATTCTTCAGTGGCTTAAAACCAAATCATCGAAGGGCATTAGCTATAAGAGACTTCAGTAGCTATGAATAAATTGTGCGTTGTTCTATCAAGGTAGAAATGGAAGTTGGTGTTACTTATCCATCTCATAGTTTTGACAAGAAACGAAAGATGGAGGTCAAGGAGAAATCTCAGAATAACGGTGAAAAGAAGATGAATGTTTCCTTATGCTCAAAGTGTGGAAAGAAGCATGGTGGAGATTATCTTAAAGGGACAAGTAAATGTTTCAAATGTGGAAAGGAAGGTCATCGGGCATTTGAATGCCGCAATGATGGGAAGAAGATGTCTAATGATGCAAACAAAGGAAGGGATACGCAGAATAAACCTACTACACATCAATGTTTCAAGTGCAAGGAAACGGGGCATTATGCTAATAAATGCCCTAATCCAAGGGTTAGTGATGATCGACATGAGCAACCACTTAAGGCAAAGGACAAAGGGAAGTCACATGCGATCACCATTGACGATGTTGAATATGATAACAATGTGGTGGAATGATTAAGTGTTTATGTAATGGGATTTGAAAACAATGTTGTATATAGTATTGTGGAATATTGGAATATTTATGTATTGGTCTATTATGGTTTTCAATAATTTTTTGGTACCGGTAACCATGGAAAGTTATTGAGATATTTTTGGAAAAAAGATGATATGTGCATAATGAAGGGATAAGGAAAAAATGAAATGCTTGACAGTATTCATAAGCTCCTTACTGATATAAGGAAATAGTTAAATCATGGTTTGAGGTTTTGGTATGTGAAAAGAGTTAACTTTTGACAGCACTCATGTTTTCACTAAGATTCAATGGGTATTCATTTTTCAAGAGAATACATGATTAAGGCCTTAGAATGTTTGGAATGTGACCAACAAGACATATCTCATGATATATGGGGATCAACGATGGTATTAACATGCTTGTTATATGAACTCTTTGGTAATCGTTTTCACTGTAATATTGGACAACAGTATTTTGGATAAGCCTAAAGATTGGAATGGATTATGTTGGACATAAGTTAGTATTGTCTGAGGATAGAATTTTTTTTCGATATTATTGATGGGATGTTATAGTAATGAAGTTTTAGAAAAAGGAAAACGTGAAGGATGGGCGACAATCCATCGCGTCGGACAAGGCTTTGGGAATCGAACCCACAACCGAAATGCGACTGGCCTTTATCGCCTACCACTGGCCTACAGGAAGTCCCTGGTTAGTAGAAACTAGTTTTATTTTATTAAGTGGTATGATATATGAAGTATAAGTTAATTTTTGGAACCATATACGATTAATCTAACCATAAGATGGACTTATAACTTTTGCTAACCTTTTGTTTGAAACAGATGGAATGACCCATCATTCTATCACATGATCTGCTAACACAATAACAAATTCAACATCATTTCTTTAAGGGATGAAGTGGAAATTGTTCAATTCACGAACAACAGTGAGATTGTACCAAAATCATGTAAGTATTTCTTTTAATTCATCAACTTTAGGGAAATGATCTTGAAAACCAAAAAAGTTGTCCTAGTTCCCTTATATCCGATAAATCAGATGGTACCCTAGATCATCACAAATTTATGGCTTTGTGATTGTTGGATTTTTCATATCCATGTTCTCTACCACTATCCATCAGAACATGACGGTTAGATTTCTCTTCCATATCCATATTTTCTCCTATGTTCTCCTATGTGGAAACCCAGTGAATAGTTTATTTGGGCAACCGTTACGTTTCATACTTTTGTTTTTAAATATTGGTTTTTGTATTCCTTTTTACGATGTGGGTTTCTATTAAAGAAACTTTCCAGTAGTAAACCATTTATAACACCAAAAAATTTCGAGGGCGAAATTCATTTTAAGGGGGGTAGAATGTAACACCCCAAGATTTTATGAACAATATTCTTTTTAATTTCATGTCTTGTGTTGTACGCTACACCAAAAGGGGCTTGCACAACATGTATCCTTCACTTGCATTGCATTACACGCAATCACGACCTTCCTCAATAGCGTGTGTAGTACGCAATACCGAGTTTTACCAAACAACGATATGCTTTTAAAATATTATTAAAAACTAGCCGTTTTGAATAGTAATAACCACTTTTTGAAATTTTGTAAATTTTATTTTTCAAAATGGACTTCATTTTTGGATTTGGAATATAGAAATTAGCTTAGGGTGAAATTTCGGTACTTTTCGGATAACTTTCATTTTCTGATGAATAGTGAAAATTACTAAATTTTAATTAAAAACAACTTTTTTAATCAAAATAATTAATAGTGATAAATTATTAATTTGAGTGGTTTAATAGTATATTTAGAATATATTTTTACAATTTAATACAATTTTGGTCATTGGATGTAATTTCACATTTAAACCAGACATAAACAAGTGTCAATCCTTTGATAGTTATTATCTCTTAAAAACACGCTATTTGTTTTGACGACGAGAATTAATTTTTAAATTAATTAATGTAACTGATATGTTTGGAATTTGGTAAAATAGACATCTTTTTTTAATTCATAATATCAAATATAGCTTAGGCCTAATTCTTTTTATTTTTCTGGAAACGTTCATTTTTTGATGAATAGTGAAACCACTAAGTGGTAGTTAAAAAACTGAATTTTTCATAAAACTTAATTTTACCACTTCTGTGAGTGAAATTTCGAAAATCTGAGAGACACCGTTAATATCAAGGACTAAAATCTGGTTCAATGAGATGAAAATAATTTTTGGTGAATAGTAATTTTTGACTTTTTTTACCACGGTTAAAAGTAAATAGGGTAATTAAGGGTAAAAAATGATATTATTATTACCCTAACACATGTACTAATTCTATTGGATAAGTTTAATTCGACCAAAAAAAACCTTAGGAATAAAATATGACCATTTAAGCCCAGTTGGATTAGATTAGGACATTTATTATTAATTTATTTAAAGAAGGGTTAAAATAGTTAAAATCAAAGTTTAATAAGTAAATCATTTTTAATATAGGGTTATACATACGATAAATTCAACTATAAATATTCATTAGAAATCGAAAAAGATTTCCTACATAATTATATTTTATTTGTAATTTTTAGACATTAAATAAGTTAATTTATTTGTGACACAACGATGATGCAGTAATTATCTTATTAATGAAATATTGACATGATTGATGTTATAAATACCCAAATAAATGTAATTTGAGAATTTTTATGAATTACACTAATTTTATAGCTTAATATGACATGTTAGTATTTATTGTATTAAATTTTTTCGAACTAATCATTCTGTTATGATTTTTACAAAAATCAATTACCAAATATTGTCAAAATTGACATAAAATAGTTTTTAAAACAAATATTATATTATTAATTGTTATTTTATTCCTAAAAATATAAGGTTCTGCAAAATTACTTAGATAAGGTTATATATATTAATAATAAACAACGTGGGGTTCGTTTGGCTTGTCATACTAAGTTTATTAACCTTATAGTGTAATAACACAAGAAGACACGGTAAAAGTAAAAATATTTAACTTAATGTTAAATCTAAATGATAAGGTTAAAATAGGAACCTAAACTTGTCTAAATTATATTGGATGAGAGGATTTAGTCCCATACCCACCTTATATTTAAAATAAATCAATTTGGAGCTATTTAAAACCGAATATGACTATATAATAAAATAATAGTTTTAGTTTTCCAAAGGAGCCCCTCTCCTCCCTTATAAAAGGGCACCTCCTCCCTCTCATCCTCACACCACTTTGAGCCTTCAAGCTCGGCCAAACCCTGCCAATTTGTTCTCTCCACTTACCTAGAGACATACTAGAGGTCCTGGTCTTATTCAAAGACCAATTTTAGTGCCCTAAAAGGAGGTCTCAAAGAAGCGCTTCAGAGAAGATGTAATGCCTGTTACCGATTCTTTCATCTTTATTTCTTCGTCCACTTCTTCTTCTTTAGTTGTTTCATCATGAAGTAATAACATCAGTATCACTCATATACTGATATGTTATTATAAGTATTAAAGACCCCTATTTCTCCATCTATCCATCCTGGAAAATGAAATCACCACGCGTGCGTACGTACGGAATACCGTCTCCACGCCGTGGTGTAATGTATTTTCCACCACCACCTTACTTGGATGGGTATAATGGTGTAAATAATAACTATATATTATTATTTTAAAGTGATATTTATTCTCAGATAGTATACATACACTCCAATACAGTCCCACGATCATGAGAACGATATCATCGCTCGTGCGTACGTACGGACTACTGTCTCCACGACGCGATGAGATTCATTCTCCACGTTAACCATTCATGAATGATTATAAAGTATATATAATAAGTAATAATGAAATATATGACATAATAATACTGGATTTATGTGTATATATATTTATTTCATCTACTTAATTCCATTCAACTCAATAAGGAAACGAAAACAGCGTTCATGCGTACGTACGGCCTACCGTCTCCATGAACTGTGTATTTCTTTCCATTTACTGATCTATTATATATATGTATATTATGAATATATATTTTATATAAATCATGTTTTACATTATGGATCTAATTAATCATGATCTAAGTAATCATATGAATAATTACAAGTTAAAACACGAACGAAAAATGAGACGATTTTACCCAAAACGCTCTTTAACATGGAATTTACAAAAGAACAGGTAATATAAAGTCATAAGTGAACAATATATGATATCATAACAATGATTATGATTCTGGAATAAGTCAATGACATTATTTAAATCATTATACAGGAGGTTCGAACACTTACGAAGCAAATTGGACCTAAGGTAAGGAAAATATCACAATCTCATTTTTATCCGAGATTGTTTATACTTTGGGATTTACTGGGTTGCATTTTATCATCCAAATCCATGTTTCCTAAATATGTAATATTTAAATCATTATAAAATAGTTTATATCCAATTTTATCCTTCGGTGAGTTTTTAGTAAAAGATATGAAAAGAATCTTTTGTCGTTTTTCGTACGAGGTACTTTTTGACTTTTCCGGCAAAAGTACGAGAAGAATGTTTTTTTTAACTTATACGGCATGAATGGATTTTTAAAAAATTATTTCCCAGAATCATCCTTTACAAGTTTTCAAGTTTAATTTTAATCAACTTCTTTTAGTTTAGAATTGTATGACATGTTATGAAAGGAAAAATGTTTTTGAAGAAGAAATGATATTTTCCTCAAAAATGGAGTTCAAGTGTTTTATCAAAATTATTTTCCATCTAAGATAATAAAGGGTTATGTTTCTATCCATATTATTACATTGATTTGACTATGTTGTTATGGAATTATTTTTTATAAATTCCTTTATCTTATTTGAATTTTTTTATGATGTCATGATGTTTAAGATTCCCATTTTTATTACATGGGTTATGCTATGATGTATGGTTTATGATTTTGTTGCACACATAAGAATGGTATCATTATGAGATGGGTGGGACCTATATCCCCCTACCTTTAATTGGGTAAATATTTAATATCTCATGAGATAGACATGGCTGGAATGGTAGGTTATACCATTTCAGTGAAACAGGACTGAAACAAGGAATGAACTCGGTTCAGAAAGGGACTTTGTCCACTAAGATAGTCTTGGCAATGAGTCTTGACTAATAAGAAATGATTCTCTATGATTATGTTTGTATGACACAAAGTTTCATGTTTTATGTTATGATTATTGGGATTACATTTCACTACTATGATTTATCCCATGTTATGAAATTAAGATCTCTTTTGCAGGTTAATATTTCCAAAAGATATGTTCTTATGAATATGATGTGATTCATATTTCTTTTGTTTAACCTTACTGAGCATTTGAGCTCACCCTTTTATGTTTTCTTTTCCCTAGGATATAAATAATGGTTTTAGGTAAGAAAAAAATGGAAGATCTTTATGGGAGATGTTTAAGATCTTTCACCATGATTAGAAGATTACGTTCCGAGTTTCCAAAGACACTAAACTATTACGGTCCTCGTGTGTGTGTTTTTGTTATGTACTAAGTATTCCACAAAAGTAATGTAATTTCCATGTACGTCAAGCTTCGGGTCTCTACAATTAGTATAAAAAACATAATATAATTAGAAGAAATAAATTTATTTACATATAAAATGATTTTCATAAAGTCCTTGTCCTTGTGATTCTTAATATCATTATTATTTATTTACTTCTGTTTTTATTTTTTATTTTTCTACAATATACTTAATTAATTTAGTTTTATTCATAGAATAATTATGAATTTTATTTAAGTGTTTTTTTATTATATTTTCAATTAACACACACCCTTAAAGATTCATAACTATGTTAATCTTACACCCCAAACTCCAATAACCCATATCAGATGCATACTATATTATAATTTTACAAGATAAAATAGATCCCATCCCACATGATTGAATAATTTTGTTGTATTTTGAGACTATAAAAATAATGATTCTAATAATACATTAAAAAATGTGAAATACAATTTAAATGTATTGGGAAATTTATCAATTTTTACATATGTCCCATAAATCATTCAATTTCAACTTATAATAACCATAGGGATAATAAAGAAATTAAGGGGTCAGGTTATATTCCCTATCAAGAAAATAATATAGAAATATATACCAAAAAATTAGCAAGGAATGGATTATATGATAGAGATAATAAATAATAAAATATTAAATATAAATAATATTATAAAAGTGGAATATATTCCTAGATGGAAGAAAAGTAAAAATAATAACATGAATGATAATATATTTTTTCACAATGTTAAAATAAATAATACTGGTATTATAATATTATCATCAAGGCATTGTGCTAAGACATCATACATGTATAGGCAAGGTATATGGAAAATGACCAAACTAGTTCATCTAATGAGCCCTACCATTATATAATGGGGTATATAATATCAACCCACATCACATACTAAGTCCAATCCATTCATCCTTTGAATTAAGTGGATAATAAATACAATAAAAAATTAAAATTTCTTAATAATAAAGATTCTATTAGAAAACATGCACATTGAATGTCGATATTTTCACTAGTAAATAAATATAACCATATGATAACAATACATCCAAAGAAATAATTTTGTTGGTATCATTAGATAATATCCTCATTAAGGAATACAATATATTAAAGGATGTTTATATAGATTAAAAATCACACTTATACATTGAAAATATCAAGAAACATATTTTTCTTTTACAAACATTTAAAACAAAAAAAATTATATAAGTATCGGAATAATATTTTATTTTAAAAACCATGGAAACATATAAAATAATTTTAATAATAAATAATGGTCATGATGGTAGGAGAATGTATTTTACTAATAAACTTTGAAGAAAAATATCTTTACACATATTTATGAAATAAGTGGAAACTGAAACATTTAAAAAATGTTAAAAATATTACTTTTTAACCTTTATAAAAAAATTAAATATATTTAAAAATGAACATGATCAAAAAATTTAATATAATTATGAATACTCTTGAAACTATTTATACAATATTGATATGGATGAAAACTATTTCTGACCAAAGAGGAAAAATAAGATTGACATTTCTTATAAACATTATTTTGGTTAATTTTTTTCCCCAAGGGGGAGCAAATGATAAAAGGCATGAAAAACTAAATAAAAATGAAAGTATAAGAAAATATATAGTTTTTATAATGAAAATATATTAAAATATATCTAATTTATGTTTAAACATTGATAATATCAAATAAAAATTAGACTGTAAAATAAACCACTACCTTGGATTTCTAATTGGTCAGACACATTCCAACCACCTGTATAATAAATTCATAGTTAGAATTATATTATATTATATCCATAATTATATATATAGTTATAGTTATATTTATTTTTATACCTTCTTTTTAAAAAAAATTTAAAACATATTTTATAATATGAATTATTTTGGCCATAATTATTTTGTTTCAAATGCATGTTTTGCTTCAGTGATTCTGGTCCGTTAACCATCATCATGGTTTCATCACCAATATAAAATTAATCCTATAATATATATATATATATCATATTTATAAATAAAATAAACATTTATTATCATCCATGTAAAGAAGTTATGAAAAATGTAATTTATCACTCCTTGGAGGCCGTAAGCGATGTTTCCATTTTACAATGGGTAGTATTGAATGGGATGAGAAAATAATTTATTTTTAAAAATTCCTAACTATATTAGAAATATAATACATTTTCAATACATCCATCTATATAACGTCACATGATATTAGTAATATAAAATGAAATACTTCACTTTATTGAGGCGGTAGTCCACACGTACGCATGGAAACAATTTTAATTTTCCATTAGATTAAAATGAAATAGAAAATGGTTATAAAATTAACATAAAAACATTTAGGCATAGTAAATAAACTTATTTAATTATGTTAATATTGTTATATAATATTTTTATGAGGTTTAATAATAGATAAACATGAAATATCTTGAAAAGATCATATACCTCTTCCTTGTAAAATCTCCTTTGGAAAAAATATTAAGGCATTTTAGATGGGTCTTTTGGGAATAAAAAAACCTACATTTTCTATAAAATGTTTTCTTAATTGTATTTGGTAAGATCTTGTTTGATATAATGTTCTTAAATTGTGTGGATAACTGAGGAGAGGAGGTCCTCTTTTTTATGTGAGAGGAGTGATACTCTTTTAAATATTAAGAAGTTTTAAATATAATAAATGTAATTGTCAATGAAAATGGAAACTAATTAGTACAATTATTATATTTGGAAAATTTCACATCACATTATACTTAAAAGTTAAAATTTAATTGAGTTTTATAGATATTTTAAGCCTCATCTCCCAGTTTAACTCTTCTTTCTGACCCCTTACCCCTTATGGTGGTGACAAACTTTGGACATGGTTACTATTTTGTGCCAAAAAATTAATTTTACCACATTACCTAATATTTGTTATGATATTTAAAAACATATAATCCATTTCAAAATACCCTATTTATATAGGTGATACAAATTATTTTTAATATAAGTATGAAAAATTATTTTACCCCAAAATTTTGTATAATATTGAATCAAATGAAATTTATTGGTATATGAATAAAAAATTTATATTTTGATGACCTTAAAACCAATAAAAAATATAATTTAACCATTTCATTACTTAATTATGTAAATAGATCAAAATTATTTCCTTTATTAGATTAAAACTTTACATAGGTTCATAAATGTCAAACATGGTTTTCTAAAAGAAACATGATATTTTTTATATACTATATTTTACTCCTTAAAAAATATTTTTCCAAAACAAATGATTCCTAAATTTTTGAGTCATTATTATATCATGATGATGTATTAAAAGTGATGGTATTTATAAAAATATTATTTTTCATTATTCACCCAAAAATCAACTTTTTTAGAAAAATACTAAAATTTCAAAATAAGATAATTTAAGTCTTTTAAACTAAAAATTGATATGAATTTAATCAAATTAAAATTATAAAAATTGTAAATATTAGTTTTAAATATAACCATAAACTATTTCTATTATAATTATAAAATAATATAATGTGTATTGGGAAATAGTCTAGGGGTGTAGTGTTTACTTTCTATTGTATGATCTTAAATATTAAATTATCTTAATAAATAATTACATCATCCAAATTATAGATATATTATTATCTTAATTAAATTTAGTTAATAATTCTTCATAGTTTTATTAGGATCCCATGGTGCCTTCTATTGTTTTTGGTTTCTTTGAAGGACTTTCTTCAGTCAAGTTTTATGAATCTTCATCACTTTCTCTCTAGTGCTAACAATCTACAAATGATCATTATTATAAGACATAATATTTTCAAAATATTTTTCCTTATAGGTGAGTACATTAATTGGTTATAATATTTATTTCCTAAATAGTGGAACATGGATTATGGCACACACTTTAGAGATGTTTGGTGGCACAAACAATTGGCGATCTAAAATTGAAATTATCTCTAAAATTTGAATATTCCCTTGGTACCTAGGGTTTATCTTCCTATTTTTATATATCCATATAAATATATTCCACAGAGAAACATTTTAAAATACATAACCCCAACATTAAATTACAATTCCTTAATTTAGTTATTAGAATAGATATATTTTTCTACTTTGAACTGCTTTGATATGATTTTAAATAGTCTACAAATTCACTATAATCTAATAGATATGTTCAAGGCCTTTTAGATTCCTTTCCCAAAACTGTATCCCAAGAAGTAAGACTGTGACATATCCTCCCATAAATTTATTCATGTGATTATATTTTAATTAATAAATGAAAAATATTATTCAATGTCAATTCCATCAAATGTAGATAATTATATCATATACCTTGAAAGTCAAGAGTGCAAGATCTAAATGTGTCTCCTAATATATAAATAGTATTTCCATTTCAACCCTTAGATTGAGGATGATAGGATACACTAAAAAATATCTAAATAATCAGAGTCTCCTCAAGGATCCTTCAAAATTTTGTTGTGAATTGTGGTTTATTATTATATAAAATTATTATATGTTCACTATGGAGTCTCATGACTTGATTAATATAAATATCAGAAAGAGGTCAAGGTGTAGATCTTCCCATATTTTTAAGAAAATATAACACTTGGTAAAGTGATCATTAATTATCCATATATCATCATTATTACTTGGAGTCTTCAGATTTCTTAGGACAAAGTCTATTATAACATTTTCACACTTCCATTTTAGTATATGTAGAGGTTACTTGACTCCCTTAAGATGTTTTATTTAAGAATTTACCTATAGTCACACCAATCATCAAACACATAGTCCACCATAACAAACTTCATACTATCATAGTTTCAAGTTTCTCTTAAATATTTATACATTTTGGTGCACTTGGTGTGTATAGAAAAATTTGAGCTATGAACATCATCTAGTAGCTCCCATCGAAAATTTGGTATGAATTTAACACATAACATATTTCCAGATATAAAAAATATATATTTATAGATTATTATTTTAATTTACCATCATTCATTTCTTTAATATTAATTAAAATCTTTGTAATCCTCTTTGTACTTCTATATCATTCCCAATTAATAACGTCTAGAAATTTCATGGAAAAGTAATGGTGTATTCCAAATACTAACAATTACCATATCAAACATTACTAAAACATTGAATATAAGGTTCTTATTAATCCACATAATGGTTAGAGATCCATAGTACCTCATAATCATTGCATCAACTACATTTTTTCCTTATAAGGGTGGTACTATACTAACTAATCATTCTCCTTGAGTAGTCACAACTAACTTCTTTGTCACATGATGATAATTTTGGAGATGAAATGTACTTTAAACTTTCCAGTCCATATATATATTTCTCTTATTTTACATCATAGATAGTGTCTCCTTATCTTAAACGAAATGATTACAACTAATAACTCAATATTATGAGTTTGATTTTTATATAAATGATTCTTTAATTACTTTTATTCTTAATAAATCTCTATATTATTATGCATAAGGACACAAAATAGTCATGTCTTCGATGCATCATTATATATTATAAATCCTTCCCTTATTTATTCTAAAGTCAATATTGGTGAATTAATAAATATCCTATTTAGATATTAAAAATTTCTTCATATTCCAATGTACATGAGAATTTACTTCCCTTAGGTGTCAACATGGTTAAAGGATACGACAATAAAGAATTTTGTTGATCAAAATACTAATAGTAACCTAAAAAATCAAGGAAACAACATATCCCATTTATATTCATTGGTGTCGAACATTATTTTACTAACCTTATCTTTAAAGGATCAATATATATTCTCTCATTTGAGATAATATATCCAATATAAGAATCTTCATAGAGCTCAAATTTACATTTAGTGAATTTTCTATATAATTCCCTCTCTATGAGGGTCTTAAGAATTATTTGCGTATAGTTCACATGATCTTTATAGCTTTTAGAGTATATCAAGATATCATCAATAAATACTACCATGATGTTATCAAGATAATTCGTTAATACATTATTAATTGTATCCAAAAAAGGTACATTAGTCAATCCAAACAACATTAACTATAAAACAATAATGCATATACTTTGTATGAAATGTCATCTTTATTGAGTCATTCTTATTTACCATTAATTGATGATAACAATAGTGAAGATTGATCTTTGAAAAATATTGAGCTCCTTTATGTTGATCAAATGAGTAATAAGTGAATGGTAAATGATAATTATTATTTATAATAATGGTATTTATATCCCTATAATTGATTAAAAAAACATCAACCCATCGTTATTTTCCAAAAAATGTATAAGGGATTATGAAGATGAAAGATTAGTGAATATAAATCATTTATCACAAAATTAATTTAGTTGTTTCATTAACTCTACTAATTACTCTTATGGGATTTTGTAGAGAGTCTTTGATATAATTTTTTTATTAATGATGAGTTAAATAGAAAACACAAAATAGGATTCCATGGATACCTCGATAAGACTTATAAAAAGATATCAATGCATTCCTTTATAATAGGAATATCCTTTATCCGTAGGATGTATTTCCCATACATAGATAATATTTTATCCCCATATTCTCTAAAAAATTTATTAAGGTGAGATATTGGTGTTGGACCCATAATGTATTTTGATAATTAAGTCTCTCCCTTAAAAATAAGGGATTAGATTCCCCCTTCATAAATAGTATTATCATTATCTCAATAAAAAACACTTGAATTATAATTTAAAAAAATCCATAACAATGATTATATCAAAGACAGTCATTCATTAAACATTAAAAAATGCAACTGGGGAATATTTTTTCTTCTGAATCTTAATTTCTTGATATATCCTAATTAAGATAATATTTCCACTTGGTGTCTTGATTAAAAACTCTTTCAAAAAATATTTAATGGTTTTTGTAATATTATCAATAAATATGAACGATATAAAAGGCTTCAAAGATATAGAGTAAAATAAATAATTATTAAACACTGAGTTTATGGTAAAAGTTCCTACTATCACATCATTAGGATCTTCAAATTTCTTGTAGTGATTGCATAATCTCATCCTTTCTCCCTTAGATGATTCTAAGGTAAATTCAATTGATACTTGGGATATTAATTTAACTAGTTCCCAATCTCATCATAGTTAAGGAATTAGACACTAGAAACATCTTTCATTCCCTAGTATTCACTATCCTAATGTCCTTTACCTTCATAAATTTTTGAAAATTAAATTCCCTTTAAGAATGTTCTTGAGTGTTTTGTTTTACAACTATTATAGGTTGGAAACCCCACTATTCTTTTATATGAAATTTCATTATTTATTTTTATAAATTGATATACCACCCTCTTATTATATTGATTTACTTCAGAAAAACAATATGTAGATGGTTATTTCTATATATTGATGTCACTTGATACTATATCCTCATATAATGAAATTATTCATGTGTATAATTCTCATAAAATTTAGGATTCATCCATTCAATAAAGTGATCAATATTACTTATTCAATAATGTATATAATTTTCATCATGAATTGATAAATTCATAGTGTTATATTTATATTCAAGAACATTTTCCCCTTCCATTTTCCATGGATTGGGGAATATTCATTCTATGTAAGAACATTTCTCATGAGGAAATTATTTTTCAAATAATATCTCATTAAAAGTAGTATATTCAATTAAATTTACCTCATCTTCTTACATTATGTTATAGATCAATGTAAATCATTGATCAATATCTCTATTTAAATTATAAGTGACCATGATAACCTTCTCCCTTTCACTACTACCCAATTCTAGAAATATATTCTCTAGGGATATGACCGACTATTTAGTTACTATTAGATTAGTAGACCCATTGAATAATGAAGGTTGTTTTCTCATAAATTATTCCTTTATTATTGTACCACGTTAGAGATTAGTAGGTTTATCCATATTGAAAGGGTTATCAATCCTGAATATAGTTAACTGAACCAATATAGTTATAATTTACTTAGATCCAGAACAAGAATCATTGACTTCATTAATATGATAATGAGGGTAATATCTACATAGGTTATAGGCGTTCATACGGTTTTTTTACCTCATCTAGGTGACATATATAAATAGTATCATACACTAGATTAACCCGTAACATTATTAATTTTAAACCATATTTTACAATTTGGAATGTTTCTCATTACATAACATAAAATTCAAATTTGTGCATAGATAATCCCAAAATCATACTCTCAGTGTATTTGTGAATATCTTCGTATCATAAAAATGTTTTCAAATCCTTTATAATGGTTCATAAAGTGAATATGAATTAACTAATGAATACCCCCCAGGATTATTAAAATATTTTTTTAGTTAGGAATCTTTTTCATGCACCAGGTTAATATTTGGTTAATACCCAACCAACCTTCTGGGTTATTACCCAAAGGTGCATCTATGCTAGACCTTTCATCTAATTGTTTTATCAATACATTAATTTCATTTCTAACAGATCACAAGTATATAATTTAACAAAATTTTAGAATGATTTCATATAATTTGACTTATCCTAAGAGTCTATCAAAGGGTTATGTTGTATAATCTATATTTTCCTAAATCATGTTCCTTAGGATTATACAAATATCTCCTTGATTCAAACTATAATAACCCCAAATATAGTAACGCAGAGTAAGTGTTTACTATATTAAAATGGAATAAGATAAAATGGATTTGATCGCATTGTATTGAATCTTTTAGTTATCTTTATAGACTATAAACATACACGATTCTCACACTACATTCGAAAAAATGAAATAAATCTTAAATTCGACGATAATATTATTATTTATTTTAGTATATCATAGAAATAATTCAAAGTTCACTTCTGGGTACAATGTGGATAAGAAAAAAAATAAATGGGAAAGTAGATATTCTTAGTAAAGATAAATGTTTAGTGGAAGCTATCATAGAATAAATAAGGAATGAATAATATGTTCGAGATAAATAATAAGAAAATATTCCAAGTAAATAATATCATGATTGGGGAATATAACCATAGATTACATATAAACATAAATAATCACATGGATAATAATAATTGGTTTTATAATTATATAATTAATAATAATTGACATTATTATCTTACCCTCAATGCCTCATTCTTAAAGATTACACATATATATGTAAGTAATACACTAAATAACCAAACTAGTATATCTTATGAGTTATACAAATACCTAAAGTAGCTATCTAATATCTGACCCCACCTATCAATTTTTATTTCTAATAAATTAAACTTATGAATGATGTGAATAATAAATACAATACCTCATCAACATGGCTTAGTATTAATCATATGTATTTGAAAACTATCATACAAAATATAAATATTTTTAAATGTCAATAAATAAAACAACATGATCATAATAAATATAGAGAAATATGTTGTATGCTATCATTAGATCATATCCATAGTGAATCATAAAATACATTAAAGGATATGGATATATATATATATATAACCAGCTTTGTAAATTCATAGGTAGAGAACAGGAAGAAATGAACTTTTATTTTCCAATTTTATTAAAAACTAAAAGTCCCTAGATCTCTGGGAATATTATTTTTTCTGAAAAAAAAATAAAAATATTAAAATAATATTAATAATGAACAATTTTCATAATGGTGGAAAAATGTGGTTGATCAAAAAATGTTAAAAAAATATTCTTTACATACCAATTTAAAAGAATTCCAAAGTGAAATTTATGAAAAACATTAAAAATATTCCTTTTTAACCATTTAAAAAAATTAAATGTAATTTTAAAATGAACATTAAAAACCATTTTAATTTATAAAAAATATTATGGAAACAATTAAAGAATATGGACATGGATGAATAATATTTATCACCAAATAAAAGAAATAAGGTCAAAATTTCTGGTAAACGTTATTTCGATAGATTTTTTAATCAAAGAGGGATGAAATTAAAATAAGACATGTAAACCCAATTAATAACCATATTAGAAACAAATATGGGTTTTAAGGGAGACAAATAATTTAAATATCCCAATGTAATTGTTATTATAACACATCATAAATATAAATATGATTATAAAATAAACCCCCACTTGGGATTCTAATTTGGCTGGAATAAATCAATATTTATTATTCATCTACGTTATATTAATATTTATATCTGTATTTCTATATATAACTTATGCATAACTTTTTTACCTATTTACTCTTAATTATTCATTAAAATCAATTATTAAGGATTTAACTATTTTATTTTTCTTGCATGTTTTGATTTGTTGGTTTCTATCATTAAACCATGGTCAAGGTTTCATCACCTAAAATATTTTAATCATTTCATATATTTCATATTAACACCTTGAATAAAATTTATAACCATCCATCTAATTTCATTATGACAACAAATTACACATCATCAAGGAGGTGGTTGACCAGATGTACACATGGGTGATGCTTCCATTTTTAAATTGATTGGAGGGAAATAAATTAGACAATATTTTATCATTAAATAATTATAATTATGTTATAAATATCATATAATATCATTAAATCCATTTATATAACGATGTGTGATAGGTGGGGATCAAAAATTAAATACATCACTTCATGGATGTGGAAGTCTACACATACACATGAACATGGTTTTAATTTTCCATTAGATGGAAAGTACATAGAAAGTGGATGTAACATTAACCTAAAATTTTTATGTATATTACATATACTAGTATCCTTATGTTAATATTATAATGGTATATTTGTTAGAGTCTTATTACGAGAGAAACATGAACGATTTTGGTAAGAAAATATACATATTCCTCCGATAATCTTCTTTTAAAAACATCTTAAGGATTCATATATGTTGCTTTTGGGAATATATAAATACATAGTTCATATATAAGGGTTTTAGGAAGAAATTTTGTTAGATATTGGTTAAGATATGGGTCTCAATGAGTGTATATAACAGAGGAGAGGAGGTTCCCTTTTATAAGTTAGTGGAGTGATTGTCTTGTAAATATTAAGAACATTTAAATATAATAAATTTAATTTTCATTAAAGTGCATAAAATTTAGAAAAATTTATAATATATGATGAATTTAATTATAAATAAACTAAAAAAGTCATGTTTAAACTACTTTGAATATATTTTAATCCTTATCATTTCGTTTTAACCCCCCTTTTAACCTTTACCATTTTGAAAAACATTTACCCCAACGACTTATGCCCAAAAATAAAGTTAAACTTATGAATGAAAATTTATAGGATAATTAAAAATATTAATTCCATTTTAAATGTTTTAATTTCAACATTTAAAGTCTAATTTAATTATAATTATGAGAAATTGAATGAAAACATGTTTTTTTAAAATTTCTTCTATGCATAAAAATGAATTTACTGCATAAGAATATATAATGTTGATTATCATATAACTTAGTATTTTATTAATAAAAAATAGAGTAATATGACATTAAAACTAATCCAAAACACAATGTAAACTTGAAATTACATAATTAATAAAAATGGTTTAAAATAGATCATTAATTAGAATAACATATAACCAATGTTTTAAAATATCAAATAAGGTTTTTTAAACATATTATAATAATTTTCTATGCCTTATTTTACTACTTAATCAAATATTTTTCATATGTTTTTTCATAAAATTATAATCATTATTACATCGTAACGATGTCCTAAAAAGGATGACATTTTTAAAAATAATATTTTCATTATTCTCTAAAAAGTCAATTCATTTATAAAAATAGAAAAATAATTTCCTAATATAATTTAGACTTTATGAAATCAAATATTATATCCATTTTATCAATTAAAATTCAAGAATTACGAAATTTTATATTTAAATTTAATCATGAACCAGATTTATTTTATTTATAAAATAATACAATATGCATTGGGAAATTGTTTAGGGTCGTAGTGTTTAACCATTATAGTTGGATATTAGGTATTTTAGTTAATATTAATACATTAAATGGATTGAAAAAACCCATCTTATATTTTTTTTAATATATATATATATATATTATTTTTTAGTCTTCTTTCAAAATTAGTTATTCAAATTGTGGTAATATTATGTGTAATATTGTCTTTTATATTTTTTAATGGATACATATTATATGTATAATCTTGATTGAGTGTTAAATGAGTTTTATAATTAACATTAATTACTTATGTATCATTATGTTAACAATAATTTATAGGTAGGCCACATTTTGTGTCTATATTTTTATTTTATTGGAATACTATGATTAAATCATGAAGATATGAGTTACCATATCATTATATTTGATTCTAAAACTAATTATGGTATATGAAACAATAGGTGGGAAAATTTTTAAGGATGAGACAATATAGATACATGATTGGGTTAGTTTGGTAGATGTGATATTTGATGATTTTTCGCATTTCTAATTATATAAATAATACAAAAAAAGTAAGATCAAATGTAATGGGTATAAATTAATTATTTTATTTTTCATCCAACAGACCTAATAATGGTATATAAATATTTAATAATGTAATTGATAATGAAAATAAACTAGTTAATCTTGGTTGTGATAAGAGGAAAAAATATTAATTATTAGTGAAATTATTTATTATAAAAATAATGTATAAAACATATAATAATGGAACTAACTATATTCTTAAGATTTTGATGAAATTACATCATATAGGTGAACATGTTAATATAAATAAATATATTTAATCAAATTTAGTAAATGAGTATGATATTTGTTCTAGAAAAATATATATTTTATGTAGTTTTTTATATTATTTGGGAACTAAAGTGCTTCTCTCATGGAGTGGAAATAATGTCTATCAAATATTTCAAAGATAAATCAATTAAGAAATATGAGTATTCCAACACATGTAATGATACATTGTAGGATAATAAATGGAAATATTGAAGAATATATGTGCACTAATTCAATATATCCCAAACTATGATACTTTGAGCGATATAGTGTCATGTATATTTAACTTGGAGTGATATAAATGAAATGAATCACAATATACGAATATTGAATTATATGGATTTTTTTATATACCATTTATAATTAAACACTTCCAAGTAATCTATTTAATATTTGGCTTAAACATCATTATATGTTGTTTAATGAAGTTTCTACACATTACAATGAATTTTTAATCATTAAAAATTTGTTTAATTTGATTTGAGTAATGAAATTTTAGAGTTGCTATAAAATTTGGACTAAACCAAGATTTAGTAAACCATTGAAGTATCTAAGAGTGCCTATAAAAATAAGCCTAAACCAATATAAAATATATATGTTATTCATTATAAATAAATTTCATCTTAGGAGGATTTAGGGTGGAGGTTAAGTGGTTTACATGCCCCATAATCTTATAAGAATCCCAGGTCAAATTTAGGAAGCAGATAATTTCTGATGTCAGTATAGCAGTATTGTAGTTACACTGTATCATCATAACTATTCAAAAAATTAGGATTTTGGGCCACTAACATGGGTCTACGGTCAATAGGGCCTTCTATAAATCAAAGTCCTTCAAGCTATAATTCTTTTGAGCAACCACATGGCTTTTGATCCATAGGCCCCTAGAGAAAAAACATGTTCAACTATATCAAAGTATCCTTATGATGAAGGATCATATTAGAAACAACCACCATGTGGATATATCAGACCATGTACTAAAATAAGGATATGGTGGTCACACTATCAACTCACACAATAGTGGAATATGCATTGTAATATCATAGTAGCATCAAGTGGGGTCTTGTGCAGACATAAATAAGGTGGTAGGAAGGGGTTTATCCTTGTGTAGTTTAATCAATTAAATGTGTAATGGATTTACTCTCTTGGGACTTAATTATATTAAATTCAAGGATTAGTTCCTCTGGGCCTCTGGGTCATTTAATTTTTCTCTGTCAACCCTGTTAAAAAGGGGATTATCAAAAGCAAAAAAATATGGAATTGGATCTATATCCCCTTATGCTAGTTCTGTTCTATTCTCCTTTAGATTTGATCTAAGATATTATAACTTCATAGAGAGTAAGTAAATCAATCAAATGTGTTTTCAGACATAGAAATCTAGTGAATAACTTCAGATACATGATTTATTATGTTTTTATTTACATATCTTCAACAACAACATGTTAAATAAATATATTCAAAAGTTAGTGTATGTTATTTATTAACAATAAACTCATATAAAATTCTCATGGATAATCTTATAGATGAATTTAATTTATTTATTCTCTTGTATTAATAAATATATTATGTCTTGGAATCCCATAAAAATATAAGAGAAAATCCACGAATTTTAGAAAAAACATTATAATTTGAGAGGATCTCTTGAATTTTTAATAACATACATATCACAAAAAACAATATAGATATATCACTGGTTAAGACATGAACTTGGATAACAATGTGGAATCTGATTTATTGATCAATTTATGTCATGAAAAAATATGTGTCATTACATCCATTTATAGTCTTGAGTCATTATTCAATAAAAAGGTTTTCATGTTGATGTAGTAATATATGGATATCACAATTCATGTTAAAATATAAATATCTTTTATTAGAATAATTCTATGTATAATTTGGTTATATTATTACTCATGATTCAAAGAACATACTATAATAATGGTAACTTGAAATATCACAAAAAGAGATATGTGATATTAATTTCTATAATCTGAAACAAAGTTATTGTCAATTCTATAATATATCAATAAATATTATGACATTTATGTATACCTTTGTCTATATCATAGATAATAATTAATGGTATATCACTATCTATGATACATATGTTTGAATGTATTTATTTCATTTTAATTTAGGAAATACATTTAATATTTATAAAATGTTTATAAATTAATAAAATTAAATATATATTTTATCTATAAAGGGTTATAAAATTAAATTTTTTAATCATGAATTGTTTATAACTAAGTATTAAATTTTTTTATATATTTATTAAATAAGTAAATATTATTAAGTGTTAATATCTTTTTTTTATGTTTTATAAGTTCTAAAATTTATAATTTTTACATTAAATATTTATAATATAACTGTAATGTAGAATAAAATGTTTTTATATAATATATAATAAGTAAAATATAAAATTTCTGACATTAATTTTATAAAAGGTTTATAAAGATTATCATATGAAATGTTCATGTAAATGATTTATTTTGGAAATTTTTAGCTAATAAAAAATTTAATAAATATGATCATGGTTTAACTAAATTTAAAATATATGATATTGAAATAATAGAAATTTTTTATTTAATTAATTTAAAAAAATTAATATGGATTTAAAATATGTGAATGGTATGTGTTTTTATAAATAATATATTTCTAAATATGAATGATTTTTTCGGTATAAATTGTATATTTAAAATATTAAATATTTAAATTTGAGATATAGATATATCATGTATATATTTATATTATGGAAATATTATATTATTGTGAAAATAATGATAAATTTTTATTATCCACATTTTATGTAATGTTAATCATGTTTCTTTCTTGAATTTATAAACTATCGTATAATTTATTTATTCACTTATTATTGTATATAAATTAATTATATTATGAATGTTAGGAATCTTTGATTAAATTGTATAATCCACTTATATATGTTTCATATCTTTTATATAAAGTGTTTAATGCTTATGATACATGATATTTAATTTATTTAAACCATGGTTAGTGTTTTCTGGGTAATATTTCTAAAATTGAATAATGTAGAATAATTATTATTACATATTTATAATTATAATAATTTTGGAAAATTTAAATCCCTCATGAATAATGATCTTTGTATAGTATAAATTTGGGTCAAAATACTTACTAGCCTAAATATTGTGATTCTAGAAATCCAGAGGATTAATAAGTATTATACCATATATTCTCCTGAGTAATATATTAGTTTCATATTATTATAATCCATTACATTAAATAGTTTTACATATTATTTTCATGTGATGTATATAAATTTTTGTTGAATATAATAATTATATTTTACAGTGGATATTTAAAATAATTATTTTATTGTATAAATATTTAGACATTAACATGATGATAGGGTGTTAATTTGGTTGATTAACATGAAATGTATAAATTAAATTAAATTGAATCATACAAGGAAATAAAGGGATATAATATATATATATATATAATATATATATAAATGGTGAGATAATATGAACCCCTTAAAATTATCTAGTGCTGAATTCCGTTCAAAGGTTACACTTTCTAAAATCATAATAATTTAGTATAGGAAACCTTATAATTTATGTATCGATGAATTATATTGTATAACTAAAGTGGAATATGGGTGGCCACAATGGTTAGATGCTAATATCTAACATAAACATTGGGCTACATTTGTCTATGTATTCTTAAAGATATGTAACCAGATGAATGAAGTTAAGATAATTCATAAGATAGAAAAGAGAATGTTATTACCTAATCCATGATATAAGAGGTATATATCATATAATATACAAGAATGCATACAAACAGAGAAAAATAATAAGATAAACACAAAATTAGACTCACAGTTTAGGAAAATATGGTCCTTTCCCCAATAATAAATCTAATATAAATATGGGTTTATTATTTTAGTGGGGGAATTATTACCACAAATTCATGTAAAAAATGAAGAACCTTGCTCATCACATACAATTAAACTCAGAGTGACCATACTTTCTTAGCGATTATAAAAAGAACTATGTATGGTCACCCTTTTTTATTACTAAAAAAATAACTATAGAGGGTGTCCTTGCTCATTGTTTTTTAGTGTTAAGAATGTGTATCCTTTCTTATTGGTTTTTTAGCACTAAGAGAGGCTACCGTTTATATTGTTATAAATATATAATGCGCGTGTGTATAGTCTTTAATATTAGTTTTATATTAAAAATTATATATTTATAAAAATTACAAAAAAATAGATATATATATATACATATAATTATAATTAAATATTTATATAATAAAATAAAATAAAATGAAGTATATATGAAGAAATATAAAAATAAATTAAAATATATTTATATATAATATACATATTTAATTAGATAAATCATTATATAATCAAAAAATATTTTAAATTTATTTTACATAATTTATACAAGTTATTATTAAATTCAAACTAACAAGTGGGTGTGTGTATATTAATATATTTATTTATATTTCATATTTAAATTTATATATTTATTTTCATATTATATAATTTATAAAATGGTAATTTATAATGAAGATATTCATCTGTTTGACTTTCTTAAACAAAATATTATCACCTTCTCACATCAATGGAGTGTCGGGATCGAACTTTCCTCCCTCAGGTAAATATTTTTCTTGTTTATAAGAGGGTGAGAGTCTTTTCAATTTTAGAAATAATGAGGGACTTTATTGTTTATTTCATTGTAACATGTTGCTTTCCTATTTTCACAATTTCAGGATTCCTAGAGGAAGTAGATGAAATTTCTAGAATCATTAAAGGTATTATCCAGAAGGGATTCACATCATTCATGCATTGAATTTTATAGTAATGCAATTGTGGACATGATTAATGCTAAAGAGGAGAAATAAAATTCATTTATCAACTCACGAATTTTTTCACATCCTACAATAGAAAGGTACAACATTATTATTAGGAATCCAATCAAGCAATGCACAACATTTCTAAAATGGTTTGTCGTTATTTATATTTTTCTTTTTCATCTTGTTTGAATGATAGGCTTCTATTTGTAAAAGAGGGTATTAATCATGAAAATATTGATGAACTATTTATTCATCAATTAATAAAATAATTTGTCTCTAAATATATATAATTATATATGTGTGTGCATTGTTCTATGATATATAATTATCATTATATATCTATGTAATGGTCCAATAATTCATAGTTTTTGGGTTTTTTGATGATTTTAGGCCCGTTATTGGAATTTCACACTTGAGGTAAAAAATAATTATTTGGCCCAGTGAATAATATCATATGAGAATATCTCATAAATGAAATATAGAAATAAAATTCCATAAAATTATTATTTCTTACAACATGATGTTACATTTAATGGTGACCTAGGTTGAATATGTTATTCAGGCCTCACTCACGCTAATTTTTTCAAAAAAATTAATTTCGTATAATTATACTTATTAGAAAATTATTCAAGGTAGATCCATATAGGGGATTTCTGAGTGAATATTTTTTCCATCCAAGCATGTTATTTATAAAATTTCTTTATCAATTTATTATACATGTTTTGAATCATAGTGGAGGGATTGAATAATATAGAGTTTCGATTTGTGATGATATATGTAACTTATTGAGAGCTAAATTATTCCTTTTTTTAAATAAAAATTCATAATTTTTATATAAGTAGCAGTCGAACATTCAACTAAACACCTCTTCACACAGTCATAAATTTTATTACGACTAACATCCACCACCTTCATTAGTTTAGGTTATGTATAATTTCAAGACACCAAGAAAACCACTATCTTCCACATTAGTAAATGGATGTCCAATGAACTAGGTTTGGATCAAATATATATATTCACAATTATAAGTAAAACTAGATTGTGATAGTTTGGGAAGAGTTTAAAACTTAGTAAATGTAACTTATATACTTATCCATATTCTAATAACATAATATGTGTTTATATAGATGAATGTCATGAGATAAATTCCTCAGTCTTGATCAGTATTTATAGAGATTATCAATAATGTGTTAGTTATACTTTATCAGATTACATGTTTCATCTCTCTTATTTTCATGTTACATCTTGACAATGATATTTTATTATTATAAATGATTTATGAGATATATCTAGAGTATTATTATATTGAGATCCATTTGTTTGATATATATCACACTGGATCCCTTTTTATGATGAGTTACAGGGATTAGTTTCTATAATTCATTATTTTCTATAGTTAGGAATTAGGAATTCAGAATCATTATCAATTCTTTAAATTCATACAGGGCCATACAAAACTTTTGTGTGAATTATGTTTTTTCTTGGTTTGAAATGATTAAACAAAACAAGGAGAGTTATTTAATATCTTATCCAAATGAGTTTTAAAGGAAGTGTAAATGGCATTTGGGTATGGGAACCCAATTTTTTATGTATGATGTAGATTGAGGTTATATTATCATATAAAAATATTAAGATTTATTGAAGGTGAGTAATTGAAAATATATATGAACTAAAGAAACAAATCAAAACCACTTTTGTATCTATATCACAACCTACAATATTCAGAGCCATTTGTGCATTTCAAAGAGTGATATTTTCATAATCCAACCTCACTGATACTTTACCTATGAAAAAAGTGTAATTATTTCATGGACATTAAAACCAACATTCAATTGGCCACATATCTATAACTAGAAACAATGGTATAATATCAGACATATGGAAGGAATTTACCTTATTAAGTAAAACTAAACATCTCTATAAATAATTTCAATGCGTATCTTAACCATAAAGAAATTAAACATGTATAATAAATTCATTCCACTCTATTTAAAATAAATACTACATGTCATATATGGATGAAAGACCACAAAACCAAAAGACTCTTTTATGCCTCTAATAATGTATAATTTAAAACATTTCAAAGAACAAGCACCTAGTTTCCAAAGAAAATATCATTTGATAACAAAACTAACTATATTCAAAATATCAAAATAATAATATTTATAATTTAAGGGTGAAAAATAAATATAATCTATTGGTTCATACAAAAAAATATAATATTTAAATGAACAAATTATGTCAATGCATCTGTGAATGAAGTAAATAAAAAAATATTGTCAAATATCCTTCCCCAAAGTCAAAATTCCATTAGTCTTTCATCTCATGACATATGACCAATACACCTACCACAAAACAACATCAATTTTTCCCATATAATAAAATTATATTATCTATGAGGTAATACAAGAGAACTTCACTATCCTCCCACAGGGACGTAAATTTTTTAAAACATATGGTAGGGAATATATCTTCCCAAAGAACTCTAACTAAAAATGAGTGTATACCTATATGGAATCCTCCAACCAAAATCAAATCCTCTACTAAATAATGGTTGGAAAACTATACAACTAAAATTAATCTCATTATTATTGGTTCTCTACTTATAGGGACTCTTTTAAACTTAACCAACATCTACTGTATCATAAGAGTTGATTAGTTTTCTACCTCATAAAGAATATTTCTATTTCCAAGCATCTGCTAAAAAGACTCTCCCCACCATATCCAAAATCATCATCAATTAATCAATCATTCTTGTCACAAATCACCACTATAAGTTATTCACACAATCAAAATCTTCAGGAATCATATGGATTCAGATCCCCACCATACATTATATCTTTCCCCTAGGCCAACCACACTTACACATGGGTCTTAAATAGTTCATAACCATTCCATAAAATCATATAACACTCAAAATTTAGTATTTCAAAATTTAGATCCAAGGGACTTAATAATAACATCATGAAATCATACCATACTCTCACTTAGGTCCTTAATAATCTAGATCCAATGGAGTTAATTACCTTATATCTAAAATACATTATATCTGGGGAATTTCAATGTTAAAAAACCTATTCACTAGCCATTAAATATCATAAAACGACATTCAAAATAGTATATCTATCCTTCTGGTACTATTTCATTCACTACTATCCAAGAAAATAAATTATAATTTATAATTCATCATGTTTTGTGGACCTCATACTGATATAGGTAGCTCCATGCTTATGTGGTGTGTCCCAGGTAAAACGTAAACTGCCCCCATATAACCTAACGAATGAAATTCCAAATTCACTACTATATGACACAACCCTCATGTTCCTTAGTATTACACTTTTATAACTTACTAGATCAATACCCAATTGAATTTTATTGTGATACATAGAATTTATAAATTTTGGATCAACTACCATGCTGAATTGGAATGACCCTTTCCAAAAGTTATAAAAAACATTCATTCCTCTTAAAGATTGTTAAAAAACTATTAACAATTAATGCTCAAAATTCTAACTAAATAATAAAAGAATATTTTCATTTCAATCATAATCAAACATGAATTCCAAATCTATCATAACAAATATATCAAAAAATCTCATTTCTTTATTTTTTCATAATTCAATTTCATAACATTATATTCCATATTCAATCCACCACTTTATTTATAATAAACTAATTTCTATAATCATATAATATTTTCTATAAATTCCCATATTTCATTACCACCATTCAAAATTTACTTTTTTTACTATTTATCATTTGTATTCAGTTCATGTAATCACATCAAATATGTTTGCATCATGTATTTTTTTTTCAATTTCATACTTATAATCTTTATATCATATTATCAGGAATTATCCACACATGAAAAAATAATAATAATCATAATTTAATTAAAATAAAAATATATAAAAAAATTGAGTCATCTACATCAATTACATGATGATCAAAAATCCAAATGTTTCACTCTTCATTATTCAAGTATCATTAATCATCCAACCCCCTCTCTCAAACATTCAAGGAACACATATTTCAAGGAATTAGTTCTTAAAATATTTTTAAAAATATGAATATATAAAGTGGATATATAGATCAAATGAGTGTGATTGATCTATTCTCCTTCAAAATTCATGATATAATAATCCATTACTTCCCATAATTATTCCCTAAATATTTTTTATTAGATTTCTTATTCAAAATCCCACATTAAACTACTGAGAGGACCCCTAGTCATGTCATTGACTAATATAATTTCCATCCACCGCATTACTCTAATAATACCACGTAAATAACCATTTTAAAATATCAAATTATTTATTAATGCAACAATAACCCAATTAAATTAAATAAATAAATAAACTTAATTCTATCATTATCATAAAATTTTGAACTCCCAATAAACAATTACAACATTCCCTCCATGTTCAAACATTGAATCATGAATCCAACACTGTGCTAAAAATTCAATTCCAAGACTAGTAAATTTATCATTTTCACTTTATTATCAAAAATAAAAAAAAATCTCATGAATCTCTTAAACTCCAAAACATAAAATTTACACATATATTACACACTTATTTAACATAATTTCAACCTAGAAAAGTTTAATCATTATCATAAATATAAACTAATATCATAAACACACTAATTAATTTAAATTTTATGATTTTTGTTGCCAAAATGTTGGAAGAAAAGAAAGAAGAGAAAGAGGCCCCATGGCCGGCTTCGCGAAGACACTTTGCGGAGTCCCCCCGGGCAACGCGGCCGCCATGAAGCAAAGGAAGTGGTACCCTCCGTTAACGGCCCTGAAGTTCGCGAGCCCGCTACGAAGCAAAGGAGGCGATACCCTCCGCGAACGGCCCTGACATTCGCGAGCCTGCCGTGAAGAAAAGGATGTGGTACCCTCTGCGAATGGCCCTGACGTTCGTGAGCCCTTCGTGAAGCAAAAGAGGTGGTACCCTCCGCAAATGGCCCTGACAATCGTGAGCCCTCCATGAAGCAAAGGAGGTGGTACCCTCCGCGAATGCCCCTAATGTTCGCGACCTGCCGCGAAGCAACCCAATCCCTCTTCGCGCTACGTAAGCTCTTCTTTGCGGTGCCTCTTGCCTATAAATACCGAGCTCCCCCTGATCCCTCAGGACAGACAATCCAACCTTTCGAATTCTCATATCCAAAATCGCGATCCACCCTTTTCTTTGCAAATTATGAGCTATGTGAGGTTTTTTTGCTTCATGAGATGCCTCCGCCTTGTCTCGTTTTCATCCCCTCTTCTGAGAGGGATGCCCTTCGCGAAGCCTAAAGGTATTTTCAAAGGAAGGGGAGCCCTAAGGGGACCCGGGTTGTCATGGAGCGTTTATGGTTCGTGAAACACCCCTCATGTACACGTGAACCACATGCCAAGGAAGGGTCATTGTACATCACAAAGCACATTTCTTTACGACACTTCTCTTTGCGAGGTGCCTGTTCTCCACGAGGTAGTGCTCTGCGAATACCTTTCCACTTAGAAAAGCACCTCCCACTTGCACCTCTACCCCATTGTATGGATAAGGAACCCCACTTCGCGAATCACACCCCTTTGCCAGTGCCCTCCACCACGCAGATCAACCGAGCTCCACAAGGCCCCAGCCTATGGACTCCTTTGCTTGGAAATTCATTTTCTCGTGCGACCCTCCAAGTGTGCATGATGTGACTTCAAAGTCCCTTGGACGATACCACCCATGGCGTTGCTTTGCCTAATTCTTCATTACATAGGCATGCTAATGGCTATTGATTTTTCACATAGCCATGATAATGTGGACCCCATGATGGTTCGCTCTATGACCCCCCTTCAATACGTCATTTTTGGTACCTTCCCTCCCGCAAGGACCAGAGGGTACCGGTTATGTAAATCCAAGGGGTGCTGAGTAAACCCACCTCATCAGAGATACATGACGTTAAACTGTCAAGCACCCTCGTTCTCAACACACGACGTTAAACTGTGACATCGCCCTGTGCCTCTCACGCGGGGTGACCCCACCTTGGAAATTCTCCACGCCCCCTAGTCTCCACATAGAATGATATCCTCTTTCTGGGAGTGGCGTTTGTCCATGGGGGAAGGGAATCCAGCTTGGCATAAGCCCCTATCTTTTATTGCAGGAGGCTAAGCCCCCTGCTCCCTCCTTTCATCTTCGGTCCCCAAGGCCAGCAAAGGACGTGATAACGAACTGACCCCCTCCTCTCTTCATGGGTGCCAAATCCATATCCCTCTACGCTTTTTCGCCCTCGGGCATCCATCCTGGAGTAAGCCCAAGCACCATGGGCCCCCCAATGCATACACCCCTCTTCATTTCCCACTAACGCACCCTTCGCGATGTGATCGTCAAGTCCCTGCAACCTCTTGTTTTTCACACTGAGCATGACTCCCATGAGATTAGAGTGGGCACGGACCGTGACACACCTTGGCCCGCCTTAGAGCGTGAGCCCCAAATGCCCTTCGTCCTACATGATGTTAAACTGTACACCAGAACTATGTTGACTTTGATCTGTATCAAGGCATGGTATGTAGGAAGCCTCCATGAGGTTCAAGCCCAACACCCATCGGACCAAGGTCCATCCTCACATCGGTTCATCAGCATAAATTCTAAACTATGTGGACTTTGATCCATGCTAAGGAATGGTACGTAGGAAGCCTCCCCGAGGTTCAAGCCCACCATCCACATGGACCGAGGTCCTTCTTCACGTCGGTTCTCTGACACGCCCCCGTCCTACATGACATTAAACTATACACCCGAACTATGTGGAATTTGATTAGTATCAAGGCATGGTATGTAGGAAGCCTCCACGAGGTTCAATCCCAACACCCATCAGACCATGGTCCATCCTCACGTCGGTTCACTGACTTCCATTTTGAACAACGTGGACTTTGATCCATGCTAAGGCATGGTACGTAAGAAGCCTCCCCAAGGTTCAAGCCCACCATCCGCACGGACCAAGGTCCTTCTTCACGTTGGTTCTTTGACACCCCCCCATCCTGCATGACGTTAAGCTGCATCCTGATCCAGTGGTAAGCCATTGCGATCCCACCATCCAATTGTTTAGACACTCCTTCCCATCGGTTCAACAACCCCTTTTCAACCCAAACTATGGGGACTTTGATCCATGTCAAGGCATGGTACATAGGAAGCCTCCATGAGGTTCAAGCCCACCACCCACCTGGATCAAGGTCCTTATTCACATCGGTTTGCCGACACCCATTCCATCCTGAGATACATGGTTTTTGATCCATGTCAAGGCATGGTACGTAGGAAGCCTCATGAGGTTCAAGCCAACACCCATCGGACCCCCGGTCCATCTTCACATCGGTTCGATGAGGACACCCAACCCGAACTATGAGGACTTTGATCCATGTCAAGGCATGGTACGTAGGAAGCCTCCCTGAGGTTCAATCCCACCACCTGTTGGTCACTCCAACCCCCTTCACGTCAGTTCACCAACACTTGGGCTACCTAGAGTGTAAGCCCCACACTATCCTGAACTGTGTGGTCTTTGATCCTTGCCAAGGCTTGGTACGTAGGAAGCCTCACGATGTTCAATCCCATCACCCATTGGACCAAGGTCCTCATTCACGTCGGTTCAATGACATCCATATGCGAACTATGGGGACTTTGATCCATGCTAAGGAATGGTACGTAGGAAGTCTCCTTGAGGCTCATGACTAAAACCATCGTCCATCCTGATTCTTACTCGGGCCACCACATCCCGGTGAGATCATGCCACCTCATTCCCCTCCATAGTACTCGGGAATCCACCCACATGCTGACCCCAATATCTGTGTTCACTCAAGGGGGTTCTTCAATCGATCCACTCTATCTAGTGTTCTGATCAGCCCGATCCGTCTCCGATGGATGATAAAATTGAGGCATACCCTGTGTTGAACATGGGAAGATGAGGAAAACCTCAGATAAATGCCTATGGAATATGATTCCCCGTGTTCTATGTGGGATTAATCGGGCTTCCGCGCCCTCAAGAAGCCCTATAATAAGAAACAGAAGACAGACATACCAATTCCCCAGCATCCAGACATGCCAATGATGACTCAACGTGACTACTCCCGCAACTGAAGGTTGCTGCCCTGACCGGACCCCTTGTAATGTCCTGACAGAAGCAGCGTATTTAACTGGCATCCATAAAGATATGGCTCTAGGAAGAGTTTCACGAACAACGTATTAAATCTACATGGGAGACCCGGACTAGGTGATGAGTTCTGAGGAGGAATCCACGGAAGGAAGAACTGACATCCCATCATCTCATTTCAATCAAGGAGAAAATGTCCCTGAACAAGGAGTGAATGTCACCCACCTTTGGAAAGTGGGAATGCAGGGTAAGGAAAGTTGTGCCTGTCACACTCAAGAAGACGGACATGCGTGCCCGGACGAAAGCGTCAGAAAAAAGAAATGGTGAACCAGACGTGAATTTATTCTCCTCAATGTGGAGATTAGTAGCACTCAAGACATTAGTAGAGTGACGTGTCACCAGATTCAAATATTCGGCACTGGGTCCCGCCAATAAAATAGCAGGCCTGGCATGAAACTCACCAGAAGTTGGGGCAGTCAAAATATTTGGCATCTCGGACTGTAACGTTGTCAGCATGGATCCCTCTTACCGACCATGGAAGACGGAATGGCGCTGGGGCACTGGGTGTCGATTTCTTTTCCTGTTAGTACTAATGAGATGATCTCCCTACATTCAGGTTCCTAGTTGCTGCATCCGGAACCCGATCACATCCTGCCCACCGATGCAGGGGCAGAAGAAATTTCAACGCGACTACCCCACGCGGTTCTGCCTCTTCTGCAATGGCCTCGAATGCCATGACTATTGGGCACCCATGCCCCATCTCCCCATTAGAGATTATACTATGGAGAGTAATCAATGACCTTTTACGTAGGTACGAGGAGGAGGGGGTTATCCCTATGAGGGACATGGCCTTCCTGGATTTAGAGTCGTCTGCGCGTTACCATCAACACTATCCCTGAGGGCCACGCAGGGAGCTGCTGCTCCCCACTTCAACCTTCAATCATTTCAGGGGCCTCTCTCTGGAATCCCTTGATGACTCCATGCCCTATGCTGATGAGGTAGGGGATGTTCAGGCTCGCCTGGCCAGAGTTCCGTTCTAGGGGTTCCCAACGAGGGCCCCCACCAGGCTGCGCCACTACCGCCACCTGGTTCTCCTAGCTGAAGAGCAGGTAGACTACCAACCTGATCCACCGGTACCGGCCCATCTGACCCGATGCTAGCATCGGGCACAGGCCGAGGAGGATGCCCATAAAGGGGTTTCAACGTCTGTGGCTACCATGGATTGATCCACCAATGACATGCATCATCAACCCCTCCATACGCTGAGCAGGGGAAGCTCTATGCCTGACCCCGATCGAGGCCCCAACCACCCCACGGGCAGGCTAGGTTGACTCTCCTGGTTGCAGGCATAGGCAGTGGCCACCGCTGACTAACCCGCCACAATGCCACACACTATGGGGGCCCTCCCTGTGCAACCACCATGGAGGACGCATGCCTTTCCCACTCCTAGGCCTGGCTCGGAGACATTCCCCATACCACCTTTGACATGAATGAGGGCCTTCCCCATCGTAGAAACACCTCATATGGGAGGCTCTCTCGTGCTCATTACACTATATATGGAGTCATCCCTTCTGTCATGGACCGTCGGGGTGGGGGCGTTGCACATCCAGTCACTCTCCGATGTGAGGACCCTCCTCACATCCTTGTAGCAGCTGATGAAGGTCTTATTCATCCTATCAACCACATGGGTGGAGATCAACTTCACTCTTCCAACACCCAACACGGAGGTCCTACCCATGTTTGGTCTGATCAGTACAGGGACCTGCCTCACGCTGACGTCACCAAGGGAACCAAGCATGGAGGTCTTACCCGTGCTCTCGTCAGTTCCAGCGGGGGTCCCACCTATACCAGCATCCTGCATGGAGGTCCTCCCCGTGTCCCCTTTGACATCTTCCCCAGTGCTCCTCTCACCCCGGCCCACTCAGATGGAAGTACTCTGCACCCCAACACTAGTACGGCCAAAAGGCTTTCTCGTGCTGGTAGTTTTCCCTTCCCCAAAGAGCCATCCCGGGGCAGGAAGGAGGGTCTTCAATGCCATAAGAAGAATACTAAAAAGCTCCAGACTGAGATAAAACCTGTCCATTTCTCAAATTCCGAAGTAGAGTACGACTCAACGGTGGAACCCTCCCCTCGTTCCATTATGTCAAGGACCGAGGCAAGAAAATGGTGTATCATCCTCATCCTTCCAAATTTTGAAGTCCACTAGATTCCCCCCTCTCTTCGCATTTACATCAAGGAGGAGGAAATTTTTGGAGTCCCATAGGTTCCAATCATTAAGTCACCACTATCATCACTAAGAGTTCCCTCTAACTTGACCAAAGATAATGGAGAGATATTTTAGGGACCAATGGAGGTTGAGCAATAGTGGTACCCATTAACGATAAACTTGATCCCTGTACCAGAAGTTGTGGCTATCAGCCCATCATATCGTGACATTGTGGTCAGGTCACCGCACTCCTTGGAAGATGTCCCAGAATTCGGAGGCCAGTCAGATCGTTCTCCATATTCTCCTCTACCCAGTTTACTTTCTCAGTGGTCCACCTCAGTACCTCTACCGGTTCCTCAGCCGCCTTCGGTTGATGAGTGGGGAAATATAGGGCCAGACCCTGAATCCGAGCCTAGGAGCTTCTGGAACATTCTTAAGGCGTATCACTTTCAAGAGAAGTTCTGGCCGGTGGCAGCATCGAACTTCTGTGTGCTAGAATCCCTCACCCTAGAGGAAGTCGAGTGCTTATGCCAAACCCTACTAGAGACGCACTTCCGCCTTCGTTATCAACGGGTGGAATACCCCAGGATCCAAGTACACCTTGGGTAAATCAGTGATCAATGTCATCTGGTTGATTTGGCCACACTCCCCATGGACCAGTGACCTGAGTCACCAGGTCGCCAGAGGACCCTCCAACAAAAATGCTTTCAGAGTTTCAGGGTACTCTGCAAAATCATCAGGGAGGAAACCCCCCACGTGCAAGTCCATGGATGGGGGAAGTACGTTGCCCTCCTCTTCAACCCTAGTTGATGGTAGACTGACTCGATATGCGACATTGAAGACATGCCCCCGGGAAGGGTCATGATCCATATGGATGATGTCATGGACAAGGAGGAGGACCTCGAATTTCTTGATGGAGACTTACCCATGAGGATGTGCCACCATTGTTGGACCCATCAAGGAGGATTACTCAACAATAGAGGAACCTCCTAGGTCTCCCTGTGCCCACCGAGTCGTAGGTGCTCAGTCAGAATGCTGGTAAGGGTAAAGATCATGTCAGAGTTGTTAAGCACTCCACCCCATCTGCCTCAGTGCAGAAAACAGAGGAAGACCCCAAGAAGGTCACGTTACACTAGGAACTTGCTGAGCAGAAGTGGCTGGTCGACGAACTCTTGTCCGAACGCGCTCTAGAGCGACAACCCTACTATGGCAATCCTAGGTCGGGGCAGAAGGGGCAGGAACAACTCCCCCCGGTGAGATGCCTCCCAGCAACCCTGATTATAACGCTCTCATGGACAGAGTTGAAGCTGGAACTCACGAAAATTGGGCGCGATACATCTCACCAAACCCTCCCAAACGGCGTGGCAATCTGAGGATTCCATCCCGGGTTCCCCCAGCTGCCCCGCATGCCATTCCACCAGTCGCTCCATGAGCCGCTAAACCCGTCTACCATGTCGAAGAGCCCAATAATGCACTCGTTCTAAGGGATCCCCATCAAGACAGGGACCCCACGCCCAGACGATCAAATGGTGGCACTCATCGCCCACCTCGCGGTGTGTTGGAAATGCGGAAGGTGGCAGTCCCACCAGATGGCAAGCCTTATCCAGCGTGGGCAGATGATATGCCAGCACCCCCTGGTTTTGGAAATCGCACTTTCTCACCCATTAATGAGACAGGATACCCGCCGAAACACCTGGTCCACTTTTCTTCCAGGTGTGGCCCCATGTTGGGGACTCTAGCACAACAAGAAGCTACCAAACTTCGATGTTTTGTGCAGACATTGGAAGGCCCTTCATTTGTCTGGTACAACTAGCTCCCCATTGGATCGGTGACCGGCTGGAAGTATCTTCGCCGATAATTCCTATACCAGTTCAGCTCCACCACACGAAAGACCAGCATCACGGACCTCTTCAGATGCAAGAAAAGTACCGATGAGCGAGTCGTGGACCTCATCGCCCTGTGGAAGGGGCTCACATACTCCCTCGACATGCCACTAACTCAGGAGTAATTGCTGACGATGTGCGTGGGGAAAGTCAAAATAGAAATGGTTCCTACCTTGATCACTCAGAACTACCCCGGAGGGTTCTAAGACTTCTAATATAAGGCCCATCACCTCGAGGAAGCTCTGCAGCAAGCTAGTCAGGCACGTTTGTTGCCCCCAGTGATCCCAGCAAGGAGGGATTTCAGAGCTGAACCCACCACAGTGGCCCAAATAGAAGCCCCCCAAGTAGCTAGAATTGCGGCCAGTAGCATCAGCTCTACAACCTCGCAGTGGACCTCCACCTCAGGCACAACCTCCTGCCTAGCAGCGACTGCCTCTGAATCATTAGGTTCCCCCATGCAACGCGCCACCTCCGCCTAGGAAAGATAATCAGGCTCCGTCTCCTCGGAAGGCTCCTCTAGCCCCTCATCAGATCTAGGCTCCCAGAGCCCCCTATCCAGATAAAAGACACCAAAATTACTCATTCAGCGAGGATAATGTACCTGGTTACTTCTATAGTGCCCTAGAGTAGGGGATTTTGTGGTTACTTGAGTGAAGAAGGCCGGAATAGGTAAATCTCGCCGATAGACCCAACTACTACCCATATCATCGGATTATGGGGAACACCCTCAAGCAGTGCTATGTGTATAAGGAATGGATCCAAGACTAGGCCAATAACAACATAGTTAGGCAGGGCCAGGGCCCAGCACAAGTGGTGGGTGTCTTTGTGAGGACAGAAAGTGGTAGTGACGATGATGGTGAGTGGCAGCGGGTTCCCAATCTCGGATCCCAGAAGTATGACGACTGGATGGCCCGTAAAACAGTCTCTCATGACCATGGTATTATTCGGGAATTCCCAAATCAGTCGGAGCCTTCCAAAGCTGCATCTAGTGCCTCTACTTCATCATCTTAGTCAGCCTCTTCCATGAAGACCATGAATCTGCGGCGCAAGAAGAAGCAGTGCACTCCACCAATGTCGTCATCATCCCACACTCTCAGTGACTTCATGCCCCCTGAGATGGGGATCCCTCCCAGAATCCACTCAGTGGTGGATGATTTGTCAAGAGACAGTCAATGGTATGTTTTGGTTAATACTATGGAGTTGGTAAATCCCTATATAACTCCCGATGAGGGGGAACGCCAGGCGAAGCTCCCCAACGGCCCCAGCCAACACCAACGTCGGTGGAACCATGACCATATGGGTTGTCAAGGAACATCATCTGGTTCTTTCATAAGGCCGTGTATGACACTAAGACCAGAAAGAAGGCCCAGCTCAGAGCTCAGCATACACAACCTCCTCATCCGATGTCCTCAGATCTACCTCCACCGATGTTTGTGCTACTAGATCAGGCAGAGCTACATCGTCTGTACCGCGTCCAGTCTCTCCCTACTACAGGCCAATCTCAGTTGTCCGGATCTCATCCAAAAGCTACTCTTCAGGCCTCGACTAGTGAGAAACGGGATGTTCCTCGCAATAGCCAGTCGTTGGTCCAGCCGGCAGGGCCCACCACGCCTCCAATCGCAGAGCGGCCTCCAGTAAGCAGAATCTCATTCTTGGCGTGGAAGTATGATGTTCTCAAGCACCTTGATAGGATCCCAGTGAGGCTTTCTATTCTTGAGGATCTTCAACTATCGTCATACATGCGTGAGGTGCTTTCCAAGGCCCTAAAAAGCCCCCTCCAGTTTGAAACAAAGGTAGGAGCCACAGAAGCCTTCCACGCTGAGGCAATTGAGAATTCCAAATGTGAGGAAGTTTTCTCGTTCTCTGGTGAAGAAAAAGACCCTCTCATACAGGGGCACATTTGTCCATTGTATGTCACTGGCCAGTTTAATGGTGTGTAAGTCCACTGCTGTCTTGTTGACACGGCCTCTCGGATTATCCTAATCCCAACTCGGACACTGTGGAAGCTGGGGTTGTCTGAGGATGATTTAACTCCCTACGACCTAAGAATTTAGGGATAAGACAGTAACGAGCAGACCATGGTTGGAAGGATCCTCTTGAAGACCCAGTTCGGTGGCTAGTTACCAGTAACGAATTCATGGTTGTCTCCCAGGACACCGCGTACAACTCATAGACGGGTTGGCCGTGGCTCCACCTGCATGCAGTCGTCCCTTCATCGTATCACCAATGTGTCAAATACTCTCTCAATGGTCGATTAGGCGTGATCCAAGGAGATGCAACTCCTTTGACCTCTTGTGAATCTCGTTATTTGGATGGTAGCTATTACAAGAGTAAGGAAAGCGGATTTTGGAAAGTGAGGTTGAACCTACCCTAGTCACAAGTGATCCCTGGGAAGGTCTGGATGATTCCTATGTCTTCCCAACCCATCGGCTGGAGGACACGACCCCCAAAATGGGGCAGTGTTTGGTCATTTCAGGTACTAGAGGAAGGCATATTCCTAGGTCTAAGTGACTGCGAAAAAATCACATTTTACTCCTACACTAACCAGGCTCGGGTAATCCTGAAACCTCCTACCCCTGTACAATATCAGGATGTCCACCCCATGGCAACGGAAATACGTCATACGTGTCTGTTTAGTCAGGCTGGGATTAACCGGCTCAAGCCGACGCACCAACATTGCTTTGATGTCATCAAGTGTGGCCCTCTGGGACGAAGACCATACAAGATTCGATCGACTGCCTTCATCACCATGGTCTCAGTGGTGCATGAATCTCTTGATGTGATGACCACTGCCACTCAACCGGCACCAGCCTCCCATCAGATTCTGATGTCTCAGAAGCGACCCCCCTTCAGAAGATCCCTCCACAAGTGGAGAAGAGAATCTAGAGGATGCTCCCCCTTCCTTTGAAGAAGGCATCTCTACCACGGTCGACGATATGGTACAGGTGAACCTTGGTAGTGAGGCAGATCTAAGACCCACGTTGATCAGTGCCGCCATGTCCCTCGAGGAGCAACAATGGTACGTGGACTTCCATAAACAACACCATCACGTGTTTGCCTAGAGTTATGACGAGATTCTAGGACTAGATCCCCAAGTCGTTTTCCACCACCTTGTTCTACTGAAAAACCATCGCGGGTTCAAGCAGCCTCTCAGAAAGATGCACCCTTCTCACGGTGCTATGGTTGAGTCCAAAGTTGACAAGATCATCAGAGCCAACTTCGTCAAGGAAGTCCAGTATCCCAAGTGTCTAGCCATCATTGTGCCAGTCAGGAAGAAGAATGGGAAGATCAGAGTCTGTATCGACTTCCGCGATCTCAACCGCCACTGTCCGAAGGATAATTTTCCCCTTCTAGTGACAAAATTGTTGATTGATGCTATGTCCGGGTTCCAAGCCCTCTCCTTCATGGATGGGTACTCTGGATACAACCATATCTTAATGGCCCCCGAAGACGAGGAGTCCACCGCTTTCAGGGCCCCCCAAGGTACTTTCTATTACCAGGTTATGCCCTTCGGCCTCAAAAATGCAGGTGCCACCTATCAGTGGGTCATGCATCACATATTCAAGATGTCCAAGGAACATTGGTGGAGTGCTATTTGGAAAATGTGGTGGTCAAATATCGTCAACGCCAGGACCATCTCGAGGACCTTGAGAAGGTGTTCGGTTTCCTCCGTTCCCGCCACTTGAAGATGAACCCGTTGAAGTGTGCCTTCAGGGTAACTTCCGGGAAGTTTCTTAGATTTTTTGTTAGGTACCGAGGCATCGATATAGACCCTAAGAAGATCAAGTCCATCAGTCAGATGACTCCCCCGATCAATATTCAAGAGCTTCAAGGTTTTAAAGGCCACTTAGCCTACATATGCCGATTCATCGTGAGCCTAGCCAGCAATTGTAAGCCCTTTTCTCAGCTACTGAAGAAGGGAACCACCTATGAATGGGATGAAGAGTGTCAGACCGCATTCGAGGAAGTCATGCAGTATCTGCTCCAGCCTCCGGTCCTAATTCCTCCTGTCTCTGGGAAGCCACTGATTCTTTATGTCGCTACCCTGGATCGGTCTCTCAGCACCCTTCTCAGCCAGAAAAATAATGAGGGGACAAAGAATAGCCTCTACTATCTCAGTAACATGCTCCTCGATACAAAAAAATAGACACTCCCCTATCGAGAATAGCTGCCCTGAGCTCGTATTTGATGTACAGAAGTTGTGACATTACCTGAAGAACCATGAGGTATAGTTGGTCTCTCAAGTAGACCCGCTGAAATAAATCCTAAACCACCCCATGTTTACTGGCTGACTAGCGCGGTGGGGGGTAATTCTCCAGCAGATTGACATCAGGTTCATGCTTCAGAAGGCTATCAAGGGGCATGTGTTGGCAGACTTCCTAGCTACCCATCCAACCTCCATGAATCAATCCATGGACCTCAATTTTCCTGATGAGGCAATCCTATCAGTCGATCATGTCATCTCGTGTTGGAAAATGCACTTCGATGGTTCCTCCTGAAGTCCCACCGGTAGAAGGCTCAACGATCCTAAGCTCAACAGAGTGGGCCTGGGTATCGTCCTCATCACCATGACACAAGTCGTTCTTCCATACTCATTCCTATTATTAGAAGGTTGCACCATCTATGAGGCAGTGTATCAGGCTCTCATCACTGGCCTTGAGCTGGCCCTTGAGATCGATGTGCCACATTTTCATAGGAAAGGGGATTCAGAACTAGTCATCAAGAAAGTTAACGACGACTATGTTTTCATAAATCCAGAGCTCGTTCCATTGTTGGAGTGAACCCTCCATCTAATGGCCTAGTTCCATTCTCGACCGAAGGTTACCCATGTACCACGGTCACAGAATGGTTGAGCGAATGATTTGGTCGGCTTAGCTATATCACTTACAGAACCCGAGTAGGATGATCTTATTATACATGTAGCACACCGGACAGTCATTTCTCCCATCACCCTAGAGGATGACAATGGCCTGCGAGTAAGCCATCTTACCTCCGGATCCTCCATGTCTGGAGCCCCAGGTTCTTCAGATGATGTGGTTGAAGTGACTTCCGACTAGAGATCACCTTTTTTCGAGTATCTCCAAAATGGTTTCCTCCCATTTTATCGGGTCGAGCGCGAGAAAATCCGACGCCGCACACGGCAGTTTACCCTCTAGAGCGGTCCCAGTATTGAGAAAATCCTCTACAGGAATGGTTTTTATGGTGTTATCTTCCGTTGCATTCAAGGAGTCGATATTTCTCAGGTCATTCAAGAGGTTCATGCCGGTTCTTGCAGTGCCCACCAAGCAGGGCCAAAGCTGTCCCATTAGATCCAGAGACTAGTTTACTTCTGGACCTCTATGATCCATGATTGTATTGAGTTTTCCATGAGATGTCACGCATGCCAAGTTCATGCTAATTTCCTGCATCGGCCGCCAGAACCGCTCTACTCCACCAAGTACTCTTTCCCATTTGCGGTGTGGCGACTCGAAGTCATGGGACCCTATCTACCAGCGACAGCTCGCCAGTACAGGTTTATCCTGAACACTATGGATTTCTTCTCCAAGTGGGCATAAGCAATCCCACTCAAGGAGGTCAAGGCTTGATACTTTGTCGATTTTGTGGTCTCCAACATCATCTACCGATTTTGAGTCCCTCATGAAGTCCTCACCGATAACGACACGAACTTCTGAGTAGCTGAGATGAAAAAATTGTACACCAAGTACAACATTCACTCCAACCATACCTCCAGCTATCACACGCAATAAAATGGGTAGATCAAGGAATTCAACAAAACCCTCTCTAACATTTTGCTGAAAATGGCTGGCCAGAACAAGAAGAGTTGGCCAGACAAGATCCCCAACACCATATGGGCTTAAGGGACGACGACGCACAATTCCACCCAAGTGACCCCTTACTCCATAGTGTATGGGGCTGAGGCCATCCTTCCCATCGAGATCCAGATGCCATCGTTACACACTGAAGTCTATTACCAGTAGGTGCCAGATAAGGTGGATGAAATCTATCTAGATGAATTAGATGCACTCAACCAGAGTAGGCTACGTGCCCTGCACAATCTGCAAAGACATCAGAATAATATATCTAGAGCCTTAAACAAGAAGGTTCACCTTTTCTCTTTCCTGCAAGGAGACCTGGTATTGTCCCTTCGAACGCCAATGATCCCTAGCAGGAAACCACCCAAGTTGGATCCCAAATGGTAAGTACCTTACATCATTCATAATGTTTTCCCCAATGGAGCATACTCCTGGGATACCATGGATGGTGAGCACATACCTCCTCCCACCAATGCCATGTTCCTCAAGAAATACTTTTCCTGGTCCCTACGGTCTTGCATGACCTTAAAATATAGGGTCCTGCACGACCTTAAACTGTACGGTCCTGCACGACCTTAAATTGTACGGTCATGCGCGACCTTAAACTGTATGGTCCTGCATGACCTTAAACTGTGTGGTCCTGCACGACCTTAAACTGTACGGTTTTGCACAACCTTAAACTGTATGGTCCTGCACGATGTTAAACTGTACGGTCTTGAACAACCTTAAACTGTACGGTCTGGCACGACCTTAAACTGTACGGTCTTGCATGACCTTAAAATGAATAGTCTTGCATGACTTTAAACTGTGCATCATCCTGTATGACATTAAATGGAATTTTTAGAACTACGTGTTTCTTGATTCCCATCCTCATGGGATATGTAGGAATGCTCAGACAGTTCGTTTTGAGCCCATCCCCAAACTCTTCTCTTCGATTGTCTCCCCTGGGTATAGTCTTCTCAGAGTATCCTTGCATGATATGGTGTAGTATTCCTTAGCCCCACTCATACAAGGATTATAAGGGTTTTACCTTGCGCCCGCTCCTGTTCTTCTATCCTCCCACATCTTCAACGCACGATGTTAAACTTCATGGACTTCAACAACTACGTGTGGCTTGATTCCCATCCATATGGGATACGTAGGAACACCTGGACATTTCATCTGTTGGCCCAGCCCAAATGCCATAATCTTCACCCCGGGTTAAGATGTATAGTGAGGGTGTTCCTTTTCCCCAATTTATGTCGAGCTATCCTCGATCTGGCCGTAATTACTGATCCCTGGAGATGTTCGCCTCTTTGAGATATAGGTACAGATATGCTTCACCCGCTCCTTGACTAGGATTCCATCACCTTCCCCGTCCGAAAGGTCCCCTGAATGGTATAAATGCTGGGACTAACGTCACTCTCTAACCACTTCGGGCCAACACCCCTCGAGGAAGTCAAGAAACAAATTGATACAAATCCCATGTTTCGAATATGGTCAGCAGTCGATGATCATTTTTTTCTCCTAATGCTCTATTTCGAACATGGTCAACTGTTGTCCTGGATCGTTAGTTCCACCCCAAGATGTCCCAAACATATAGTGTGGTGGTTCATTCCACCCTGTTGTATCTTCAAGCGATGAACTTCCTCCGGTCGATTCCAACCCTCAGGCCCCTTGGCCAACTCATTCCCATGTTCCTCATCCTCACTGTAAGACGTTAAACTGCAAGCTGGTTGGGCCTTCTTGACCGAGGCCCAACCTCAGGCCTCTTGGCCTTTTAGGGCCCCTGGCCGAAGTTCGCTCTCATGAGATTGTGCAGTGTGGTAAAAGATTATGTCCTCATTCACATCATGTTTCTTGCCATGTCGTACATATCCCCAGATGAGATACCTTACCCCGACTCTCGTCCTCACTGCAAGACATTAAACTGCAAGCCGTTCTGGCCTTCCTGACCGAGGCCCAGCCTTAGGCCTCTTGGACCTTTCGGGCCCCTGGCCCAAGTTCTCTCTCATGGGATTGTGCAGTGTGGTGCAGGATTATTTACTCATTCACGTCGGGTTACTCGCCACACCTTACACTTCCTCCTTAGGGTATCCTACGCCCGGGTATCTTTTAGAACAATGTATGGCTTGATTCCCATCCTTATGGGATATGTAGGACCACCTGAATGTCTAGAATTTGGGTTCAGCCCCATCTCTCGGAAATCTCCATTTCACCTTGGCCCCTTAGCCTACCCTATTCTTCCTGGAAACCTTTTTCAACCCTCTTCAGTGGTTCACTAGTGTGCTTAAGGGTACTCTGGTTTAGTACCTAGAATGTTGGACTGTGCTCGGACATGATTCCACCCACTTTTCAGGCTTTTTGTTTCTCTTAATTAGGTCTTCCATCACCTTTCACACCCAAAGGGATCCCTAAGCAGAATGGATGCTAGGCCTAAGGGCTCTCCTACCATTACGGGACAACTCCCCCGATGGTCGCAGACAAAAAATCGATACAAATCCCACGTTACGAATATGGTCAGCGGTCGATGCTCATTTGTTGTTCCCATTTCAGGCTAATGCGATATGGATACTGTATTTCTGCCATGGTTAACAGTTATCCTCCATCACCACGCCAACCACATTAATCCCAAAATGTCGGTTACATGATACACATCCTTCTCCACCTCATCATGTCCAAGTAGAACTACAAAACTATTGGTATTATTCCCCAGTGCACATCTGCACGTTAAGAGGACCAGAGCCGAGATAGGGGCTAAGAACCAATTTCCCTTTGGTGTGTTTTCCATGTGTTGCAATAGACATCTTCCTACCTTGTTTCCCACATCAATTTTGACTCACGTGGGCATAGGGATCGGGTCGAGGTCTACGCTTACTTGGAAGGTTTACACCCCTCCTTGGTCTGAGCTCTAAGACCGTAAGCTTAGATCTTCTCAGAACTACGTTTGGCTTGATTCCCATCCTCATGGGATACGTAGGAACAACCATACCTCTTCCCTTTGGGTCCAGCCGGAGTTTTGCTATTTTTTTTATGTCCGGTATTCTGTACTTTGACGACGAGACCGTGTGGTGTGGTACGAGATTATGTCCTCATTCACGTCGGGTTTGCAATTGTCGCACCACGCACACCCTGTTCTAAAAATTATCCCTCCTATTTCCTGTCTCGTTTGTCCCTCATGACATTAAAAGTCATCCCCCAGAACTAAGTTTGGCTTGATTCCCATCCTTATGGGATACATAGGACCACCCTGACGTCTTTTTTTCGGGTCCAGCTCCGCTTGGAGCTAGTTTCTCTGGCCCATTTTTCTATCACCCTTATCTAGCCCCCTTTGCCCGAGGTTATCCTCTTGGAATTTCATACGGTGTGATGTGGGATCATGTCCCCATTCACGTTGGTTATGTTTCATTGCACCGTACACATTCCCGCCTAGCATCGTCTCTGCTACGTCAGCGCTGCATGATGTTAAAATGCTTGATGGGTCCCATCACACGACCCTAAACTGTGATATTATCGTCCTAGCCGCATGATGAAAAATGGAACTGCATTGTGATGACCTCATCGTAGAGGATGTCATGTTGGGTATTGGTCATACTCCATGTCATTTGTCAATGCCTACTATGACTTGATTCTTGTGGCAACGCCAGGGCCTACTACCCTAGGCCTGTTGCTTCACAAAAAAAACCACTCACCTTAAAGTGCCAGCAAGATTTATCAAATACCGCTTCTTTTGGTGCATGGGCCAATCCCACACACTTCTTTTATCACTGGAACTAGTACCTCACCGTTCACCCTTTTCAAGAACTACGTGCAGCTTGATCCCCATCCTCATGGGGTACGTATGAATGCCTGTGCACTTTGCCTCAGGCCCAACTCAACTCTCATTTTTCTCCCCTTATGGTCCGAGTTCTACGACCCTAAACTAAGATCTCCCTATTTGAAGGTAATCTACTCCCTCAATCTAATATGTCTCGTCGTCATATTCAAATATGTTTTGACAGAGAGCCGAACTGTGGAAATTTCACGGAGACATTCCTCTCAATCCATGTCCAAGCTTTGTGAGCTCACTATTTGGATCCTCATCCTCTTCCACATCCAAAAAAACCCTTAGAAGAAAATGATTCTATGCCTATGGGATCTCTATGGATTCTAGGCCTAAGGGATCCACCCTCATTTCAGGCCAACATCCCTAAGGATCTCTGACGACATTTGCAACATGGTCTTGTGTTTCTAACGTGGTCGACGGTTGACCCTCATTTGTCTGTCCCCATTCCAGACTAAGGTGATATCGATACTGAATTTCCTCCATGGATAAAATTTATCCTCCATCGTCATGCCACGATCATTGTGGTCCAGATTTCGAGCTTCATGATTCACAAATTTCCACTCTCTCATGTTCAAGTGGAATTCTGACATACTCGGCTCTATCTCTTCTCGCGTCTAGGAGCACTTCATGGATGAGTTAGCATCATTGGGCCATTATTCACCGAGTGCCCCTTCATCCTAGAATTCCCCTTACTATGTCTAGAAAGTCCCACCATTATTCTTGTTTCCCACACTGAGCATGACTCACATGGTCTTAGTAGTTTTGGTAGGATGTGTACCAATGCGGCCAGGCATCTCATCATCCCGCATAACGTTAAACTGCGCTTCCAAAACTACGTATGTCTTGATTACCATCCTCATGGGGTATGTAGGAATGCCCAACCACTCTGCTTCGGGCACAACCTAATTTTCACTTTTGGTATGTCGACCTGAAGAGTTTCCTCCGTGGGTACGTGGTGTGATTTGGACTCCAAGTCCTCATTCACGTTAGTTTCATAGCAACTACACCACATGATCCCTAGTCTCTTCCCTTTCACGTCCTATCATATGACGTTAAACTGCAGGAGGCCATATGTTCTCAACACATGACACCAAACTGTGGTTCTACCCTGAACAAATTCAGGATACCCCATGTTGATCATGGGATGCACCAGAACCTCTTCTAGAGAGGATTTCACCTTCCAGTGTAGATTTATGAAAACACTGTGCTTCCAGAACTACATACAGATTGATTCCCATCCTCATGGGATATGTAGGGACACCTAGGCATTTCACCTCGGGTCCATCCTCAAGAATCGTAAGATCCTGTTCCTCCCCATTTCCGGCCCATGGCCTGACCCCTCGTGAGGGACCATGTAACTTCAACTACACCCCAAAAAATTTCGGGATGCCCCAAAATGACATTGGGAAGTGAAAAATCCATCACTAGAGAGGTCCTATCTGAAAGAAGGAATGATCCATTATCAAACCGATGCGCCCATCCAGTGTGCTTCCGCCATAGTGGCGTAATTTCAAGAGTGTTGGATTCTGTTCGAACAAACCCTCACTCCACATTTCACGCTTTGCGTGCCTATTATTTGGACCCACATCCTCTTTCATGTCTGGAGGGAACCCCTAACAGTATGGATGCTCATCCTATGGCCAACCTACTGTCCCGGTCCAACGTTCCGGAAGACTATTGGATAGAAGTTTGAGTCAGGCCCCGTGTTTTGAACATGGTCAACTATCGGCCCTCATCTGTTATCCCCATTTCTTGCTAACGCATTAAGGATGTTGTGTTTCGGACATTTTTAACAGTTATCCTTCATGGTCACGCCACCCCCCCATAGCGTTCATGATTTTTGGGTATCATGATTCACACCTTCCACTACCCAATGTTCGGACTAATCCCGATGCTCCTGGCGTTACCCCGTTCATGCACCAGATCATATCGGAATAATGGATGGTCGATTGTTCTGAGGTCTTAATCCTCCGATCGGGCCTCTCCCATGTCTTCCTAGAAGATCCGGATTTGTTACATAAACCCCGGGTACCTGAAGCTTGGTCGACACATTATATTCAGATGGAATAGCATGGTGATCACCCCTTGTTTCTCACATTGGGCACAACCCGCGTGAGCTTAGGGAATGACCATTGGACATTTCACGAATATAACTGACGTGTATGTAGCCAACCTCGATAACGAAACACATGCATGAAATGACATGAAATAAATCAAAACATGCGTCTGAGAGTTTGTGGTCCTTACATCACTTGAGGGTTTATCCCTACTATGGGAGGGTAGAACCTATCAAAAGAAAGTTGCAGTTCTGCCACCCTTCGACTTGTAGAATCTATGAGTTGCTGCTGCCGGCTCAACTCCCGATCCTCCTCAGCAGAAATGGGGCACAGTTCATTAGCCTTAGTTTGGTCCCGCTCTATGTCAGCCTGAATGACAACCAATTCTTCAGAAGCATACCTCATACGCTCTTCTGCCTCTTCCAACTGGGCCATCAATCGCAAGATCAGCTCTGATTGTTCGTTAAGAGAGGATGAGTGCTCATCCACCTGGATCTGTAGTCATTGGACTTCATTTTCAGCCTCTCGGAGTTTACTGATGTTCGTCACCTTCCTCTGTTGCAAGTCCACACTGAGGCGTGATCATACTCCTGGATCTTCTCTACCATGAGATCTCGGATGAGCAGATGAGGACGCTGGGCAACCACTCCCCCAGCGCATAGATCGTACAGCCGCGAGCGAAGTCTGTCCATATCATCCAGCCATAATTCCTGGGGGGGTCTCTTCGATAAAGCGCATGATCAGCAACAGACTATATCGTTGTCCTCTTCATCAGAGGTCATCTCGTCCTAGTCCACGCGGTTAGATGGCTCGTATATGGGATACACCATCAGGAAATAATCAGGGGGATCTATGTCTGGCATTGGATCAGGTGTGACATCTGGCATCAGATCAGGCGTGGCGGGACCTGGGACGACCGATCGAACCTCATCGTCAGGCCCCAGCTCAATGACCTCGTGCACGACCCTGCTGGTGGTCCCGCCAATGGTAGGGAGCACTGCAGCTCAGGTGGGCTGGGTAACTATCTCCACGATTACTGGCATGCCCCTGGGAGGGGTGCCGCCAAAAATCCCAACCAGCCTCGCCGCAGCAGCCCATGCCAGTCGAAGAACTGTACGTGGTAGAGAAGGGTATGGACATCAGTTGGCATGATCAGCATGTGGAGGTAATGAATTCAGTGGAGAAGAATTACAGAGATCAAAATCATGGTGCCACTCTTGAGTCGATGTTGAAGGGACCTCGAAGCATGGCCCTCCATATATTGTCGAAAGGACTAGAGATTTTGGAGGAGCCACCTCAGATGTCCTAGCCCCGCTAGACACAGAACTGGACGCAACCATAGGTGCGGGTTCCAAGGGCCCTGCATCATCACTCGCCGAGGGTCGAGAATGAGGTCTGTGCAAAAGGTCCTCCTGTACGGTTTAGATTTTGGTAAAAAATCCATAATGACCTGATAGAAGATCCTGATGAAAGAAACATGGACTGTGACCTCGAGAGCCTCTGCGAAATCATCGAGACCTGAGTCTTGATCGCCGACTTTACCTTCCTCCAACGGGCTCCTGATGTGGTAGTGTTTTTGCACTCTTTGCCACATCTTTTGTGTATATTTTATTGACTTTTTTATATTAAAATTTTTTTTATTAAATAATTGATAATTGTTTCATTTTTTCACTTGGCTATGTAAAATAATCAATTTTTATTTAAAACATGTGTTTTAATGTGCTTTAGTTTCATTTTAAATAACTCTAAAATTAAATGAGTCATGCAAATTAGGATTTTATTTATTTATTCTTTTATTTTTATTCTAGTTAGTTTATTAACTCATTTATTAAATTAATTAATGCTTTATTCTTTAAATCATGAATAAATAACTCTTTTTGTTTTTAATATTTTAATAATTTAATTAGTTTCAACAATTTAATTTTATTCGTTTAATATGTTTCTTCTTTAATTTAATTAGTTCTTTAATTAATTGGTTAATTTATTTAAGAAAGTAATTGTAAATATTTTAATTTGTCTTTAATTACGTATGTTTATAATTTTTAACCCAAATTAATTCATTTGTTTAAATAAAGTTTCATTAATTTTATTATTTAACCTTGTTGTTTTTAATTCCATTCTATTTAATTTAATTTTTTTATTTTTAGTTTCATTAAATTATTTTATTTATTTAATTTTCTTTGTTAGTATTGTTCGCAGGTGTTTCGGTCGCACGATCCCACCTTTATCGGTGACCTTCCTCACTGATACTCCACCTCACCGTTACTAAGTCTACCGTTATACCTAGTCTACTGATACACTATTCAAGCTACCGATACACCCAATACCTCACTGTTACGGCTATAAATCCTACCCCCCTTCACTACCTCTCTGATATGCATTCCCTCACCGTTAGCCCATTTTTGATGAATTCTCATGGACACTCCACCTCACTGCTACTGCTCTGCATCCAATATACCGGTAGACTTCTCCTTTTATTTCCTCACCGTTAACCCATTTTTTCTGAATTCTCACTGATACTCCACCTTACTGTTGGGCGGAGAAAGAAAGGAAGTGATGGCAATAGGGGGGGTGAATTTCCTTTTAAAAAATAATTAACAATTTAAAATCAAAGTTAAAAGTGCAGCGGAAATAAATGAGGCAAGACGCAAAATTGATAACGGAGTTCGGCTTAAACCCAAGCCTACGTCTCCGCTCCCAACTCAACCGTTGAGAGATTTACTACCACTTACTTTTTAATGGTTTTAGCAAGAAACCCACTAGACTTTAAGGTTAGTCTAGAACCTATTATAGCTTGCTTTTAAATGGTAATGCAAGAACCCACTTGATTTCAATGGTTGAGCAAGAACCCACTAGCCTTCTTACAGGTGAAGGCTAGCTCACCTATGTCTCAAGCCTTTTAAAGGAAAGGCTTGACCAACCTCTTCACACCTTGAAGGTGGTGTGAGAACCCAAAAGAGAGGATCAGAGAAAGAGTTGGGGGTTTGTAGGCACAAACCCAATTTGATGCTCAAAATAAATAAAACAATGAAAAACCGTAATGAAGGAAGCCTTGGGCGCCAAAGGATTGATTGGAGTTGATGAAGGGTGCTCCCAAGCTTCTTTGATGGTGCTCCTTGGATGTGTAAATGGGTTGGAGCAATTGGAGTTCCTTGGAAGAATCCGCCGGAGGTTTTCCAAATGATCAAAAAGTGTCTGTGAGCTTCACAATAGTTCCGAAAATGTTCCGGGGCTTCCTAGTCCTTTATTTATAGAGGGGGAACCCTCATATGGCCTTTGGAGGTCTTCGGAGCCGTTGGAAAAGGCTTCGGAGCCGTTGGGAGTCAAGTGGACAAGCCTGGTCAAAGCCCAACGGCTAGTTTGACTGGCTCTACCAGCTGACCGGTGCTAGGCCACCGGTTGGCCGGTGATTGCTAAATGGAGGAAGGTTTCTGTCCAGGCGCCACTGGCTGGCCGGTGAGGAGGTCACCGGTTGGTCGGTGCTGAGGCAGTAGCAAACACTGTTCTGGCTGGGTGCCACCGGCTGGCCGGTGCTGAGGCCACCGGTTGGCCGGTGCTGAGGCAGTGGCTCAGCCTTCTGTCCAGGGTCCATCGGCTGGCCGGTGGTGAAGCCACCGGTTGGCCGGTGGACTGAAAATCAGTCCACTTTTGGCTTCTTTCTTTCTTGGCCCAATTCCTTGGCCACCTGAAATCATGCCTATCAACCAAAAACACTTAAAACAATATTAGATAAATAAGAGAGTGATTGTGATCATGAAAATTAAACCACGAGGGGTTCGAGAGGTACAACAATCTCCCCCTATTTTGATGATCACAATCACCAAAACAAACAATGTAAAAGATTGAAATGAGAGGCATTCTTTAAAGAATAAATTGAAAAGCAAAGCATGAGAAAAAGATTTCTCCCCCAATCAACCAAATATTTATCCCCCTTTGTGATTATCAAAATAGCACGGGGCATAAAACTTGATTGAGGGAATCGTTGAAAAACAAGATAGAGTTTTTTAAACCAATTGAAATTTTTGAAATTTGAATTGAAAGTTTTGAATTGAAAATTTTGAAATGAAAATTGAATAACAGTTTGAATTGAAAGTTTTGAATGAAAATTTTAATAACAGTTTGAATTGAAAGTTTTGAATGAAAAATTGAATAACAGTTTGAATTGAAAGTTTTGAATGAAAATTTGAATAACAGTTTGAATTGAATGTTTTGAATGAAAATTTTTGAAAATAAAGCAAAAAGGCTTAAACAATCCTAACTCCCCCTAACTAAAAACAACAAATCACCGGGGAGAGATTTTTGAAACCGAAACAAATTTTGGCCCGGTGAGACTCGCTAAGAGGGATTTTTCAATCCACACTTGTCTAGTGGCGGGTCTTCTATTATAAAATTCATAATTGAAGAAAATAGTTTTGGACCTACCATACCGGGCATTTTTTCAATTGCACTCATAGATTAAGTGCCCGGGTTTTTTACAATAATTTCAAAATTTAAATTGAGAGCTCCCCCTTACAAAAACAGTTGGAGCATGGGAAGAGGAAGCTTTCTTGGAATAGCCAAGCCCTTCGGTGGTTCTAGATATGCATTGGGAAACAAGCAAATTGTTCAAATTTTGTTCACCTTGGGTGAACTTGGCTAGAGATTCCCTTAAATCATTGATTGTTGATTCCATAGAATCAACATCGGGAAGGTTTTGGACTTTAAGGGACAACTCCTCCTTTTCATTGAGAAGTTGTTCCTTTTCGGAAGAGAGTTTTTTGAAATTCTTTTTTAAAGTAACAAATTTGGAAGAAAGTTCGTGAAAACCTTCCTCCAATTGATCTCTAGGATTTTGGAGATCCTCATATGACAAATGATTAAAAGAGTTGGAAGAACTAGAGGAAGAGGAGTCGGAAGAGGTTACCTCGTGAAATGCCATTAGGCATTTTGTACCGTTGTCACTCGAGGAGGAGGAGGAGGATGATGTGGAGCTATCACTCCATGTTGCCTTGAATGCCTTCTTCTTTTCCTTTTGCTTGGAATTTTTCTTGTTGAGTGGGCAATCGGGCTTGTAATGGCCTTTCTTGCCACACCCATAGCATGTTACCTCGGGCTCGGATTTTTCGTCGTGTTTTTCCTTTCGAGCCTTGCAGGATTTCTTCTTCTTGTGCTTCTTCATGAATTTGTGCATCTTGCGGGCAAGGTTCTCCATTTCGGAATCTCCGCTTGAAGAGGAAGAAGAGGAGGAGGAGGAGGAGCTATCTTCTTGTTGAACTTTGAAGGCGATGTTCTTTGGAACTTTGATAGGTTTGCCTTCCTTTTCAGCTTGCCTCCTCATGGTGATCTCATAGGTCATGAGAGATCCGATGAGCTCTTCGACCAGCATGTTCTTGATGTCCTTCGCTTCTTGAATTGCCGTGACTTTCGGTGACCATGTGCTTGGTAGGATCCAAAGGATCTTCTTGACCATTGTTTCTGCAAACACATCATCACCAAGAGATTTTCTACCATTGCAAATGTCAGTAAAGCGAGTAATCATTTCAGAAATAGATTCGGATGGATGCATGGTAAAATACTCAAAATCTTGACGAAACATATCCAATCGAGTATCCTTGACTTTGTTGGTCCCCTCATGGGTAACCTCCAAAAGTTTCCAGATTTCATGAGATGTGGTACAAGTGGAAACTCGATTGAACTCATTACGATCAAGGCCGCAATGAAGAGCGTTCATGACTTTGCCATCAAGCTCGAAATTTTTAATATCGGCTTGAGTCCATTTGGATTCATCGGGAGAGGATGAAGAATAACCATGCATGACAATTTTATAAATGGGATAACCTATACTTCTAAGAAAAGTGGTCATGCGGGTTTTCCAATAATTATAGTCGGTTCCATAAAAAAATGGAGCACGACCCAATGAATAGCCTTCAGGGGCGAAAGAGGTTGATTCCATCACAATGGATCTTAAATTTGAAACCGGTGAAGGTATTACTCAAATTTTCCTCTGATACCAATTGTTGGGCGGAGAAAGAAAGGAAGTGATGGCAAGAGGGGGGGGGGGTGAATTTCCTTTTAAAAAATAATTAACAATTTAAAATCAAAGTTAAAAGTGCAGCGGAAATAAATGAGGCAAGACAAAAAATTGATAATGGAGTTCGGCTTAAACCCAAGCCTACGTCTCCGCTCCCAACTCAACCGTTGAGAGATTTACTACCGCTTGCTTTTTAATGGTTTTAGCAAGAAACCCACTAGACTTTAAGGTTAGTCTAGAACCTATTACAGCTTGCTTTTAAATGGTAATGCAAGAACCAACTTGCTTTCAATGGTTGAGAAAGAACCCACTAGCCTTCTTACAGGTGAAGGCTAGCTCACCTATGTCTCAAGACTTTTAAAGGAAAGGCTTGACCAACCTCTTCACACCTTGAAGGTGGTGTGAGAACCCAAAAGAGAGGATGAGAGAAAGAGTTGGGGGTTTGTAGGCACAAACCCAATTTGATGCTCAAAATAAATAAAACAATGAAAAACCGTAATGGAGGAAGCCTTGGGCGCCAAAGGATTGATTGGAGTTGATGAAGGGCGCTCCCAAGCTTCTTTGATGGTGCTCCTTGGATGTGGAAATGGGTTGGAGCAATTGGAGTTCCTTGGAAGAATCCGCCGGAGGTTCGCCAAATGATCAAAAAGTGTCTGTGGGATTCACAATAGTTCCGACAATGTTCCGGGGCTTCCTAGTCCTTTATTTATAGAGGGGGAACCCTCATATGGCCTTTAGAGGTCTTCGGAGCCATTGGAAAAGGATTCGGAGCCGTTGGGAGTCAAGTGGACAAGCCTGGTCAAAGCCCAACGGCTAGTTTGACTGGCTCTACCGGCTGACCGGTGCTAGGCCACCGGTTGGCCGGTGATTGCAAAATGGAGGAGGGTTTCTGTCCAGGCGCCACCGGCTGGCCGGTGAGGAGGCCACCGGTTGGCCGGTGCTGAGGCAGTAGCAAACACTGTTCTGGATGGGTGCCACCGGCTGGACGGTGCTGAGGCCACCGGTTGGCCGGTGCTGAGGCAGTGGCTCAGCCTTCTGTCCAGGGTCCAGCGGCTGGCCGGTGGTGAAGCCACCGGTTGGCCGGTGGACTGAAAATCAGTCCACTTTTGGCTTCTTTCTTTCTTGGCCCAATTCCTTGGCCACCTGAAATCATGCCTATCAACCAAAAACACTTAAAACAATATTAGATAAATAAGAGAGTGATTGTGATCATGAAAATTAAACCACGAGGGGTTCGAGAGGTACAACACTTACTTCTCCAGTCCACTACTTTACCAAACCTCACCGATACAGCTCTCTCTCCAGCCTACGGATGCACCCATCCACACCGCTATAGCCACCTCACCGATGCACCCATCCTCACCGCTACCGCTCTACAGCTTAACCTCACTGATACACTCCTCCATGCCTCCAATCTAGCAGCAAGAAAGATTAACTCCACAACTAACCTTATCATTACTCCCCTGTTCGCGCGAACCCCTTTCTTCGCCGCTTCCCCTACCATCAATCGCATCCTCACAACAGCAACACATAGAAAAAAAATTAAAAAAAAATCTCCGCAGCACCTCATCAATGCACTTAGCAGCACAACTAAATCCAGCAACACATTCAAGAAAATTATATCAACCACAGAAAATTCATAACATCAGATCAAAACTAAATCAAAACGCATAACAATTGCAGATTCAACACCAGCTAATCTAGACCAGACTCCGGTCACAAACCAATTTGGATAAACAAGAAAATCGAATAACCTATTTTCATAGCAAACTAGAACCTGTATCATCGGTTTTGAGGCTGCGGAACCACCTGAACCCCAACTCATCTCGCCAGCTGTGGCATGCCCTTCCTCTCCTCCATCAGTGCCACCGCACCCCTTCTGCTCGAGTTGTGCTGCACCATCTGCCGCTGTCCGATCATCTGTCTCACCTTAGCATACCCATCGTGCCCCCTTCCCCAATTTTCCCGCACCGCATCTCCTCTCCTGCGCACTTAAAACCCCAGCCGAAGCCGTTTTTCCCCTTCACTTCCACGCCGAACGAACCCCGTCGCCCTCCTTGCCTCCTATGTGCGCCGAAGCCGCCGCCCAAAACCCTCCCCTTACCTAAACCCCTTCTCCCCATTACGCCATGAATAACCCCCCCTTTTTTGTGTTTTACATTTTTTAGGTAGTTTTTATTTTATTTTATTATAACATATAATATATATAGTATATAGTATATATATCATATAACATATAATAATAATAATAGGTCTATTGTTAAAAGTATAAAAACTTATATATATATATATAGTGTTAAATATAGTATTAAAATTTAATAATAATATATGTTATCATAATAATAATTATTATTATTTTTACATGTTTTAGTATTAATATTAAGTATTATATATATATATATTAATAAGTATTTTTATCTATGTAGGGATATAATATATGATATTTAATAGTTTCATTTTATTATTTCTATTTTGACTCACATGGGTTTCTTCGTGCAGGGGGGCTATTAATTGAAGCGGTGATAAAAGAAATTGTTCGTGGGAGAGGCGCGAAAAATTTTCGAGTTCGTTGCGAGGGATGGTTTGAACTCACAGGGAATTCACTCGGGAGCAGGTGACAAGCATGCTGAAAGTGCGCCACGTGGATTTACTACTCATTAGTTTGCATCTGTTTTCAATTGAGTTTTTCTGAATAAAAGAGGACGTTCAACTCCTCTCACGTGGGGAGGTGAAAGTGAAAGGGGCTGAAGGCCAGAGCAGAGTACCCAGGGGGCATCATTCAGCAGTGGTGGAGGACACTCCACCATGGTTCAAGCACCCTATCTATACCACTTCATCAGACCGGAGACCGTCTTTGACTGGAGACGGGTTCCACTCCACCATTTCATCCAACCTTTCATTGCTCTGTTCTTGGTGTTCTTTTTCGTGTCGGTAAATACTTGTGTGTGTGTTTTGTTAATTTAATTGTGATGTATGTTTCATTTGTTTTGTGTCGTTTATTCATCCTTGTTTCGTGTTGTGATCTGTAATCTTCAGAAATGGAGATCTAACATGCAGGGCTAGATCCAGTTATGAAACCCAACACGATCTGGAGATCCACACATTAATGAGATCACGTTCTTTTTATTCCCCTTGGTCGATCGTGACTACGAGTAAGTTTAAGCGAGAGTGAGATCTTGCGTAAGATGATTTTCCACTTTCTTGTTTAATTTCTTCTCCCCTTCCTGTCTTGATTTCTCGAACTGAGAATCAATATTGGTTGTGCAGATTGATGATCTTAGTAGGATAATTTTCCAAGTGAAAAGTTTTGGCTGGAATGATCTTGCTAAGTGAATCACTTTTAGTTTGGAGGAACGCTTGAGTATTAAAGAAATTCGATGCTTGAGTGTTCAGTTTCTAGGTGAGACTAGATTGTGATCCGAGACATCGATCATGCACTGTTCGAATTTGAGAATTGTTGATTAATTTTGTAAGCTGATCTAGGATAGGGAGTATAGGGTGAAGTAACCTGGGTCCGACCTTGTTCTCATTGCCTTTTGTCTTCATTATCTTGGTTTCATTTGTTAGTTCTGAGTTTTGTGTGGTGTCTGCGTCTTCTTTATTTTCTTGGTTTTTTCATGTGTCTCTTTGTTTTTGCACTTCTCCATATCTGTTTCTCATCTTTTCATCACTGTTCTACATCCAATGTACTCTTCAGCACTGATTAGTGATTACTTAGGAGTTTATTTTTATGTTTTCAAAGTATTTTAAAATACAAAAAGATTGTCAGAACAGACCACTTAGGCTCTTGACACTTCTTCCCTGAGAGCAACCTCGAGGTTAGCCACTGTGCTATATCTTGGGTCTTTATACATGTAAACTTGACCGTCTTCGCGACAAGGATGCCCGTCAGCTCCCTGCATCAGCCTCGTCCCCCCAAGAGGATTGTTCTGATTCTTTCGGTAGGGGGAAGTGCTCTCTCATCTCGGCAGCCGATAGCTATGAGGGAACCGTCTGATCCAGCAGTACCCTCACCCGGTATGTCATTGGACGTGGGGCACCCCTGGAATGCACAAGGTCCTCCAACTCATCCAAATATTTCTCCACCTCCGTCGGAGACAATGCGAAACCAGCACGGACAGGGCCTATACCCGGTAAATCCATCCCAAGACGGTTCAAGTGTTGCCACATCTCAGGCAAGCCAAGGAATTATCGGTTGACATCCTAGAAGTGCCAGGACTCCGGGAAAATAGCATCCTCTGGAATGTTGATATGGTGCAGCCGCTTCCTCGAGGCCTGAGTGGATATCCTGTGGAATCCCCTCAGTGGCCGCCCCTCTAGATGGATCTGCTCTCCTAGGACCACCAGGTCCACTTCTGTTGTTGGATCCATCACCGCTGCCTCACCCTCAGCTGGTGCAGGTTGTGCTGCCATGGTAGCCCTGCCACCGCGAGAGGCCCTTGTCACCTTCTGACCCCATCCTCGAGATAGGGGAGGCATACCATCACCATCTTGAACAGTTGGATACTTCAACATTTCCCCTGGATAAGCTGCCTCCTAGCTTATGGAATACTCCTTCACCAGTCCAAAGGTGATAGTAGGCGGAGGCAATGCATTTTTCATTTTCCTATCTTCCTGTGTGAACATGATCCATAATTGCCTCATCAAACACGGGTGCTCCTCGTGGCGTACCTCCCAGTAGACCTACGGGATCAGCCGCTATAGGCACCAAAATTTCCTTGCGAACCGGTGTGGGGTGTACGGCTCGTAGAGAGGCTCGCGGTCCAAACATTCCACTAATAATCCACCTCGGAAGGCCAAGAGATAGGCCTGATGCTCTTCCATCCCCTGATCGTCGTCGGTGATTACCCCCTTCGGCAGTGGAAATAGGTGGAGATTACACCTGTCCGCCTTCCACACCCGGTTCAGTACCAACAGTACTGTTATTTTGGCTGGAAAGCTCCCGGAAAAATTCAGAATGGATGGGCGGAAGTTTGAACCCGGAGGCGAGATGGGGTTCAGATATTCGTAAACCCTCTGATGTGCACCGCGATCCACCCATATAGAAGATGGAAGGGTCCGCATATCCTCGGTGGCCTCTTTCCCTCGCTAACATGTCGTAGCATCCTGTAGAATCTAGTGAGCATTAGAATCCCCATATTGACCTACCCTCCTGTGGCCAACATGGATTCCATGATGAATGAGATGGGTCGCACCCCCCATGTTGGTATCCCTCACTGGTAGGATCCAACCCCAGATAAGGGCTGTGATAAACACCGCCAGTTGGACTATCGGCTGTTGTTCGATATTGACACTGCAACACTAGGTTTTCATTGGGTGTCCTCCAAGAGCCACCAATACGAATTCTCCTTGCCTCGTTGAGCCCCCTTTGGGAAAGTTCGAGGCCTTGAGGGAGACTCTTGATCCTTCGGGATGTTCAGTAACTTCTTGAACAACTTTTTAAAGTGGACACCCCACACCGCTTCTTTATCGTCTCCGGGAACCAGCCCCATCAGTGCCAGCGCCAGCCACGTCAGGAATGGAGACGTCATCCCTCAGCCCAAAGTCATACAAGGGAAGCCTCTTGGACAATAGATAGTTCTTTTGGCTCTCTGATAGCAGCTCTATCAATGAATTATGGTCTGAGGGGCTACAGACCCACACTCTTAGGCCTAGATGATTTTCTATCTCATCCCTCCGGGTGGCGTCTGCAAGAACCCCCAGCGCAACTTCTTGATGGGACATTGGGTTTCAGAACTCAGAAAAATTTCAGGGTAGGTAACGAATCCTATTCGCTAAGCTCGTTCGCGAAGACGAATCATGAATCCTGGTGTTGATGCTCCTTTCGTCACAGAATCTAAAGATAGGAAAAGGGGAATATCTGAGCTCAAATTGATTCAACCTTTGAAGAAAACATCAAAAATCGACAAAGGCATGAACAAAGGATCAACATAAACTGCACCGCACAAATTATATCACTATCGCGCAAGTACACTTGCGCGACGCTCTTGGTCGCGCAAGTGACTTGCGCGACCTAAGTGGTAACCGCCCGGTAACCGCCCGGGGTCTTCTTTTTCCTATAAATAGACCCTGTGGGCCCCCCATTCGAGAGGATCTTTTTCCAGAAACTCAGATTGAAGCTACCGACGCCCAAGTCTCTTCTCAAAGCTTCCAGAACACTTCTAAGGTAATTTCTTACCTAGAACGGAAGATCTAAAGAGAAGAAGGAAGGCCTAAGTGTTGAAACTTATCAAACACTTGCGCGCCGACTTATTTCCTTCAATATAACTTGCGCGTCCCTTTTCTGGAAGAACCTCAAGAAAATTCTAAAGGTTTTAAAAAAGAGTCGCTCAAGTATTTCAATGCTGGTTGAAAATCGCGCAAGTACACCATGTGTCGCGCAGGTATACCTGCGCGACCATACTTGCGTGCCCACGGAAGACTTGCGCGCATTGCAAGACTTGCGCGCCCCTATCTTTTTGGGTGACCATCTTGCCCATTTTTACCCCTCTTAAGCCATCACACCTTTCCTTTTCAAGATTCAGTCTTCAAGACACTCTTCAAATCCATTTATGGCATGATTTCTTGATTTGACTTCCTTATCTGAAAGTAATTCTGTGGAATCTCTCTCAAAGTCTAGTGATTTAAATATCCTTATGTCACTAAATATGGAGAGTTCATTCATTCAACCTCATACTTTAAGATGAGAGAATCCTAACCTGGGTCTCCTTTTTAGGAATAAGACTCAGTCATAACCTGGGCCTTCTTTTTTTAAGAGTAAGTCCCAGTCATAATCTTGGGCATCCTCCTCAGGAGTAAGCCCCAAACCTTAATTCCTTAACCTGTGCCTCCTTTTTAGGAGTAAGTCCCAGTCATAACCTTGGGTTTCCTTTTCAGGAGTAAAACCCAAGTCCCCTAACCTAGGCCTCCTTTTTAGGAGTAAGTCCCAGTCATAACCTTGGGTTTCCTTTTCAGGAGTAAGCCCCAAGTCCCCTAACCTGGGTCTCCTTTTCATGAATAAGACTCAGTCATAACCTTGGGTTTCCTTTTCAGGAGTAAGCCCCAAGTCCCCTAACCTGGGCCTCCTTTTCTAGGAATAAGTCCCAGTCATAATCTTGAGTTTCCTTTTTAGGAATAAACCTCAAGCCCCCTTAAAATTCTCTTAACGAGTCATAATTTACCTTTGATTTGGGTTTTCTTTTCAGGAGTAAAACCCAATCATAAGTCCCCTCCTAACTTGGGCATCCTCCTTAGGAGTAAGCCCCAAGATTAGAGTATTAAAATCTCCATAAAGAACATATACTTTTATGGACCCTGTTCCTGGATTTTCTCCCTAAAAGTATATCCTAAACCTTCATCTATTTTGGGAAGTCATACATATATAAGCCCCAAACAATTTCTTATGATTGCATCTTTCATGGCACAATTGTCTAATTTTTACCAATACCTCTTGTTTCTCACACCGAGCATGACTCACGTGAGCTTAGAGTGTAAAAGTAATTATGACATTCTTCTTTGAGCCATCAATCATAAACATCATACTCCATAACTTGAACTACGTGGGTTCCGATTCCTTTTCCAAAACAAAGGATACGTAGGTAGCCCATTTATGGGTTCGATCCCAACTTTGAAATAATATCTGTCCTTCTGAATGACGATAAACTTCAAGTGCCCCACTGAGTGGCTTTAAAACTAGCCTGGTCATCATAATGACCAAGAGACTTTTATATACATGTTTTGAAGGATACCATTGACCAGGAATCTCTAAACAGATATAGATGATTCTCTATTGATGAAGAACCTCGAATACATATAAAAGATTCTCTAAATTTCTTGAATATTTATTCATTGATTGTTAAAACTAAAGGAAAGCACATTTTATACTTGGTAATGTAATAAGGATTCACGAATATAACTTAAATCTATAAAGAGAGTCCCGGAGTAGACAATAATTCCCCTAAAAAGGTGTGATGAGTCCGACCTCCCATCCTCTCGACCAATGCAAATTCCTAAGCCTCATTAGTCCACAAGCTAATGAGCGCCTGCCTTTGGAAAGTAGGTACAAACGGATGTGGAATCATTGGATGTTTCCGGTTCTACGAACAAACCCGTTAGAAACCGATCGGAATGTTTGAATCTCCCGTCCAGGAGGTCATCCCCGGATTCCGTGACGAAACAAAAATGGTGAACCCGACGTGAATCCTTAACCAAGTTAAAGTGATATTCTTCTTATTTGTTAGGCCCCTTGGGCCAACAAAGCAATCATTGACATGTGCTCATCCAAAAGATGCAGTGGCCGGATTCATCATGATTATGTCTATTATATGGAACAGGCACTCTTTTCTCAAGATCTTCTGCAAAATGGCTTTCCTTAAATTCACCTCTGTGAATACTGCTGCTGTGAACACCTCTACTGTGAGGTCTGCTGCTGTGAAAACCAATGCTACTACTCCTGCTGGAACGTCGTCCGCTCTGAGGATGACATCACCAACTCAGCATCTTCAACGTTGGGTTTCTAATGCACTGTTTAAGGAGTACCGTCGCAATGGTACTATCCCAACTCTGGAGGCTGCTCATCAAGACCTCCAAGTTAACAACTCTACCTGGTCGTCCGGACAGCGGCGGCCAGCGATCAAGAAGCAGGCGGTGCTGACTACCGTCTCCAACCGTTTCGGGTCGTTATCCCCGGAACGCAATTTCCATTCACTCCCTTACTCTGAGGAAGTGAATGAGCAGGTCCCGCAGGACCTTAATTTAAAAAGATAGGAGTCCTTCTCAAGGGATCCCATCAACAATCACCGCCAGACTCGTGCGGTAGTGCGCCCTCAACATGATGAGGGTACCGACTCCAGGCATTCAGCTCAGGTTCCTCGAACCCGAGCAGGAAAGATGAACCGCCAGAGATGGAATCCGGTTAACAATAGGCAGGTTGTCATCCCTTCCATCTCCGGAGAAGTCCACCAACCTAACTTGGTGGAAAATAACGAGCAGGCACAATCACCTGCCCGTTTTAATTCCGCTGTCCAGCAGACTCGTCTGGCAGCATCAAGCCTATCCCGCCAGGAAATTCCGGCGGAGTACCATAGGCAGGAACATACACATGCTTATACATCACTAGTTAGTCAGTAGGCTCGTCTGACTACATATGATGGATCTCGTCAACCGCATTTGGCGAAGTGTAATCAGTAGGCACATACACTTGCTAATACTAATCAAGCCTACCAACAGTCTCTCTTGGTAGCGCACGGAGAAGTCAGTCGGAAATTCCCGACGACAAACAGGAAGCAGACTCAACACTCTGCCTCCACACTGGAGTACTGTCAGGATTCACTGATTGGAAAAGGAGGACAGGAGTAGGCACGTACACCTACTCCAAGCCCGGAATGGACGTATATCCCCGTTCCGGAGGCTGAAGTCTCCAAACATATTTTGTCAATGATGAAAGAGAAGAAGAAAATTCCTGCTCATATTCTGGATGCTTTCCAGGATATCATAACAGCTTCAGCATCATCACAGGGACAGACACATAAATCTATCCCTAGCAATGGAGTGACACATCAACGATTCACTCCGGAACAGACACACACATCTGTTCCAGTCCAAGAGGGTTATGGGGCATACTCCCCCATATCATACGGACAACCAAGTCAGGCACATACACCTGATTTGAGTGGAGATCGTCAGCCTAACCTGACCATCTTTCCTGATCAGGCACATACACCTGCTTAGAGAAATCACTTTCGTCATCAAGTGGTTTCTAAAGTGAGTAAGAAGGCATCTAAGAAAAAGATCCGCCCAGCACAGTCAGGAGATCAAAGGCCAATCTGCAACCAAGCCTTACTCGATGCTGGAGTTCTTGAAGCCCTCAGAAATTTATCTGTCGGAATTCAAGATTCTACTCCCTCAGTTCCCAATAACAGGAACATTAATTCTGAAGGTCTTCAACAGACACTTCCTCATGAAGACTTGCTTCATGAAAATTCTGTCAATCTTGAAGTTTCTTCTTCAGATGAGAGCCACAGGAACCCTCTGTGTGGTCAGAAGACCAAGGAGCAAGAGATTTCATCTTTTGCTGTAACCCATCATGACGGTCCTCCTCATGGTGATGAACTTCACTGCGAAAGTCATCTCCGCAGTAGTGATTCACGTTGTCTCGAAAATTCTTCAGAAGGCAATGTAGTGACGAGAAAGCCCTCCTATCTTGAGGCACTTGCAAACGTAAAACCAGTCATGTTTGATGCTTTAATATCGGCAGGTGAAACTCTTTCTCGATCAGAAGATAGCCTGGGGTTCAGGTTATTCTCCGAACCATCCCTGGGTCATTCATCTTCCAGCATGAATAGTGATTTTTCTACCAATCTTGTTGAATCTGATGAAGCAACAAGGAAACACCAACTCTGGTCCAAACAGGTAGAAGAATCTTCATTTAATGATAAAGAGGAAATGCTGAACATGAGAAAAAAACTGGCAAAAGGTGAAGTACCAGTCATGTTTTGGCCTTTGGTTGACTCCCTGTACGACATTCCAAAGATGTTGACGGATGATGGAATCCATGATATTCGTCTCAACATATGGAAAACTCTTTGTCAATTAAAGAAGAAGGTATTATCTTACGATGAATATGAAAATCATCTTAAGATAATAGAAGGGCTACAACGTCAGATTGATTTGGCATCTCTATCAGTCTCTCGGTATACAAAGGCTGAAAAGCAACAGAGAACCCTTAAACGTTCATGCCTTGGCGCACTAAGAAAATTGCGTCAGTTAATTTCCAATGCTCCATCTGATGTTCATATCAGAGGATGGGGTGTTCACAGAGCACTACATTTCACAGTGCTTTCCGGTCAGCAAAGCCCGCCGAAAATGGTCTCATGCAATGTTATTGCCCATGGCCGGCCACAGTCAATGGGATTTGTTCATAATCAAAAGCTTGCTCAAGAACAGGCTTCAACTAGTTCCTCTCAAAATCAAATATATAGAGAACAAGTTGTTGAATTGCTCTTACATCAAGCAGGCGAGAATATTGCACAAGCCTCTCGTCTGGAGCAAACACGTCATCAAATGACAGAAGTTTTGGAAATCATCCAACGGTCTGTTGAACCAGGTGATAAAAGTGGATACAGGTTAATGCATCCAGCTAATTTCCGAACTAAAATTCACAAGATCAAGAGAGATTTTAAGAAGATCTCAGACATAGCATGTCAAGAGACACCCCAGCTTGCCAGACTGGGGACTTCTCTAACCCAACCCTCAGAGTCAACAAATGGGATTCGAGGAGTTGAGCGGAAGCAGAAGGAACATCCCCAATCTACCGGACTGAGGACTTTTTCAAATCCTCAATCCCTCCCTCAGAGAAAGTCAGTATTCTCTCGATTAGGGAATAAGCCTCAAGAGGAACGAAGAGCCAAGCTATCAGGAGATTCTCTCCAAGTGACGTTTCTCCAAGAAGTTCCTAAGGGATCAAGTCAACGGAATTCCATGTCTCATCATGGACATGGAAGAATACAATATCACAGAAATGCTGATAGAAAGGATTCCATGCAATATGCATCCATTAATGTCATCAATGTCGTTGCTGCTGATTCACCAGATGAGGCTCAATCAGAGGGATCAGACGAAGAGGTTCCTGCTCAAGAAGTTGCGCACACAGACCTAAATGAAGAAGGTGTGCGCACACGTAATCAAAGGCTTACCCAAAATCTGGGTATTCCTTCAAGTAACCCACTTCCCCCTCTCCAAAAAGGATCCAATAAGGGGAAAGGAAAGAATCAGGTTACTTCTCACCCTTCCTCTGAAGGAGGTCAATCGCTCTCATTAGGGTAAAGGTTTGCACAACAGGAGGAAGAAATGAAAGAATTAAGAAGGTTGAATGCAGAACTACTTTAGAGTAGTCTTTTTCTTAAGAATACTGAAGTCCGACAGCCGAAGGAATTTGTTGTAACTACTGAGATGGATCAAGAATATCCTCCTTTATCAGTACACCCACAGAGGTCTAATCCTACGGGTCAAACACAACAACGGTTGGCAGCACTACCATCAGTTGCAGCACCAACCACCACGTCTATCGAAGCTCCATTCATTGCACCTACCCAAAACCAAGTTCAACCTGATGTTTCTCAAAAGTTAATAACTACTATTGAGTCATTAACAACTCGGTTAGAAACTATGGAAGGGAAACGGGCGCAGGTTTAACCTGAAAAGAAAGTTTACCCTGAATGGGTAGATTCAATTTCTCCTCCATCCAGTTTTGGAAACCCTGTTTTCCCTACTTTCAATGGATCAGGCGACCCCGAACAACATTTGACGCATTACGTGTCTTGTTGTGATCCTATGATGGGAACTCCAGAGCAGCAAGAAGCAGTGAAACTCAGATGCTTCGTGTGAACCTTACAAGGACCATCTTTTGTCTGGTATACAAGCTTGCAATCTCGGTCAGTCATCGGATGGGAGGATCTTCGTCAAAATTTCCTTCTTCAGTTTTGCTCAACTTTTCCAAAAACGACAGTTTTCGATCTTACAAACTTAAAGAAAAGGGAGAATGAAAGAGTCTCTGATTTCATTGCTCGTTGGAAGGGATTAACGTATTCCTTGAGTTTATCACTCCCTCAGGAGGAATTGTTGCCACTCTGTGTGGCAAATTTGCATGACTAATTACGCACTCCATTGATCCCTGTGAAATACACAGGAGGGTTTCGAGACCTTACTTCAATCGCTCAACAGATTGAAGATTCCCTTATACAGACTAAGGTTAAATCTCGTATAATTCCATCAGCTCCAGGAAGAAGAATGGGTAAAGCAGAAACTACTACAGTTATGCTTAAACAAGCACCTGTACCTATTTCTACTTCAAAACCTTCATCTTCTCGAAGGGCTCCACCTCCTAAACGCCAAAAACAAAGGTTGTTTCGTCCAAATGAATAAAAAGATCAACGACGGAAACAATTTGAGGATATGAAGAGTAAAACATACTCTTTCTGAAGTGAGCAAGTTTCTGGTTACTTCATTTCAGCTCTGGAAAATAATTTGGTTCAATTACCAATACCCAAGAGACCAAACAAGGAAGGAGATGAAGACTGTCCCAATTATTGTCCCTTTCATCAAATGTTGGGGCATCCCATCCAAGAGTGTTTTGTCTTTAAAGACCTCCTGCAAAAGATGGTCGATTTGGGACAAGTCAAATTGAAGGGTTATTCAGCTCATGTAGCGTGTATTACCACTACAGATCCAGAGGAAGGAGGCGAGTGGCAGGAAGTCAAAAGCAAAACTGTGAAAAAATATAATGATTGGATGGTCAGAAATACAATCAATCGGACCCATTCCATTTTGCGAACACAATTGAAGAAGCCAATTGTGTCTCCTATAAAAGCTGCAGTAAAGCCTCCATCAAAAGACAAATCCTCAAAAGGGCAGCGCAATTCAAAGAAGAAAGAGGAATCAGGAGAAGATGAGTATGTATCAAAGCCTAAATTGTCTTTGACTCTGGCAGATTTAATGCCATCTACTTCAAAGCCACGGGCACCGCCCCATCAAACGGCACAGCCGAAACAGGCTAACCAGGCAGAGTCTTTATCAGACGAAGAGTTAATCTTTGGTTCTGTCAATATGATTCAATTAACAGATCCATATTCCAGTCTTGATGAGCCTGAATTCCCTGTATCAAATAAGGGAACCCGAGGAAGTTCTAGAGGTTCAGGATATAGGGGAAGACGTGGATCTTTCCGAAGCCACTACTCTAATTCTACCCCTGCTAGCACTGTATATGCAGCAGAAACTCATGGTAGAGCCCTTCAGCGAGCTCAAAAAGAACAAGCAAGTTCTTCTGCCAATGGCCAACTCAGTTTTGGTACAGCTATTTTGGAAGACCGATTAAAGGTTCCATCTTCTTTATCTCATCAAGTAAATGGATCTAATCAGTCTAATCTTCCAAAACCAAGGATGTTGCCAGCTTCAATACAAGATGCATCAGCTTCCAAAGCATCTGCTTCCAAGGTACCTACTAAACCGCATATTCCTATTGGGAAACGCAGACATCTAGATCAAAAGTATGATATATTGAAACACTTGGTCCAAGTACCATCCAAGTTATCAATTTTGGATGCTTTGAATCTGTCAAAAGATCTTTGGGAAGCACTCATCGAAGCTTTGTCAAGTCCTCAGGAGTTTGAAGCTGAAATTGCTACAGCTGAAATCTATCACATAGAGAATAATCCTGAAGAATGCCATGCAGTGATATATTTTACTGATAAAGATGAATATGATGTTGTGCATGGGAACATAAAACCTTTGTACTTATCTGGCAAAGTCAATGTTATAGATGTTCGAAGAGCTTTCATTGACAATGGTTCAGGAGTCAACCTCATGCCCATTCGTACACTTCGTCGATTGGGCCTCACGGAATCTGATTTATCTCCTTCTACCATGATGTTGCAAGGATATGATAAAAATGAACAAGAACCACTGGGAGAAGTTACACTCAGAACTCAGTTTGGAGATCTTGTTTCCAATTCGGATTTCATGATTGTTGATCAAGACTCAGCTTTCAATATCTTTCTTGGAAGACCCTGGCTACATCAGCATGCAACTATTCCGTCATCATACCATCAATGTCTCAAATACTATTTCGATGGTCAAGTTGGAACATTTTATAGTGATAAGGCCCCGTTCAAGACATGTGAGTCTCAATACATTGAGGCGGAATTTTATCACATGAAGGGAAGAGAAAAATCTACAATGAAGGAAATTACCAAAGTTAATGCTCCATATGGTTTGGAAAAAATTCCAATAAATCCATTTTCACATGTGAGTACAGATTATGTGTTACCTATCAGTCAAATTGACAAAATAGGCCCAAATCAAAATACTCTTATGGAAAGATCCATAATGTCAATTACGGCAATCGAGCCAGACAACATGGGAGAAATTGGTAACTTACCAAGCAGTGATGAAAGCATAAGTGGTGACGTTTTTCATTTCGTCTGCTGAAATCCAACAAGTCTATACTTCGCTAATCAGGCCAGAAGAAGTTATAGCAACACCAGAGGTGAATAATGATGTCGATTCTCAATCCATCATCTCCTCTTTATTTCCCAAAGAAGACCCTTTATCATCAATAGGGTCGGAAATGGAAGATTCTTCTTCAAAATGTGAAAATTTTGACATCTCTTATGATCATGAGAATTTCATTTTTTCATCTACTTTTCAAGTAGAAACGGAAGAAATAACACGTGATGAAGAGGAAGAGGAAGATCTTAGAGATGCTCCTCCTGTATTTGAAGAGGGTATCTCTACCACTGTGGATGAACTCAGAGAAATAAATCTGGGTACAGAGAAAGATCCACACCCCACTTTAATTAGTGCGGCCATGACCCTTGAAGAGAAAGAGATGTATATTTCTTTTCTAAATAAAAATAAAGATATTTTTGCTTGGAATTATACAGAGATGCCTGGCCTTGATCCTGATGTTGCAACTCATCATTTGGGTTTACCAAAAGAACATCGAGGATTCAAGCAAGCCGCGAGAAGAACACACCCAACCTATGCTTCCAAAATTGAGGCTGAAGTGGATAAACTTATCAAATCTTACTTCGTCAGAGAAGTTCAATATCCCAAGTGGTTGGATAATATTGTCCCTGTAAAGAAGAAGAACGGACAAATTAGGGTTTGCATCGATTTCAGAGATCTTAATCGGTATTGTCCTAAAGATGATTTCCCAGTTCCGATTACAGAACTCTTAATTGATGCGACGGCTGGCTATGAAGTACTTTCTTTAATGGATGGATATTCTGGATATAATCAGATCCGAATGGCCCCAGAAGATGAGGAATATACAGCCTTCAGAGCTCCTCAAGGTGTGTTTTGTTACCAGGTAATGCCCTTTGGTTTGAAGAATGCAGGTGCAACATATCAACGCGCCATGCATCGTATCTTCAAACCTCTTTTAAGGAAGTTTGTTGAATTCTATGTAGATGATTTGGTGGTTAAATCCAAACAACGTTCTAATCACTTGTCTGATTTGGAAGTCATATTCCACAAGCTTCGACAACATAATTTAAAGATGAACCCCTTAAAATGTTCTTTTGGGGTAACCTCAGAAAAATTCCTCGGCTTTGTTGTACGCCATCGTGGTATTGAAGTCGATCCTGAGAAGACCAAATCAATCCTTGGTATGTCACCTCCTCAGAATTTGAAAGAATTAAGAGGACTTCAAGGGAACTTAGCATATATTCGGCGTTTCATCTCCAATTTGGCAGGCAAAAGTTTACCCTTTACCAAATTATTGAAGAAAGGAGTCACTTACCAGTGGAATGAAGAATGTCAAGAAGCATTTGATGTTCTCAAGAAATACCTCTTGAGTCCACCAGTACTCATGCCACCTGTTGAGGGTAGACCTCTTATCCTCTATGTGACATCTTTAGAGCGATCATTGGGTGCCTTTCTCGCTCAAAAGAAGGATGCTGGGAATGAAAATAGTCTCTACTATCTCAGTAGAACTATGCTTGAAGCAGAAACCCGGTATTCAAGTATTGAAAAGTGCTGCCTAGAATTAATCTTTGCAGTTCAGAAACTGAGACACTACCTGCAACATCACGAGTACCAATTGGTATCTCGTAATAATCCGCTCAAATTCATCCTTAGTCGTCCAATGCTTATAGGACGTCTGGAAAGGTGGGCGGTTATTCTACAGCAGTTCTACATTCAGTATGTGTCTCAAAAGACAATTAAGGGCCAAGCTCTGGCTGATTTCCTGGCTGAACATCCTTCAGTGGAAGACACGTATTCAGATATCGAACTCCATAATGAGGAAGTTTTCTCTATTCAAGAAAGTCCTCAAACATGGGAAATGTATTTTGATGGTGCTTCTAGAAGTCCAACAGGGAAGAAAATGGAAAATCCTAAATTCAATAAAGTTGGTTTAGGAATTGTGCTCATTTCTCCAGATAAGACAGTGTTACCTTATTCCTTTTTGTTGTGGGAAGGTGGTACCAATAATGAAGCTGAATACCAAGCTCTCATTACAGGCTTGGAGTTAGCACTTCAAGCACAAGTGAATCACTTAAAGGTGAAAGGTGATTCAGACCTGGTAATCAAATAAGTCAATGGGGATTATGCCATCAGAAAAGAAGAATTAATCCCTTTGTATGATTACGTCAGAGAGTTAATGTCGGAATTCCCTTCAGAACCGACATTTTCTTATGTCCCAAGATCACAAAATGCTCAAGCTGATGCACTGGCTAATATAGCCACAGCTTTAGCAGATCCAAATTGGGACGGGACAACCATCTGTATTGCCCACCGTCGTGCAATTTCACCTTATGTTCAAGTCAGAACAGAGGAAATTAATGAAATTAGTCCCATTCCTGAACCGTATGGTCATACTACGGGATGGATGTCACCTATCAGGGAATACCTTCAAAATGGAACACTTCCACCTGATAGAGCCAAGAAAGAACAAATTCGGCGACGTGTGGTCAATTTTACTCTTTATGATAGCCCAAACCACCTCGAGAAAATTCTCTACAAACGTGGTTTTGATGGAGTTCTCTTCAGATGTATTGATGGTGAAGAGACAATGGCTGTCATAAAAGAAGTGCATGCAGGAGTCTGTGGTGCCCACCAGTCTGGACATAGACTATCTGATCAAATTCGAAGGCTTGGATACTTTTGGCATTCAATGATACAAGATTGTGTTAATTTCACAAAGAAGTGTCATTCATGCCAAGTATATGCCAACTTCATTCATAAACCTCCAGAGTTGCTTCATACAGCTAAATAATCATGGCCATTTTCCACATGGGGAATGGATGTGGTGGGACCTTACCCTTCAGCTACGGCCAAGCAGTTTAAGTACATTCTTACTACTACTGATTTCTTTTCCAAATGGGAAGAGGCAATACCTCTCAAAGAAGTCAGTTCTAAATGCATTGTTAGCTTCATCAAGTCTAACATCATCACTAGATTTGGTGTCCCTCATACCATATTGACGGACAACGGCACCAAATTCTGTTATTCTGAGGTAAAGAAATTGTATCAAGAATACAACATTAAGTCCAACCATTAATCTCGATATCATGCAGCGGCTAATGGCCAGATAGAGGCCTTCAACAAGGCTCTTTCAAATATACTGCAAAAGATGGTGGATAAAGATAAGAGGTCATGGCCTGATAAACTCTTTCATGCTTTATGGTCTTATCGGACTACCACTCGCAATGCAACGCGGTCAACTCCATATTCATTGGTATATGGAACAGAAGCAGTCTTGCCAATTGAAGTTCAATTGCCCTCACCCAGAATAGCCATTTGTGATCAGTTATCAACAGATGAGCAATCCCAAAAGCGGTTGAATGAATTGGAACAGTTAGATGAGAAAAGATTGTGCACTTTGCACCTCTTGGAAATCTATCAGAATCGAATAGCACGAGCTTTTAACAAAAAATTTCATCTTCGTTCATTCATTCAGGGAGAATTGGTATTGGTTCTCAGAGCACCAATGATACCAGGAAAGAAGCCTCCCAAGCTTGAACCAAAATGGGAAGGAACTTATTCAATACATAAGGTCTACTCCAATGGAGCATATTCTCTAATCTCAATGGATGGAGAACACATTACGACTCCAACTAATGCCAGATTTCTGAAGAAGTATTTTGTATAAACACAAAATATTGTTCCCAGATCCAAAACAATCACATTGGTTCATGATTTTGTCCTACATGACACTAAAATGTATTATTGTCCTACATGACACTAAACTGTATTATTGTCCTACATGACACTAAACTGTATTATTGTCCTACATGACACTAAACTGTATTATTGTCCTACATGACACTAAACTGTATTATTGTCCTACATGACACTAAACTGTATTATTGTCCTACATGACACTAAACTGTATTATTGTCCTACATGACACTAAACTGTATTATTGTCCTACATGACACTAAACTGTATTATTGTCCTACATGACACTAAACTGTATTATTGTCCTACATGACACTAAACTGTATTATTGTCCTACATGACACTAAACTGTATTATTGTCCTACATGACACTAAACTGTATTATTGTCCTACATGACACTAAACTGTATTATTGTCCTACATGACACTAAACTGTATTATGTCCTATCTACATGACATTAAATTGTACAGAAGTTCCATATTTTTGTCCGAGATGACATTAAACTATATTTTGTCTGAGATAACATTAAACTATATTGTGTCCTAGCAACATGACATTAAACTGTGTGGCACTTTCATCGTCCAGCATGACGTTAAACTGTAAAAAGTCCCCAGAACTGATATCCTCATATTGGTTCACCATAGTCCTAGCTACATGACTTTAAACTGTACAGCACCAGTTCGTCCTTGCTATATGACGTTAAACTATACAACAATGGTCCAGTATGACTTTAAACTGCAACTTCGTCCCACACGACATTAAACTGTGAAAAAGTTCCCTAAACCGTCCAGTATGACCTTAAACTGCGTCATCCCTGGTCCAGCAAGACGTTAAACTGTGATGTCCTAACTACATGATGCTAAACTGTATGAAAGTCTCTCACGTCCGGAAAGACGTTAAACTATATAATCATCAAAGGTCCAGTATGACATTAAACTGCACCATTCACGGTCCATGAATATGACCTTAAACTATTCGCACTTTCGTCCGACATGACGTTAAAATGGTACACTCTTTTGTCCTTATTACATGACATTAAACTGCACAATCCCCCTTTCATCCAATATGACGTTAAACTATTTTATCCCCATCGTCCTGACTACATGACGCTAAACTGTACAGAAAGTCCTTGATATGTCCTACATAACATTAAACTGTTATTTTGTCCCTGCTACATGACACTAAACTGTGCAGCACCAATAGTCCTAACTGCAAGACTTTAAACTGCATAGTCCCTTTTTTATGTCCTACATGACATTAAACTGTGCATCGTTAAGGTTGTTATTACCTCTTGTTTCTCACACCGAGTATGACTCACGTGAGCTTAGAGCGAACATCAACCATAACACTCCCTTTGGGCCACTAACCATGTGTAAGTCCCAACAACATTTTTTATTAGATCATTGTCCCCAAGAACAACTTTATCATTAATTCATTCTTTAATTGAACTACACGGACTTTGATCCTTGCCCTCCAGGCTGGGTATGTAGGCAACCTCCCAGGGTTCAAGCCCAAAAATAATCTCTTCACATCGGTTCACCACCATCTCATATGATGTTGATTTGTGAAGCCACCCCTGGAATCCATATCTTTACATTAATTCACTTTCGTCCTTGTTATATGACGTTAAACTATACAACACTTTTGTCTGGTACGACAATAAACTACAATATTCTTTGATTTCCTCATTTGAGAGAGAACTATTATTGACATTGATTTTTCAATCATGGTTTTCATTTTTCAAAAGACTACACGCATACATGGTAATGCCTAAACTTTTTTAGGTTAAACCATCATTGCACTAAAATCCCCTTTCACCCTTCACACGTACGAACCAAATTTGTACAAAGGGCATTTCTAGAACTACGTGGACTTCATTCCCATCCTTATGGGATACGTAGAAACATTCGAGTATCCCTCGAATCCAGTCCCAAGTCTTTTGGGCCTAACCCCAAATTTCACTTTCAGTCCCTTGGCTGAAAAGTCCTCATGAAAACACACACTGTGTATTCATTATTATGGTCCGAATTCTATGACCCTAAACTAAGATCACTCATACTTTCGTCTTGCACGACGTTAAACTACATTTCAAGAACTATGTATGGCTTGATTCTCATTCTTATGAGATACGTAGTGAAGTCCAAAATTTCAACTCAGGACCCAGCCACAACATGATTATGGTTTTCATTGACCTATGTATCTCTATATACATTGGACAATACCCATCTTTATGTATTATAATCCTAACCTTAAATATTTTCAGATCTTCATAACCCTTTTCATGACTTCTAGTCACAAAAATGTCAAACTTCTGAGAATTCTTTTGCCTGACTATGCAGCACGTGCCCATAGGTGGCCTTGCATAAACAGTCCACATAACAGACTTGTCAGCCAAAAGATGCTATTCATTTGACCATGCAGCCAATGCCCATAGTTGGCCCTGCATATTTCAACCCCCTAACGGGTTTTGTTAAATAATAGTAACTTCATTCCTGGGAAGAATGCCTCTTTTGTCCTTATTTGTCTTAAACGACAGTATGTAGGGATCCGTAAAAAAATAGCTATCCTTAACATATTTGTCCCATATCCTTTTTCATGATCTGAAAGTATTCAAGTCTATGGTTTATTCTTCTTCCCTACATTTGGGTCAGACCTTCGTAGGAGTTGTATTCATCCAGTTCATCGATATTCTTGTTCAGAAATATCTTCTCCATATTCAAGTACCTCTTTCCATACAACAAACTCTATACTTTAGAAAATTTGAATCTCCATAAACTTTCACTGGCTTTTAGCACTAGAAAAGTAAATTTCTGGGAGTTCTTTTGCCTGACTATGCAGCACGTGCCCATAGGTGGCCTTGCATAAACAGTCCACATAACAGACTTGTCAGCCAAAAGATGCTATTTATTTGACCATGCAGCCAATTCCCATAGGTGGCCCTTCATATTTCAACCCCCTAACGGGTTTTGTTAAATAATAGTAACTTTATTCTTGGAAACTACTTCTTCTAATGCCTTTTAGCTCTTTTTCATATCATTCCTCAGATTCAAATATTCTTAAGCCATAGTTTACATTTTTTCCCTCATACTTGAGTATGGTAATATGTTTTCAGATAAATTGTCGAGGAATTGAATCCATTTTAATCCATTTTGGTCAAAGCTATTTCGACCTTAAACATTAGCCCCTTTATGTCCAGAATGCATGACTTTAAACTTCCCACAAAAGAAAAAGGAACTCTGAATAAAAGTCAAGTTCCAGCACACTTGCGCGCTGCCTTATGCGCACTGAAGACATGCGCACCACCTTTTCCATTGGATGGATTCGATTTCCTCAGAGTCAAATCCTCATTTCTCTCCGGATCCAACTCTGAGGGGGGAATTTTGTTGACGCTCCTTTCATCACAGAATCTAAAGATCGGAAAAGAGGAATATCTGAGCTCAAAGTGATTCAACCTTTGAAGAAAACATCAAAAATCGACAAAGGCATGGACAAAGGATCAACATAAACTGCACTGCGCAAATTATATCACTGTCGCGCAAGTACACTTGCGCGACACTCTTGGTCGCACAAGTGACTTGCGCGACGCTCTTGGTCACACAAGTGACTTGCGCGACCTAAGTGGTAACCACCCGGTAACCGCCCGGGGTCTTCTTTTGCCTATAAATAGACCCTGTGGGCCCCCCATTCGAGAGGATCTTTTTCTAGAAACTCGGATTGAAGCTCCCGACGCCCAAGTCTCTTCTCAAAGCTTCCGGAACACTTCTAAGGTAATTTCTTACCTAGAATAGAAGATCTAAAGAGAAGAAGGAAGGCCTAAGTGTTGAAACTTATCAAACACTTGCACGCCGACTTATTTCCTTCAATATAACGTGCGCATCCCTTTTCTGGAAGAACCTCAAGAAAATTCTAAAGGGTTTAAAAAAGAGTCGCTCAAGTATTTCAATGCTGGTTGAAAATCGCGCAAGTACACCATGTGTCGCGTAGGTATACCTGCGCGACCATACTTGCGCGCCCACGGAAGACTTGCGCACCTTGCAAGACTTGCGCGCCCCTATCTTTTTGAGTGCCCATCTTGCCCATTTTTACCCCTCTTAAGCCATCACACCTTTCCTTTTCAACATTCAGTCTTCAAGACACTCTTCAAAGCCATTTATGGCATGATTTCTTGATTTGACTTCCTTATCTGAAAGGAATTCTGTGGAATCTCTCTCAAAGTATAGTGATTTAAATATCCTTATGTCACTAAATATGGAGAGTTCATTCATCCAACCTCATCCTTTAAGATGAGAGAATCCTAACCTGGGTCTCATTTTTAGGAATAAGACTCAGTCATAACCTGGGCCTTCTTTTTTTAAGAGTAAGTCTCAGTCATAATCTTGGGCATCCTCCTCAGGAGTAAGCCCCAAACCTTAATTCCTTAACCTGGGCCTCCTTTTTAGGAGTAAGTCCCAGTCATAACCTTGGGTTTCCTTTTCAGGAGTAAAACCCAAGTCCCCTAACCTGGGCCTCCTTTTTAGGAGTAAGTCCCAGTCATAACCTTGGGTTTCCTTTTCAGGAGTAAGCCCCAAGTCCCCTAACCTGGGTCTCCTTTTCAGGAATAAGACTCAGTCATAACCTTGGGTTTCCTTTTCAGGAGTAAGCCCCAAGTCCCCTAACCTGGGCCTCCTTTTCTAGGAATAAGTCCCAATCATAATCTTGAGTTTCCTTTTTAGGAATAAAACTCAAGCCCCCTTAAAATTCTCTTAACCAGTCATAATTTACCTTTGATTTGGGTTTTCTTTTCAGGAGTAAAACCCAATCATAAGTCCCCTCCTAACTTGGGCATCCTCCTCAGGAGTAAGTCCCAAGATTAGAGTATTCAAATCTCCATAAAGCACATATACTTTTATGGACCCTGTTCCTGGATTTTCTCCCTAAAAGTAAATCCTAAACCTTCATCTATTTTGGGCAGTCATACATATATAAGCCCCAAACAATTTCTTATGATTGCATCTTTCATGTCACAATTGTCTAATTTTTACCAATACCTTTTGTTTCTCACACCGAGCATGACTCACGTGAGCTTAGAGTGTAAAAGTAATTATGACATTCTTCTTTGAGCCATCAATCATAAACATCATACTCCATAACTTGAACTACGTGGGTTCTGATTCCTTTTCCAAAACAAAGGATACGTAGGTAGCCCATTTATGGGTTCGATCCCAACTTTGAAATAATATATGTCCTTCTGAATGACGATAAACTTCAAGTGCCCCACTGAGTGGCTTTAAAACCAGCCTGGTCATCATAATGACCAAGAGACTTTTATATAAATGTTTTGAAGGATACCATTGACCAGGAATCTCTAAACAGATATAGATGATTCTCTATTGATGAAGAACCTCGAATACATATAAAATATTCTCTAAATTTCTTGCATATTTAATCATTGATTGTTAAAACTAAAGGAAAGCACATTTTATTCTTGGTAATGTAATAAGGATTCACGAACATAACTTAAATCTATAAAGAGAGTCCCGGAGTAGACAATAATTCCCCTCAAAAAGGTGTGATGAGTCCGACCTCCCATCCTCTCGACCAATGAAAATTACTAAGCCTCATTAGTCCACATGCTAATGAGCGCATGCCTTTGGAAAGTAGGTCCAAACGGATGTGGAATCATTGGATGTTTCCGGTTCTACGAACAAACCCGTTAGAAACCGATCGGAACATTTGAATCTTCCGTCCAGGAGGTCATCCCCGGATTCTGTGACGAAACACCTGGCCTCGACCTACAAGAGCATGTTTGCTTGGCGTTGTCGTGGAGTCAAAGACTCATGGTTCGCCATGAAGCCCGATTCGCGGAGAGCAAGCACAGAGTACGGGGAGATTAACGAATCGAGATCACAAACAGACAAAATCGCGGAGAAGGAAAATTAAAAAAGATATGGAGGGCCCCATATTTATAGTCGGCAGCCTTCAGAGATTCACGGCGTGTCCAGTCTGCATGGAGCTTTGTGGTGCGCCCGGCCCACGTGGCCCTTGTCCGCTTCGCGCACCCTCTTCGCGAGTGAGAACCGCGAACAACCAATGATTTTGGCAATTTCCCTCTGACTTAGACCCTTGATCCCTATACGGCTCCATGTCTGAGGGGGGGGGGAGAATGTTTTGGTGCAAAATTTTGGAAGAAAAGAAAGAAGAGAATGAGGCCCCACGGCCAGCTTTGTGAAGCCACTTGACGGAGTCCCCCGAGCAACACGGCCTCCGTGAAGAAAATGAGGTGGTACCCTCCGTGAAAGGCCCTGAAGTTTACGAGCCCACTGCAAAAAAAAAGGAGGAGGTACCCTCCACGAATGGCCCTGACGTTTGCGATCCCGCCGCGAAGAAAAAAAGGCGGTACCCTACGCGAACGGCCCTGAAATTCGTGAGCCCACCGCGAGGCAAAGGAGGCGGTACCCTCTATAAAAGGTCCTGATGTTCGCGAGCCTACCACGAAGAAAATGAGGTGGTATCTTCTATGAACGACCATGTCATTTTTGAGCCCTTCACGAAGAAAAGGAGGTGGTACCCTCCGCAAACGCCCCTAACGTTTGTGACCCACCACGAAGAAACCCAATCCCCCTTCATGCCACATATGCTCTACTTCACGGCGCCTCTTGCCTTTAAATACCAAGATCCCCCTGAGCCCTTGGGAGTGACAATCCGACCATTCATATTCTCATCTTACAAATCGTGAATCACCCTTTTCCTTATGAATCATGAGTTGTGCAAGGTATTTTTTCTTCGCGAGATGCCTCCATCTTTTCTCGTTTTGATCCCCTCTTCCGAGAGGGATGCCCTTCGCGAAGCCTAAGGGATTTTGTGAAGGAAGGGGATCTCTATGGGGACCTGGGTTGTCGCGGAGTGTTTATGATTCGTGAAACACCCCTCACTTACACGTGATCCTCATGCCAAGGCAGGGTTACTATACATTGCGAAGCACATTGCTTCATGACACTTCGCTTAATGAGGCGCCTGTGCTCCGCGAGGCAGTGCCCCAAGAATACGTTTCCACTTCACGAAGAACCTCCCACTTGCACCTCCACCCCATGCTAAGGCTAAGGCACCCCACTTCGTGAAGCACACCCCTTCTCTAGTTCCCTCTACCACACAGATCACCCCTACTTGGAAATTACTTTTCATGTGTGACCCTACAGGTGTGCACAATGTGACTTCAAATTCCCCCGAACGATACCGCCTGTGGCGTCGCTTTTCCAAATGCTTCTTCGCATAGGCACACTAATGGATATTGCTTCTTCACATAGCCACACTAACGTGGATCTCTCGATGGTTTGCTCTGCAACCCCCCTTCAATACGGCATTTCTGGTACCTTCCCTCCCACAAGGAGTAGAGGGTACCGGTTATGTAAGTCCTAGGGGTGCAGATAAACCAACCTCGTCCGAGCTACAAGACGTTAAAATGCCAAGAACCCTCATCCTCAACACACGGGGTTAAACTATGACATCTCCCAAGGCTCTCACGCATGGCGCCCCCACCTTGGACATTCTCCACGCCCCTGGTCTCCACCGGGGATGATATCATCTTTCTGGGATTGGCGTTTGTCTGCAGGGGAAGGGAAGCCACCTTGGCATAAGCCCGTAGATTTTCTTTCCAGAGGTCGAGCCCCCTGCTCCCTCCTTTCATCTTCAGTCCCCAAGGCCAGCGGAGGATGTGATTAGGAACTGACACCCTCCTCTCTTCTTGGGTGCCAAATCCTTCTCCCTCTATGCTTTGTCACCCTCAGGCCTCCATCGTGGTGTAAGCCCCATCACCATGGGCTTCCCAATGTGTAGGCCCCTCTTTGTTTCCCACGGATGCACCCTTCGCGACGTGATTGTCAGGTCCCTGCAACCTCTTGTTTCTCACACTGAGCATGACTCCCATGAGTTTAGAGTGAGCACCCACCATGAAACACCTTGGGCTGCCTCAGAGCGTGAGCTGCAAATGCCCTCCATCATACATGACGTTAAACTGTACACTCAAACTACATGGACTTTGATTTGTGTCAATGCATGGTACGTAGGAAGCCTCCTTGAGGTTCAAGCCCAACACCCATCGGACCAAGGTCCATCCTCACATCGGTACACCAGCATCCATTCTGAACTTCGTGGACTTTGATCCATGCTAAGGCATGGTACGTAGGAAGCCTCCCCGATGTTCAAGCCCACCATCCACATGGACAAAGGTCACTCTTCACATCGGATTTCCAACACACCCTCGTCCTGCATGACATTAAACTATACATCCAAACTACGTGGAATTTGATCCGTCTAAAGGAATGGTACGTAAGAAGCCTCCATGAGGATCAAGCCCAACACCCATCAGACCAAGGGCCATCCTCAGGTCGGTTAACCGACATCCATTCCAAACTACGTGGACTTTGATCCATGCTAAGGCATGGTACGTTGGAAGCCTTCTCGAGGTTCAAGCCCACCATATGCATGAACCAAGGTCCTTCTTCACGTCGGTTCTCCGACACACCCCCGTCCCGCATAACGTCAAGCTGCATCTTGATCCTGCGGTAAGCCGTTGCGATCCCACCATCCATTTGTTCTGAGACCCCTTCGCATCGGTTCAACAACCCCTTTTCAACCTGAACTATACGGGGAGTTTGATCCATGTCAAATCATGGAACATAGGAAGCCTCAATGAGGTTCAAGCCCACCACCCACCAGGACCAAGGTCCTTATTCATGTCGGTTCACTGACACCCACTCCATACTGAACTACATGGTCTTTGATACATGTCAAGGCATGGTACATAGGAGGCCTCACGAGGTTCAAGCCAACACCCATCAGACCCTCGGTCCATCTTCACGTCAGTTCGCTGATGACACCCAACCTGAACTATGGGGACTTTGATCCATGTCAAGGCATGGTACGTAGGAAGCCTCCCTGAGGTTCAATCCCACCACCTGTTGGTCTCTCCTACCCACTTCATGTCGGTTCACCAACACATGGGCATCCTAGAGTGTAAGGCCCACACCATCCTGAACTACGTGGTCTTTGATCCTTTCTAAGGCTAGGTACATAGGAAGCCTCATGATGTTCAAGCCCATCACCCATTGTACCAATGTCCTCATTCACGTCTGTTCACCAGCATTGTAACACCCCAAGATTTTATGAAAAATATTCTTTTTAAATTTCATTAATGTCTTGTGTTGTACGCTACACCAAAAGGAGCTTGCACAACACGTATCTTTGACTTTCCTTTCATTGCATGCAATCGTGACCTTCCCCGATAGCGTGTGTAGTACGCAATACCGAGTTTCACTAAACAGCGATATGCTATTAAAATATTATTAAAACTAGCCATTATGAATAGTAATAACCACCTTTTAAAATTTTATAAATTTTATCTCCCAAAATGGACTTCATTTTTGGATTTGGAATATCGAAATTAGCTTAGGGTGAAATTTTGGTACTTTTCGGATAACTTTCATATTCTGGTGAATAGTGAAAATTAGTAAATTTTAATTAAAAACAACTTTTTTAATCAAAATAATTAATAGTGATAAATTATTAATTTGAGTGGTTTTAAAGTATATTTAGAATATATTTTTACAATTTAATACAATTTTGGTCATTGGATATAATTTCACATTTAAACCAGTTATAAACAAGTGTCAATCTTTTGATAGTTATTATCTCTTAAAAACACGCCATTTGTTTTGCCGACGGGAATTAATTTTTAAATTAGTCAATGTAACTGATATGTTTTGAATTTGGTAAAATAGAAATCATTTTTGAGTTCATAATATCAAATATATCTTAGGCCTAATTTTTGGTATTTTTCTGGAAACTTTCATTTTTTGATGAATAGTGAAACCACTAAGTGGTAGTAAAAAAATTGAATTTTTCATAAAACATAATTTCACCACTTTTGTGAGTGGAATTTCAAAAATCCGAGAGACACGGTTGATGTCAGTAAGTAAAATGTGGTTCAATGAGATGAAAATAATTTTTGGTGAATAGTAACTTTTTACTTTTTTTACCGCGGTTAAAAGTAAATAGGGTAATTAAGGGTAAAAATGATATTATTATTATCCTAACATATGTCATAATTCTATTGGATAAGTGTAATTCGACCAAAAACAACCTTAGGAATAAAATATGACCATTTAGGCCCACTTGGATTAGATGAGGACATTTATTATTATTTAATTCAAAGAAGAGTTAAAAGAGTAAAAATCAAAGTTTATTTACTAAAACATTTTTAATATAGGGTTATAAATAAGATAAATTCGATTGTAAAAATTAATTAGAAAGATAAACAAATTTCCTACATAATGGTATTTTATATGTAATTTTTTGACATTAAAGAATCTAATTTATTTATGACACAATGATGATGTAGTAATTACCATAATAGTGAAAAATTATAATAATTGATATTATAAATACCCAAATAAATATAATTTGAGACTTTTTATGAATTCCACTAATTTTATAGCTTAATATGACATGTTAGTATTGATTTTATTATCTTTGTTCGAACTAATCATTCTGTTATGAGTTTTACAAAAATCAATTACCAAATAGTGTCAAAATTGACATAAAATAGTTTTTAAAACAAATATTATAATATTAATTGTTATTATATTCCTAAAAATCTAAGGTTCGGCCAAATGACATAGATAAGGTAATATATATTAATAATATACAACTTGGGGTTCGTTTGGCTTTTTATAGTAAGTTTATTAACCTTATAGTGTAAGAACACAAAAAGACACGGTAAAAGTAAAATTATCTAACTTAAAGTTAAAACTAAATGATAAGGTTAAAATAGTAAACTAAACTTGTCCAAATTCTATTGGATGATATGATTTCGACTCATACCCACCTTAGCATAGAAATAACCCAATTTGGAGCTATTAAAAACCGAATTTGACTTTATAATAAAATAATATTTTTAGTTATTCCAAAGGTGCCCCTCTCCTCCCTTATAAAAGGGCACCCCCTCCCTCTCTTCCTCACACCACGTTGAGCCTTCAATCTCGGACAACCTCTGCCAAATTCTCTTCTCCACTTCCATATAAAGATCCTATAGGTTCTGGTCTACCTCAAAGACCAATTTTAGTGCCCTAAGAGGAGGTCTCAAAGAGGCGCTTCAAAGAAGAGGTAATTTCCGTTACCGATTCTTTCACCTTTATTTCTTCTTCCACTTCTTCCTATAAGGTTGTTTCATTATTAAGTGATAACATCAGTATAAATCATATACTGATATGTTATTATAAGTATGCAACAACCCTATTTCACCATCTATCCATCCTACTGAAAACGAAATCACTGCACGTGCGTACGTACGGAATACCGTCTCCACGCTGTGGTGTAATCTATTTGCCACCACCACCTTACTTGGATGGATATAATGGTGTAAATAATAACTATATATGATTATTTTAAATTGATATTGATTCTGAAATAGTATACATACACTCCAATAAAATTCCACGATCATGAGAACGATATCATCGCTCGTGCGTACGTACGGACTACCGTGTCCACGACGCGATGAGATTCATTCTCCACATTAACCATTCATGAATGATTATAAAGTATATATAATAAGTAATCATGAAATATATGACATAATAATACTGGATTTGTGTGTTTATATATGTATGTCATCTACTTAATTCCATTCAACTCAATAAGGAAACGAAAACAGCGTTCATGCGTACGTACGGCATACCGTCTCCATGAACGGTGTATTTCTTTCCATTTACTGATCTATTATATATATGTATATTCTGAATATATATTATATATAAATCATTTTTTACATTCTGTATTTATGTAATCATGATCTAAGTAATCATATGAATAATTACAAGTTTAAACACAAACGACAAATGAGACGATTTTACCCAAAACTCTTTTTAACATGGAATTTACAAAAGAACGGGTAATATAAAGTCATAAGTGAACCATATATGATATCATAACAATGAGTATGATTCTGGAATAAGTCAATGACATTATTTAAATCATTATAGAGGAGGTTCGGACACTTAAGAAGCAAATCAGACCTAAGGTAAGGGAAAATATCACAATCTCATTTTTATCCGAGATTGTTTATACTTTGGTATTTACTAGGTTGTATTTTATCATCCACATCCATGTTTCCTCAATATGTAATGTTATTTCCATCCACCTGAAATTTTTTTAAATCCAATTTTACCCTTCGGTGAGTTTTTAGTAAAAGATATGAAAGGAATCTTTTGTCGTTTTTCGTACGAGGTACTTTTTGACTTTTCCGACAAAAGTACGAGAAGAATTTTTTTTAACTTATACGACATTAATGGATTTTTAAAACATTATTTCCAAGAAGCTTCATTTACAAGTTTTCAAGTTTATTTTTAATCAACTTCGTTTAGTTTAGAATTGTTTGACATATTAAGAAAGGGAAAGTGTTTTTGAAGTGGAAAGGATATTTTCCTCAAGAATGGAGTTCAAGTGTGTTATCAAAATTATTTTCCATCTAAGATAATAAAGGGTTCTGTTTTTATCCCTATTAATACATTTATTTGATTATGTTGTGATGGAATTATTTTTATGAATTCCTTTATCTTATATGAATTGTTTTATGATGTCACGATGTTTAAGATTACCATTTTTATTACATAGGTTATGCTATGATGTATGGTTTATGATTTTGTGGCACCCATAAGAATGGGGTCATTATGAGATGGGTGGGACCATTATCTCCCTACAATGCATTAGGTAAAGATTTTATATCTCATGAGATCGACATGGCTGGAACGGTAGGTTATATCGGTTCAGTGAAATAGGACTGAAACGAGGAGTGAACTTGGTTCAGAAAGGGACTTTGTCCACTAAGATAGTCTTGGCAATGAGTCTTGAATAATAAGAAATGATTCTCTATGATTATGTGTGTATTCCACAAGGTTTCATGTTTTATGTTCTGATTATTGGGATTACATTTCACTACTATGATTTATCCCATGTTATGAAATTATGATCTCTTTTGCAGGTTAAGATTTCCAAAAGATATGTTCTTATGAATATGATGTGATTTATATTTCTTTTGTTTACCCTTACTGAGCATTTGATCTCACCCTTTTATGTTTTATTTTCCCCAGGGTATAAATAAAGGATTTAGGTTTAAAAAAATAAGAAGATATTTATGGGAGATGTTGAATATCTTTCACCACGATTAGAAGATTATATTCCGAGTTTCCAAAGACACTAAACTATTATGTTCCTTGTGTGTGTGTTTTTGTTATGTACTAATTATTCCAAAAAAGTAATTTAATGTCTATGTATGTTAAGCTACAGGTTTCTACAGTTGGTATCAGAGGAAAGGTTTAGTCAACCTTTGGAAACTAGGATGCGAAAACGTTAGTGAGATCCCTAGATATATTTCTAAGGTATGTCTAGGGATTCCCCTAAGGATAAGTATACGAATAGGATATAGTCCTAGAACTATGGTAACGATCTTAGAATTTAACCTATGATGTTATATATTGAAGTTACTCACCCTTTATTATGATTTTTGACTCTAACACTATTCTTTTTGGGTTTTAGAAAATTGCTGGAAACCAGATAATTCACGATAATGGAGGATATTATGGACAATGGAATGATATTCTTCATGAGAAACCAAATGAAATGGGATTTGGAAGTCCAACCATCATTATTATGCCGAATCCGCAATATCATAATATGATCAATAAACTCAAATTTGGTAAGTTTCCTGACTCATCTAATAAGAAAATGATGGAGTTTCATGATGATCATAGAGAAAAGAAAGTTCAATTTCCCCTATGTAAATAATGTGGGAAGAGGTATCAAGGAGAATGTTTCAAGGGAACTGGAAGATGCTTTGGGTGTTGAAAAAATGGACACAAAGCCAGTAAGTGAAAAAGAAAAGGTTCAGTTAACACTATGGATGAAGATAATGGTATTGCTACGACATCAACAATGGTTAAATTTTTTAAATGTGGAATGTACGGGCATTATGAAAACCAATGCCCTAAGGGAAAGTCTCATGAAGAGAATCAGTATGGCCGTATGAGTAGTATTTATGTTGATGATGATGAAGAGACTACAAATGATATGTGAGTTGAAAGAATTGTTGAAGCTCAATCAATAGTTAAAGAAGGTAGTGGAATGATTACATGTTTATCAAGTGTAATGTTGTATAAGTATTCTCATGGTACTATGGAATAAAGAGACATCTAAGGATTGTTACATTGTTGTATTTCCTTGAGTTTTGAAAGTGTATGATTAATGATACCAGTATCCATTAAAGGATATTCAGATATTTTTGGAATACAGATAATATGCGCATAATTAAGGGATAAGGAGAAAATTAAATGTTTGATAGTATTCATGAGCTCATGACTGATATAAGGAGAAGGTTATGTAATGGATTGAGTATATAGAATTTTTGGATTTTGGTATGTGGAAAGAGTTAAATTTTGACAGCATTCATTTTTTCACTAAGTTTTAATGGGTATTCATTTTTCAGGAGAATACATGATTAAGTTATTCACCTGATTGGAATGTGACCAACAAGATATATGTGGGATAAATGATGGTATTCACATGCTTGGTTGATGACATTTCAAGTAATCATTTTCTTTATATTATGAGCTTGGACCGAAGTATTTCCTAAAGATTTGAATGGATTATGTTGGACATAAGTTAGTATTGTTTAAGGATAGAACTGTTTTTCGATATTATTGATGGGATGTTATAGTAATGTAGTTTTAGAAAAACGACAACCTGCAGGACAGGCGACAACCCATCGCGTCGGACAAGGCTGTGGGAATCGAACCCACAACTGAAGTGAGACTGGCCTTTATCACCTACCACTGGCCTACAGGAAGTCCCTGGTTAGTAAAAACTAGTTTTATTTTATTACGCGGTATGATATATGAAGTATAAGTTCATTTTTGGAATCGTATACGATTAACCTCACCATAGATGGTCTTATGTATTTTTGATAACTTTTGTAACCTTTTGTTTGAGACAGATGGAATGACCCACAATTATATCACATGATCTGCTACCACTTCACGAATGACAAATCCAACTTCATTTATTTAAGATATGAAGTGGAAATTGTACAAAGAATGACCAACGATGACACTGTACCAAAATCATGAAAGTATTTCTTCTAATTCCAATTTCATCAACTTTAGGGAAATGATCTTGAAAACCAAAAATGTTGTCCTAGTGCCCTTATATCCGATAAATTAGATGGTACCCTAGATCATCAAAAATTTATGGATTTGTGATTGTTGTATTTTTCATAGCCATGTTCTCTACCACTATCTATCAGAACATGATGGTTAGATTTCTCTTCCATATCCATATTTTCACCTATGTGGAAACCTAGTGATTAGTTTATTTCAGTAACCGATACGTTTCATACATTTATTTTTAAAGATTGGTTTGGGTATTCCTTTTTACAATGTGGGATTCTATTAAAGAAACTTTCGAATAATAAACCATTTATAACCCCGATGAATTTCGAGGGTGAAATTCATTTTATGGGGGGTAGAATGTAACACCCCAAGATTTTATGAAAAATATTATTTTTAAATTTCATTAATGTCTTGTGTTGTACGTTACAACAAAAGGAGCTTACAAAACACGCATCTTTGACTTGCCTTGCATTACACGCAATCACGACCTTCCTCGATAGCGTGTGTAGTACGCAATACCGAGTATCACTAAACAACGATATGATATTAAAATATTATTAAAACTAGTTGTTATGAATAGTAATAACCACATTTTAAAATTTGAGAAATTTTATCTCTCAAAATGGACTTCTTTTTTTGATTCGGAATATCTAAATTAGCTTAGGGTGAAATTTTGGTACTTTTCAGATAACTTTCATATTCTGATGAGTAGTGAAAATTACTAAATTTTAATTAAAAACAACTTTTTTAATCAAAATAATTAATAGTGATAAATTATTAATTTGAGTGGTTTTAAAGTATATTTAGAATATATTTTTACAATTTAATTCAATGTTGGTCATTGGATGTAATTTCACATTTAAACCAGTTCTAAACAAATGTCAATCTTTTGATAGTTATTATCTCTTAAAAACACGCCATTGGTTTTGAAGACGGGAATTAATTTTTAAAATAGTTAATGTAACTGATATGTTTTGAATTTGGTAAAATAGACATCATTTTTGAGTTCATAATATCAAATATATCTTAGGCCTAATTTTTGGTATTTTTCTGGAAACTTTCATTTTTTGATGAATAGTGAAACCACTAAGTGGTAGAAAAAAAATGAATTTTTCATAAAACTTAATTTCACCGCTTCTGTGAGTGGAATTTCAAAAATCCGAGAGACACAGTTGATGTCAGTAAGTAAAATGTGGTTCAATGAGATGAAAATAATTTTTGGTGACTAGTAAATTTTTACTTTTTTTTACCATGGTTAAAAGTAAATAGGGTAATTAAGGATAAAAATGATATTATTATTACCCTAAAATATGTCCTAATTCTATTGGATAAGTGTAATTAGACCAAAAAAAACCTTAGGAATAAAATATGACCATTTAGGCCCACATGGATTAGATTAGGGCATTTATTATTATTTAATTCAAAGAAGAGTTAAAAGAGTTAAAATAAACTTTTATTTACTAAAACATTTTTAATATAGTTTTATACATAAGATAAATTCGATTTTAAATATTCATTAGAAAGATAAAAAGATTTACTACATAATGGTATTTTATTTGTAATTTTTAGACATTAAATAATTTAATTTATTTATGACACAATAATGATGTAGTAATTACCATAATAGTGAAAAATTATAATAATTGATATCATAAATACCCAAATAAATATAATTTGAGGCTTTTTATGAATTCCACTAATTTAATAGGTTCATATGACATGTTATTATTGATTTTATTAACGTTTTTCTAACTAATCATTCTGTTATGAGTTTTACAAAAATAAATTACCAAATAGTGTCAAAATTGACATAAAATAGTTTTTAAAAACATATTATAATATTAATTGTTATTATATTCCTAAAAATCTAAGGTTCTGCCAAATGACTTAGATAAGGTTATATATATTAATAATATACAACTTGGGGTTCGTTTGGCTTGTTATAGTAAGTTTATTAACCTTATAGTGTAAGAACACAAAATGACACGGTAAAAGTAATATTATCTAACTTAAAGTTAAAACTAAATGATAAGGTTACAATAGTAAACTAAACTTGTCCAAATTCTATTGGATGATAGGATTTAGACCATCCCCACCTTATCTTCGAAATAACTCAATTTGGAGCTATTAAAAACCGAATGTGACTTTATAATAAAATAATATTTTTAGTTATTCCAAAGGTGCCCCTCTCCTCCCTTATAAAAGGGCACCCCCTCCCTCTCTTCCTCACACAACTTTGAGCCTTAAAGCTCGGAAAAACTCTTCCAAATTCTCTTCTCCACTTCCCTAGAAATATCCTAGATGTTCTGGTCTTCCTCAAAGACCAATTTTAGTTCCCTAAGAGGAGGTCTCAAAGAGGCGCTTCAAAAAAGAGGTAATTTCCGTTACCGATTCTTTCACCTTTATTTCTTCTTCCACTTCTTCTTCTAAGGTTGTTTCATTATGAAGTGATAACATAAGTATAACTCATATACTGATATGTTATAATAAGTATTAAACAACCCTATTTCACCATCTATCCATCCTACAGAAAACGAAATCACCGCAAGTGCGTATGTACGGAATACCGTCTCCACGCCGTGGTGTAATCTATTTTCCACCACCACCTTACTTGGATGGGTATAATGGTGTAAATAATAACTATATATGATTATTGTAGAGTGATATTTATTATGAAATAGCAAACATAAACTCCAATAAAATTCCACGATCATGAGAACGATATCATCGCTCGTGCGTACGTACAGACTACCGTCTCCACGACGCGATGAGATTCATTCTCCACGTTAACCATTCATGAATGATTATAAGGTATATATAATAAGTAATCATGAAATATATGACACAATAATACTGGATTTATGTGTCTATATATGTATGTCATCTAATTAATCTCATTCAACTCAATAAGGAAACGAAAACAGCGTTCATGCGTACGTACGGCCTACCATCTCCATGAATGGTGTATTTATTTCCATTTACTGATCTATTATATATATGTATATTCTGAATATATATTATATATAAATCATGTTTTACATTCTGGATTTAAGTAATCATGATCTAAGTAATCATATGAATAATTACAAGTTAAAACACGAACAACAAATGAGACGATTTTACCCAAAACTCTCTTTAACATGGAATTTACAAAAGAACGGGTAATATAAAGTCATAAGTGAACCATATATGACATCATAACAATGAGTATGATTCTGTAATAAGTCAATTACATTATTTAAATCATTATACAAGAGGTTCGGACACTTACGAAGAAAATTGGACCTAAGGTAAGGGAAAATATCACAATCTCATTTTTATCCGAGATTGTTTATACTTTGGTATTTACTAGGGTGTATTTTAACATCCACATCCATGTTTCCTCAATATGTAATGTTATTTCCATCCACCTACAATTTTTTTAAATCCAATTTTACCCTTCGGTGAGTTTTTAGTAAAAGATATGAAAGGAATCTTTTGTCGTTTTTCGTACGAGGTACTTTTTGACTTTTCCGACAAAAGTACGAGAAGAATTTTTTTTTAACTTATACGGCATGAATGGATTTTTAAAACATTATTTCCAAGAAGATTCCTTTACAAGTTTTCAAGTTTTTTTTAAATAAAATTCTTTTAGTTTAGAATTGTATGACATATTACGAAAGGAAAAGTGTTTTTCAAGTGGAAAGGATATTTTCCTCAAGAATGGAGTTCAAGTGTTTTATCAAAATTATTTTCCATCTAAGATAATAAAGGGTTATTTTTGTATCCCTATTATTACATTTATTTGATTATGTTGTGATGGAATTATTTTTATGAATTCCTTTATCTTATATGAATTGTTTTATGATGTCATGATGTTTAAGATTCCCATTTTTATTACATGGGTTATGCTATGATGTATGGTTTATGATTTTGTGGAACACATAAGAATGGTATCATTATGAGATGGGTGGGACCTATATCTCCCTCCAATGCATTGGGTAAAAATTTTATATCTCATGAGATAGACATGGCTGGAACGGTAGGTTATACTGGTTCAGTGAAACAGGACTGAAACGAGGAGTGAACTCGGTTTAGAAAGGGACTTTGTCCACTAAGATAGTCTTGTCAATGAGTCTTGACTAAAAAGAAATTATTCTCTATGATTATGTGTGTATGCCACAAGGTTTCATGTTTTAGGTTATGATTATTGGGATTACATTTCACTACTATGATTTATCCCATGTTATGAAATTATGATCTCTTTTGCAGGTTAAGATTTCCAAAAGATATGTTCTTATTAATATGATGGGATTGATATTTCTTTTGTTTACCCTTACTGAGCATTTGAGATCACCCTTTTATGTTTTCTTTTCCCCAGGGTATAAAGAAAGTATTTAGGTTTAAAAAAATAAGAAGATCTTTATCGGAGATGTTGAAGATGTTTCACCACGATTAGAAGATTATATTCCTAGTTTCCAAAGACACTAAACTATTACGGTCCTTGTGTGTGTGTTTTTGTTATGTACTAAGTATTACGCAAAAGTAATGTAATGTCTATGTACATTAAGCTACGGGTTTCTTCAAGCATCCATACCCGAACTACAAGGAATTTGATCCATGCTAAGGCATGGTACGTAGGAAGTCTCTTAGAGGCTCAAGACCAAAACCATCATCCATCCCGATTCTTACCCGGGCCGCCACATCCCGGTGAGATCATGCCACCTCATTCCCCTCAACAGTACTTGGGAATCCACCCACGTGTTGGCCCCAATATCAATGTTCCCTCAAGGGCTTCATCAATCAGATCCACTCTAGCTAGTGTTCATATTAGTCTGATCCGTCTCCACAGGACGTCAAACTTGCAGCATACCCTGTGTTGAACCTGGGAAGCTGAGGAAAACCTCATATACATTCTTATGACGTATGATTCCCCGCGTTCGATGTGGGATGTCTCGGGCTTCCATGCCCTTGAGAATCCCTATAATAAGGGGAAAAATACAAAAACACCAACTCCCCAGTGTCCAGACATGCCAGTGATTCCTCAACGTGAATACTCCCCCAACTGAAAGTTGTTTCCCTAACCCGACCCCTTGAAATGTCCTGACAGAAGCAGCGTAATTAACTGGTGTCCATGAAGATATGGCACCAGAATGAGTTTCACGAACAACGTATTAAATCTATAAGGGAGACTCGGACTAGGTGACGACTTCCAAGGAAGAATCCACGGAAGGAAAAATCGACATCCCATCATCCCGTTTCGATCAAGGAGAAAACTTCATTGAACAAGGATCGAATGCCACCCGCCTTTAGAAAGTGGGAATGTGGGGTAAAAAAATCCGCACCCATCGCACTCAAGCAGACGAATGTGCGTTCCCCAGTGAAAGCATCAGAAAAAATAATTACTATAATATTTCACATCAAAATAAAATTTGAAAAACACAATAACATTTAGGATATTTTACTCATGTAATATCCCGAACATGTATGAAATCTCAAGCCCAATCCCATATGATTAAAAATACTTCTCTTCCCTTGGTGTCACCCCCATCTATTAAAGCCTTGGTAAATAATATAAACATAAAAAAATAGTGGAAAATTTGTATAAACACTAAAACAACATACATATGAACCAATATTCATTAGATAAACATGGAGTTAAAATGAAAAAATAATAATATATTCGAATACAACACCATATAATAAACTTTTTAATATAATTCACACTCAGCATACAAGACCAATCGATTACAGAGAACAAAACCTCCCTGGTCTATACTAGATAACCCCAATTCATTCATTCCATTTAATGAAGTGATGATCCCAGCTACCTAAAACTCATGCAAAATCATCTACATAGACACCAATATTCCCATGTATGGAGTGAGTACATGACCCAATATAATTTCCAAAATGATTCCCTTGCGCCCAATGAATATAAAAGTCCATAAATATTTAGTGTGTTTTTAAAACAGTTAAAACCCACGAAATTTTATAAAAAATTAAAATTATAGCATATAAAAATAAATTAATAATATCTTGATAGTAATAAATTCAACCAACTATAACATCATAACCTAGAAAATGCCATTAACCAAAACAAGAACCATATGTTAAAACCCACCCCACAAATGAAAACTGAAATCATAAACTCGAACCAATATGACACGCTCATTAACAAACCAAATACTAATGTATGCTTTAGACTATGAGTAATAAACAATGAATATGTATTAACTACTTATGGCAGGAAAGAATACCCTCAATACTTACATTATAATTACCAATAAGGTCCCCACACCTAATCGGGATATTTGCGGACCTCACATTGTCATTACTAATATGGTCTCCAAAACCAAGTTGGAGTTTAGAAAATTTATCTTCTCTAATTCCTCACCACTCAAATAAATAACAATATCCTTAGACACAACATAATCACATAACGATCAATGAAAAAATCAATAATATTCACCCTTTGGAGCTCAATGCAAAAGCCCATAAAATCTTAACAAAAAAACTCATATCATTCAATGAATCCAATTTAACATAATTAAAATGAAAAAATCATAGAAAAAGAAAAAACAATTCAATACCCCACAAAAATAATGAAATAACTTTAAATACTTCCCCCTAATTTTCTACAATCTTTGGAATCATTAACACACTGGGAAATAATTATTTACAATCACCCAAAAGTATACAACCGAAAACTATTGATTAAACCACACAAAATAATTCTAATATTTAATAACATACCCATAAAATAATTTAATGAAATATTCAAACTAAATCCATGAAAATCACAAAAAACATGAGTGAGAACCCACCTAAATCAACTTAGTGATTTTGTAAAACGTCACCTCTAAACTCAATATCATTTGCCTCTGTATCCTTCTTGAACACCTAGAACTAAAAAAACCAATTGATCAAATGGGTTTTAATAAGAATAAGTAAAAAACATGAGTCAATCACTATATACATAATGAAATTCAATAAGGGAATAATAAAAAGTGATATAGCTTTTATTTGGTACCCAAACTCCCAAATATTTGTGTGAGAAGATATCCAATGGGATAGTTTTACCTAAATAACTCAAAATATTCTAAAGAATAATATTATCATATATTTGGGATGAAATAATCCAAATCCTAGTGTAATTGAGAAAAAATTTAAGTATAAGATGGGGTTTTAAGTAGTTTTATAGCTTTATTACATGGTCTTAAAGATCGTGCATCAACCTGGTAGAACACACTTCCCCCATAATTATATCACTGCATGACTGAATTTAATTTTTCTATAAGACTATTAATCAATAGAAAAACCCTCTCTACCACCTTTAGAACTACTTTCACTATTATTTTATGGATTATGTGTAGTCCCTTATTCCATGAATCAACCATGAACCCTCTATACCTACTATAAAACAGCACAATTTCTACAAAAAAATTCTCCAAACACCTCACATAACATACCTAGATTTATAAGAACATCTAGATATACCAAAACATCTCCCACAAATGTATAAATAATCAAAAAATAATTTTTTCCTCTTAATCCAACACCAGGTCCTTTTAATTCAACCCTCATAATTAAGAAAATATTCCCCAAATCCTTGTATATAAATATATAAATATAATATGTATATATATTTATATTCCATGATATTTTATTCTCATGCATACTATATAATTCCATATAACCAAAATGATAAAAGTTTATCATTTATTATTCCCTAATTTGAATCTATCATATATTACACAATTTCATGAGATCGAACATATGGGAGGTGAAATATTAATATGATGAATGTATACTATCCGAAAAGTATGTTCATATATATTTTAATGCATAAATAAGTAAAGTTTTAATTAAGTATTCTCTATTAATTTATTATATAATTGACTAACATGTGATGGTTGCAGGTGTAGATGATCATTCTTGGATAAACCTTCGTGAACCCATACATTTCTTCATCATTCTTCCATTAAATGTGGATATGCTAGCACATCATGGAAGTATGGAAAATCATTAATGTATGGTATATTAATCATTCAAAACATAGATACACCATGAAGATTGTATACCTATTTTTTCTAATTATGTGGTCTTTATCAGAAAATTTCATTGTCTATAAAGAAGTAGAAGAAGCTCTATGGGGTATGGTATGAAATTTTTTGTTTTCTTTATTTCAATTTTTATTTCAATTTCATATTATCTTTAATGTGAGATCCTAGAACAAGGTTTTCTATCACTTTTTAATGATTTGATAAATGATATTAGACTATACAAAACCCTTCATTACTATCATAGAAAACCCATGAATGGGATATATGAAATCTTTCATGGAAATAAATAATAATCTAAAAAATTATTTAGAATTTATAGTTTTTTTTAGAAAAACAGTAACAAGGGTTTACCCAGATGCACTGAGCTATGTGAAGGTAACAGAATGATTTACCCTTACACTGTTGGTCCATGTAAAGGTAAGCTTTCTCATACCCTTACATGATTGAGATGTGTAAGGATAATTAGTCATTACCCTAACACGACTATGGATTCCCAAGGCATAACCTTACACAAATGGTTTGTATAAATATGATCAAACTTATCTGTAAAGGATTTTATTATGTCATATATACACGAGAGCTTATTTAAAAGAGTAATGTATGGGATATTTCAATTTTACCCTTCTTTGAGGTACTTTATAAGGGTACTTCTTAAAGGTAATTTGGCTTTTTACCATTAGTGAGACACTGCCTAAGGGTGTTGTGTAAAGGTATTACCCCTGTATGATGTGACACATAAGGGTCAATTACCCCATACCATTAAAACATTTATAATGTATAATGGTTAGGGCCTTTATACCCTTATGTAGACTATATAAGGGTGAAGAAAAGATACCCTTATGTTGTAATGTGTTCTAATGTAAGGGTAAACCTAACTATTTTAATAATAGTTAATTTTTTTAACATATAAAATGAATTATATAGGTAATGAAATTTTTATAAATCATTATAAATGTTGTTTTGGGATATTTAAATTTATAAATGGATTAAAATTAAATAATTATAAATGGTTAATAATTAAATTAAATAACATTTTATGAAACATTTTATTTCTCAAAATATTTAATGTTAATATTTGAAATACATTTTAACAAAATATATAGAAATTATAATGATATTGAAATAAAAGCTTTTATTTAGAAACTGTAACAAAATAATTTATAAGGGGTTATACATAACTAAATGAGGCCAAATATAAAAAATTTTATATTTAAATTTTGAATTGTTCATAATTATTTATTTTGAATTGTAAAAAATAAAAAGGGGCCTTTATTTGTATTTTATTTAAACCACATCAAAAATGTTTTGATTATTGATACAATTGAGATTTAAATAGTGATTAAATATATTATATTTAAATTATATAAAATATCTAAAAATTTAAATTGGTTTTATAAATTTTATATAATTCATAAGATATCATATATTAAAATTGAAATGACATATAATGAAAAAATATGAAAGAGTTTATATTTTTATGAATATAAAATGTTTATATTCCAAATTATAGAATTCCCATAATGTAAAAAATGAAAATTTAAAATGTGTTTACAATTAAAAATTATTTATTATTTATTTATAAATATTTATACCATGTATAATTATTTCAATTTTTCATTTATTTAAATTATATTCCATTCTATATTCATGTTTAGTAAATTGTTTAAGAAAAATGAATATTGTGTATGATTAATTTTATGTTCAAAACTGCTTTTTGTATAGATCCTTAAATTACGTGCTTGGATTTACTTTATAGTGAATTATATGTTTTCATCTACCTTTTCCTTGGGTTTTAATAAATGTTATGAACATGAATTTTTATGTCGAATATAGTTTTTGTATATTAGGTATTCGAGTTATGATCAATTTGATTCTCACTTGAGTAAAGTATCCTTGTGTAGAGGAACTTATGGATGGACTACCTACCTACTTGGTTGATTATGCCTTGTCTTGGAAAGTGAATGGGGTTAGAAATAAGTTAGTGAAGGATTAATGATGTGGATAAATCTATACATTTTAATAAAGTGTTAATGTACCATTTTCATAGGATGCATCGGGTTATGTATGAATATGTTTGGATTCTAATTTTGGACGAGTAACCCAAACATATGTATTTTGAAGAGAGTTACATATCAGTATGGTTTGAATATATTTATTTGTTGTAGTTAATATGATTTAAAAATAAATTACTAGAATCATGAATATATAAAAAGTAATTTCATGAGATAATTTTGTGATATTAAAATAAAATTTAATTACTAAGTGGGGTATTCCTTTCAAAGCATCACTTGTCAAGGCCTAAAACATCTAAAAAGGTAGTCCATGATATATATGGTTGTCACTGTATTATCTTGTTCAAGGTAATAATGTAATAATTGAATCAGTATTGTCTTATTCAAAGGGTTATGATAAATCTGGGTGTCCCTAGATCTTCTCTTGCTAGATTTTTTTGAATTTTATTTTGGTTACATGAGCTATGAAACACTAATATGTTAAGGATACTGAAGAAATATAATTGAGTTTATCCATTATATGGATTGGAAAAAGAGTAGATCACTCAACTATAAAAGAGTTATATATGATATGATTGGGGAGATTCCCAACAAAAATATAAATGTGGTGAGAGAAAAACTAAAGTAGACTAATTTATTAGTGAACTATAGATCTTGACTCACTAATGTTTATGATTATTTTTTAAAATGGGTCATTATTTTAGTGGAAAATCATTTAATAAAAGTTATTATTTAATTTTTAATAATACATGGTACTCATCTAATAAAATATTCTATTAAATATATCAGCATCATCAACAAACTAAACATTGTGATCAATACTTTATAAATAGAATCATAATTTAATTTAATCCAAATAAATGTAGCTTCTTAATATTTCTTATGAAATATTGGTTATTTAAGAGAATTTCTTAAGGAAAATTCTATGTTTTAGAAAAATTATATCATCTGTATCCAAGTATTGAAATTGTTAAAAATTTTAATCATGATGCTTATGTAAGTATAGAGTGATTCATTTAAAGATTAAAATTCATTAGATTCATAATTAGAAAATAAATATTAGTCTCCACTCATATATTCAATGTGATTGTGTTCATCAATGATTTTTGTCTCATATACCAAATATGATTGTGTTTCATAAATGATATCCAATATGATTGAATATGATAAATGACTTGGTTAGAATAAAGGTTTCTATAAATATCTAATGTTTATATAAATAAATTATATTATTTTGATAGATATATTATATTGAATGTATAATTTAAAAGTGTCTTAAATATATAGATGTTTAAAGAGAGAAATTAGTTAAAGATTTATTTTTTTATGTAATGGAGCTAAAGAGTTTCTGCACTGATTACTTTGATAATTCAAGATTGGGTGAACTTTTCATAAGATGTGTATGATATCATTTTTCTATTGGGAAAATCATGAAAGCAATTGTTTTTTAATAATATGATATGTGTTGTTTTTGATATATATAGTTACTATTTATGGAGTTCTACAACATACTTTAAGAAGATACTAAAAATAGATTATTAAGGTTAGGGAATTTGTCCTAATATCATCTATGGAAATTTTCATAAAATATTATTTAATTCAAGAAAATTTTACATGATATTATCAAAATGCTAAGAATAGATAAACTTGGAATATAATTTCTTGTTTCTAAATTATTTTATAAAAATCACATATAGGTAAAGGTTTAGATAGGAAGAAAAATTTTAGTTTAAAATTAAAACAAGGTTTCTTACAGAATCCAATAAATATAATTGAATCCTGTGGTTTTCATGAAGGAATAATAATAATATAATATTATTGGATTAACCAAGATATACCTGAAGGAGTTCCTGAAAATCCATTGAATTTCCATGTCAGGTATAGTTTTTATAGAAACTAATTCTTCAATTTTGAAGGGAATAAGATACCTATGTATATTTCACATGTTTTTTAAATGTATTAGAGTTCAAAACAATGGAATAGTTATTTAGTTTTGAAGTCTACATTTGAGTAGATAAGAGTTGTTACATATGTTTGTTAAAATATATGGGAATGTGTTCTAACCACCCATCGATGATATATTTTAATAATGTATTCTTTTAAATAATTTATTTTTAGAAAAAATAGAACAATTTTTAGGATATGGAAAAAAATATTTTTTTTAATTATTCCTACTAAAATGAAATACATGTGATTTCTTAACAAAAGGGTTTTTTCTTCTTAGCAAGATATTCTGAAAAGAATATAGAGTATAAGAGGATAATGAAAGTATATTTGGACATAGAGAAGTTCAAAAATAAAAAATCATGGATAAAATAAATTAAATTTAAATTGTTTTCCACTTAATATCCTATTTTTTTGGATATGCGATGGTAAAGGAAACTGTATAGTGTTATATTTAGTAACCATTTAGAACGTGGATACCACTATTAATGATATTTTACTCAATATCATAAAATAGTCTAGGATATGTGATGATAAAAAAATGAAAAGTGTTATATTTATATATGATAAAAAATTAAAGAAACTTTTTATTAAAGGACTATACTAGAAAAAAGAAAAATTTAGTTACACTTTATATCCTGAAAGAGTTAGGGGTGTCTTCATAAAGAAAAAATTTAAAGATTTACATTAGTTAATGTAACAAAGTGTTATAAATTCATCCTATAATATTCTAGGATGTGGTTTTAAAGAGAAATGTAAGAGATATATTTAGTTAACTTATTAAATTAATTTTAAATCTAAACTAAAATAGTTAAGGAATACATGTAAACAATAATTTAAGTAGTTAAATTGTTTCATGGAAAACGTTTGATGGAATCGGCTTACAAGAATGATGATGATGAAAATAGTTAGTGTTGTAAGTATATAATAAAAGTATAAATTGAAACATTTTATTTTTTAAAGTTAAGAATTATGAATATCTTCAAAGAGTTTAAAAAATATGAACATAATTATTGTGTATCACCATTATTCAATTTTTCTAAATTCATTGTTGATTTTACCTCAAGGGTTTAGTAGGAGGATTTTATTAGATACACACATAAAGATATGATGTGGTCAGATAGAGATGTTATGTGCTTTAAAAATTATGTAATGAAATAAAAAAATTTATAAAGTGTATAAAACATAAAGAAAATATGAGAATTTATCATACACGGTATAAAAAACCAGTGATTATACTGGTTTTGTAAAGTATTCTAAATGACTTTAAGAATATTAAAATGTATCATATTATAAAGAATTATTTATATTATCATTGTTTCACATTTCCTACACAAATTTATATATAGAAATACATTTTATAATGTGTAATGATAATTGACCTCTAAAAGTAATACTTGGAGTTTATCCTAAAAATATGTTCCTCATAGAGTATTTTAAGTTATGAATAATTATTAAGGATAGTGCGAGTAAGATTTTATATAGTGATAAAAATATGTTCATGAGGCACAAAAATAATTAATAGTATATTCTCTGTGTGTGTTGGATGACCTACTAAGTATACCATATATAATGGAATACATATATTTATTTAGTATACCAGGGGTTCATGGATCATATTTGAGACCGCACTACCTGAGGATGGTGATATACCTAGCCTGAGAACCTTCATAATTTGATACCCAACTAACAGAAGTCAACATATAAACCATGATTATCAGAAGGTGGTTGGGTATTATACAGATCATGAATTCAGTTGGATCTTATCAAAGAAAAAGTTTTTCCCCTCATTTAAGGAAAATGACATCAGGGTCCTCAAATGAGATAGAATATTAGAGTGTGTGCCTGCACAATGATATTATATATATATTCAAATAAGTGTCATGTGATGTCCTTATCCTTAAGGATGAATGAATTGTGATGTATTAATTAAAAATATCAGTCTACACTTAGAGATTTGAGAACAAATGATTTTGTTATATGGGATTGATATTATCCATGTCCTGAGTCACCTGATTACTTAAATAAAGTTTAAAAAAAATGAAAATACGCATTTTCTTATGATATAGATTGGTGAAAAAAGGTATAGATATACATGTGTTTGATGGAGATCATTCTAGACCTCTTTGTATTTTGAGTCTCATTGATTCTTGTGTAGATTCTTCTATTTTATTATATATATATATATATGGAGATTAATAATACTTATTTTAATGATGTGAAGGCCAATGTGATCACACATTCTGGTTGATTGACTGGGGATTGATTTTACCTCAAACAGATACTATAAATGTTTTTTTAGAGTTAATTCATTAGTTTTCTATATGGATATTCACAATGTATAACATATGATGTAATACAAGGCAACATTAATGATGGGTTCCAAAAGCGATTTAAAATACATCCAAAAGGGGTTTCAGATATGGTTTCACAAGTTGTTGTATATGATACAAGAAAAGGTGAAATGGTACATAGTATTTTAGACTTTAGTGGAAGTGGGAGATTGAAAGAGATATGACCAAAAACAATATATATACAAATATTATATATATATATATATAAATTTCATGAAATTTATGATTTTCATGAATGGTATATCATTCCATGTAACATAAATGATAAACTATGGTCATTTACTACTCTGTAATATTATCCTATCATTTATTATACCATTTAATGAGGTGAAATGTACGAGAGGTGAAATATTCATATGATGAATGTATATCATTCTAATTATTTATTCATATATTTTAACATATTAATATACAATGTTTCACTATGTATTATCCATTGATTACTTATATAATGGAATCACATATTATGGTAGTAGATATATATTATTATTCTATGATGAACCTCCATGAACCCATAGATATATTTGTCCTTCTACATTTACATACATAAATAACAACACATCATGGGAGTAAGTAAAATCCTAAATGTATTAAATATGATTAATTTTATCTGTAGATAAACCAAGGTGGTTGGATGCCTATGTTTTCAAAATATGTGAACATTATCAAACCATGTGATGGTATTTGAAGAATTAGAAGAATCCCTATGGTTTAAGGTATGCTGTTTATTAAGTTCTTCATTTTATTTTTTATCATAGTTTCATATTATCATGCAAGGGATATCCTTGGAAAAGGGTTTTGATCACTTTTAAATGATCTAATTAATTTCATTATAATTTAACATAACCCATCACCTAAAAATGTTTTTCCAAATAAAACTATGTAAAAACCTATACATTAGGCCATCATTGAGAAACCAGGTACATAAAATCTCCCCAACATTTTTTTAATCCTAAAAAACTTATTGATATTTCAAACCACTAGGTCGTTTCCCAGTAAAAGTAATCATTAACATGATCCTTATAATAAAGAGTCCCCATTTATTAAAATCCACCGAATCATGTATGGTTACTATCATCGTACTATTTATAACTACTAGAACACAATAGCCTATATTGACCCATGATTTTCTCAAAATATATTTACCTAAATAAATGTTATACCTTTGGTATAATCATAAACCTTCCCTTAAAACTATTTCCATCATGATAAATATTTAAACCAATTTAACCATAAAAATATCCAAAAGAACATTTAAAACTATAACATGACTTCTATACAAAATAAAACACATCTAAATATATGATTAATTCAAACTATATCATCAAAATACAAACCAAATACAAACACATAGACTATATTAATTTGATGACCATTGTAAATAGATATTTTCCCCACTTATGGGTACCACCAAAAAATTATTGTATCCTAATTATTGTCCCCAAATCCATATCCTTACAAAACTAATTTGTGAAAATAAACTATACTTCTCTACCTACGAAGTTGTGTACATACAAAAATAGACTAAAAAATGAAAAACCCACTATGGAATTTATCAAACTCAAACCATAAACTAACAACCGTTATGCCCATCAAAACCCCAATTTTTTAATTATAATAAATCCCAAGTATTGAAAAATCATAATTCACCAACCACTACTAATAGAACCACAAAATTAAAGGATACCACCAAAGTAAATTTCCTTATATCAAAAACCATCATCGTTAATCATAAAACAATATAATGTGATATAAATATGCTAAGAGACAATTCATACCAGGTTTGTATCTAGAAAACTATGAAAATTCCCTTGTACTAGTCTTACCAAATGTGAATATCTAAAATTTTCATACACTCACTTACCATCAATTCTATTATTGTTGAAATGAAAATTTACTATGCCAAATTAGTATACCCCAATCATTATCTAGTATAATTAAATATATATAATAATCTTAAAAAGTTACTAAACTCATAACTCTAATTTCCTCTCACATGGAAAGAAATATGAATCGATGGTGTAATCCAACTATACCATTATTTCAACATGAGAACCTAAAAATAATAATATCAGCCAAAACATCAATATCATTCTAACCTAGAATAGACTGAAATAATATGAAAAATAAACCACTATAGTTCCTTCCAATTATGACTTTATTGATATAAAATATTCATGAAAAACAATCAAACAATATATCATAACTATATGGGACATACATGTGCCCGATAAGAACCCATAACTCATATCCATTTGAATGCAGATACTTTTAACAAACACTACCGAATTTTTTAAACCATTACCAAAATAAATACAATACAAATATACCAATGAGCTCATCCAAACTAACCACAACAAAGTCCTATATCCTTACCCATAAATACATCCCAAATAACCCCTCCATATCAGATGAAGAATTAGCATAAAATAAGTTAGGTTATATCCCTAACACATACATTTAACATGGATTCAGTAAAAATAAATTCAATTTATATATTTAATCCAATGAAACAACCTAATCCTCTGTGGGTTATACTGCATACAATCAATTTCTAATTAAAGAGGAAACCTTCTCCACCCTGGCCAATTATGCCCACTACCATGAAATAACATTCCATACTCTGAATTTCCACCATGTTACATTAATACCACTAAAGAATCAATAAATATAAATATTTTAAACTATATTTATAGATAAATTAAAATTTTCACCCAAAAATAAATTTTATAAAAAAATTCTTATCCCAAAAGCAATTCAATTCCATTTATAAATCCTAAAAAATTAATAAATTTTTCTCCATTGAAATAGGACACAATTTTCAAATTATTTTAAATTCATTTTTTTATAAAAAGACCCATTGTAATGACCATTTAGGGTTTAAACCAATTTATGTAACATGTTTCAAGAAAAAAACCAACGTTAACATCATAAAACAGTTACCAAAATAAAATAATTTTATTCATCAACATTATTAAATATCCATCTCAAAAAACAATTTAACAACAAAACAAACACATTTCATATGCTTCACCAAAATCATTTAACATGAACGTCTCAATTTTAAAACATAAAATCGAACTAAAATTTAAAAAACACCATTAAAAATTTAATTATATAAATGTTATAATTTTCATCCAAAATTAAACTCAAAAAACATTTTCCATAAAAAACACACTTCTTCAAGCATTTTGGAGACAAAATAATCAACCTAACACAAAAGAGGAATCCTATTTTACTGAACTAAGGCCAAACAATCCAATGCATTGAAACCCTCATTTTAACCATTTATAAAACCAATGTAAACCAGATAATGTTTTTAGAAAAAAAACCTTTAAAATGAAAAATAAAATTGATGGTGAAATATCCCTTAAAAATTCACAACCTTTTAATTTTGAAAATTGAGATAGTTACAAAACATTTTAACACCACACCTCCATTTTCACATTGAATGACTAACTTCACTTTAAATAATTTACACCCAAAGCATTATTTTTTGACACAATTATTTTAGAAGATATAAATCTTAATAATAATTTTTAAAAACAACTAAATGAATCTTTACAAGACACATATAATAATTAACAAATATAATCTTACACATCCATTAAAATGGACTTCCAAAATTGACCCAACAAGGAAACCACTAAATGAATTATATGGTATTATCTATTTTTTCATTTATCAAATTTTATATTATTCAATTCTAAGAACAGTTTTTGGAATCCGAACATCAATCACTAAGAGTAAATACCAATAATCTTGGTAAACTATATTGGAATACATATTCATGTCAAATATTTCACCAAATATCAGTCAACACCCATTTCCAATTCCAATATTCCATGTACACTTTTGTATCCATGTACTTGAAACAAAAAGATTTTCCCAAACATTTTAAATGCACACCCATAGCAATATTACACATCAAAGTAATTTTTTTTAAAATTAAACAAAAAATGGAACAACACTTGCATTTAAATAGTCTTGAATTCTTTTAGTAATAAAAAATAACAACAATCAAACATAGTGAAACACATACCATTAAATAAAAATCCTAGTATTAAATGATGCATGAGACACAAATCCTATATTGATCCATTATGTCAAATTGTCCTATCTAGGGAAAAACCAAAACCAGTCATGTATTTCAAAATCAACCAATAACTCACAATCATGAAAATAACTACATACATAGGTATCACTATATTGGTATTGATCATTCATTTTTCATGGTTACCATCTATGTTCTGATACATTCTATCTGCAAACCTATCCAACTGTAAATAAACTAAACTAACACTATTTCTAACATCCTAATCGAAATTGACTACTCTAGATCGAGCCCAAGATGAATCGAAATGATATTTGTTCCTTATCCTCATCTACCATCCTAAAAAGGGATGATACACAATATAAACATAATTCACAACCAGGGGTGGTGTATAAACAACACAACCACATACCCATATACAAGTACATAGAAAAAGAAAATTATTTGAAATTCATGAAATAATAATACATAAGTACAAAATACTATAAAATAAATTTTTTGATAAAATTTTAAATCTATATAAAAGAAAAACTCGTCACTAAGGGCATGGTCTCCCATAATCACCACTATAAATCCTTCTCTAAATTTTTACATAAAATGAAGTGATTTTCCCAACAACCTAAAACTAAAATAAAATAATCTACGTAGGAATAATGATTCTTAATAAGGGGGTGAGAACAAGACCCAAAAGGATTTACAGAATGCTTTAATATACCCTATATATGTAAAAATAAATCAAACTTCAAGGTGGTTTATAAAACATTCCCACCATATGATAGTTTATAAATGAATACAAGTAGTGTATATAATAACTAGAATTAAAAATATCTCAATAGAATCAAACAAAACAAACAATATCATCCTTATAGGACCAAGACCATAAAAAACTAAAATGATAAGTCAAACCCCACACTGTAAATCAAAACCACATCCGAAACCAAAGATAATTCCATGAAACCATTTAACCAACCAAATCCAAAGGGCTCTATTGGACTATGAGTAATCATCTAAGAATGGTTATCATATACCCTAGAGAACACAAATTACCCCCAAACATAACATTATAATTACTAATAAGGTCCCCACACATTAAATGGAGTTTCCACCACATAATATTGTCATTACCCACAAGCTCCTTCACTCAAGTGAGAGTTTACCAAGGTTCTTCTATCCAAGACATCAAAAATTAAAAAACAATGACAACAACTATAGAAAAAAACCCCATGAATCATAATGTGTTGATCCAAAATAATATCTAACTTGTGTAACTCTACATAAAACCCTAAATAACATACCCACATAAAAACCATGCTTCATGATGTACCCAATTCAATCATATTTAAATAATAAAATTAAACCTAACAAAATAAATTGAAAAATAAATTCTACCCATTAATAATGAAATAAATTTAACTACCATCCCATGTTTTTCGATATTTGTTTAAAAAAATTTGTTACGAACCTAGAAAACTACCATTTATTATTTCCCAAAATCATGTACAACAAAAAAATTGATTGAACCACACAAAATAATTCAAAAATTATAAATAAATAAAATAATTTAATGAGACAATTAAACAGAATATGTGAAATTTTTATAATTAGAGTTAGTTAGAAGCAACCTAACTTAACCTACTGATTTCAAAAAAAAAATTACCTCTAACCCCAAGATCCTTATCCTCTTTAGCCTTATAAACACCTATAAATGAAATCCTAATAAATAAAATGGGGTTTTCCATGCCTCATTGAAACCAAAAAAATTAATGCATAGACTGAGATAGAAACTAAATAAGGGGAGAACAAGGAGGTTCATTCATTCAATATGATTCTCAAACACCCAACGATTTGAGAGGCAAGATATCCATCGAGAGAGATATACTAAAATTATCCAAGTAATGAAATCTCCAAATCCAAGGGAGGAAATAAGAAAAAATATAGTGAAATTAGGAAAAAATAAAAGTCTTGATATGTGTTTTATGTGGACGCATAGATTTATTATATCATACCAGAGATCATATAAATTCCATAATTTCAAAAACTCATGGCATGGAAGGCCTAAATATATGGGATATGGAGACCGTATATCAATAATGAAGCCCTACCTCCCTCTACAAAAACTGATTTCATGGTTAACTTGGGAGAAATTCACTACCCCTTAGACGGTGCATCAACTGCGTACCCTAAAAATGTCATCCCAAATTCCATAATTAATCCCATAAAACTCTTTAAAAATATCTTATCACTTACCCAAACATTCAAGAACCTATATATATCCCAAAAGAACTACCCCAACTATCTAAATAAGAAAAACCATCCCATTTTCTTATTAATAACAAGCCATTATATACAACTTGAATATTTTATTCTCTATTCCAAGTACTTTCATCTAATCCACTATATTTCAAAATAAATCATAGAAAGGGAATAACTATTTTAGGCCCAAAATCCACTCTATGATCTTTATTTTCCATTAGATACTAAAAATGACATATCCTCCTAGATTTTAAGTTCACAAAAATAAATTACTTGTAAAAAATTATTATAATACCTCCAAATATTTGGAATATGGAATTCATCAAGAATTATCTCCAACAATGGAGGTACCTCTAATTGCTATTATACCACAGTAACTCATTCTTATAACTCAAATGCACTAATAAATATTAGAATGAAATTAATTCCCTTTATGAACCTTCATTGTCTATATAAAAGAGAAAATCTTAATAGTAAATGATCTTTAATATAAAACTACAATTTTCATCATCTTGAGTCTTCATAGGATTTATCACTATTTTGAATAGTCATCATGTGATACTGGATGACTTGAACATGTTCCGTCATATCTTACACCATCTAGAATCCAACTATAGCCACCTCACTAATAATTTCTAAATATTTCAATGATTGATATTTTTTCCAAAAATAATTTTAAAACCCCATCTATGGTCGACTTGGAATGTCCCCCAATCCACCTCCCAACAAGGCCTCATGCATGACATCCCATGTGCTAGAGTCTACTGACTAGTGGTTAGGGTCTAAAGAGAAACAATGGGGGAAACTGTACCCTCATATAAAAGTGAAATAATAGTATAAATAACCATGAATACACACATAAATATATAAATATCAATGTTCTCATGATAAATAAAAGAAGCATGATATTTTAAATTAAAATATTTCATATAAACTAATAAGAAAACTCTACACATCAACTGATTTCCCAATAGTCTGAACATATATATAAAATAAATAATCAAAATTAAAAATCAAAAGGATCTACTTCCATCCATTATCCATACCTCAAACATTGTGTCTAATGACAGTCAAGCTAGTCCAGTTCGATCAAAGACTTTATATGAGCAGTTCAACTCACTGATGTTATGTCATTCCTTTGCCTGATCCGCTGTTTAAAATTTAATCATCCTAAAAAAATAAATAATGTTTACATTATTAAATAGTTACCTATATAAGGGGTGTGAAACAAATCACCATATACCACCCCTAATGGTGCCTCTATCATCCACTGTCACATGAATGTATGTGTACATGTGATATTCCCAGCCAAACCAAATAACAAATGTAGTTTAAGAAAAAAATCAATAATGAAATAAATAAGTGAATGAAAGGAATTAAAAAACACCCTTCAATAATAATTAGGTTCCAAAATTCCATCCAAGTTTGAAAAACCCTCTCTAGAAAAATCCATAGGCTATATAACACACTCCTTACCGAGCCACACAAACTAGCCACATCCACTATCAGTAAAAAAAGTCTCTAGATTCATGCCAAAACAAACATGAAAAATAAACCCTAGGATGTCTATATGAATCCAGAATAACAACAAAAACTACTACTAGGATCTAGGAATCTAAAATTTCAATCTAAACTAGTAACATAAACCTATAGGATGACACAACTAGAGAACATGTCAAAGTCCTAAAATTCCTATAGAACTAGCCATTCTATAAATAACTCGTCAGTGCAACACTGCCTAACCAGGTTTAAACTCATTCCATTTTCCTAACCAAATCCATAATCTGTCCTAAAAGTTCAACACCATCCTATAAGACCGAAACACTGTCTATAACAGGATACGAAACAAAGGGTAAATGTGAACTCATTAAGATCTCCCATTATATCCCTAAACCTACCTAACAACATCCAACCAACAGAGGAATAATATTCAAACTTAGTTCGAGATATCAATATATTAATATCCCAAAGGCTTCCCTTATATTTAGTACACAAGACAGAAACTATCTGAAACATCATTGGCATTGGTTACTGGATTATATGTCAACCAAATCACACACCCATCATTATCATCAGAGCTAATATGGATCTCACTATCCCTCCTAGGGTAAAAAAGCATTAAAGGACTATAGTACACTAAGACACATCAAAACTAGACACCCTATAAGGGATCCATTATCTCATATAACATCTTTGGATAAACTAGTAACAAGAATACTCAAGTGGCCAATGATGGACTATAATGAATCCTTGACCAAGAGTACTCCCATAAGGGAATCCACTAGGGTCCCTTAGACCCAAATCATCTATAATATCAAAGGAACACAACTCTTTATGGTGTAGCATGTCATACTAGTCCCAAAAGACTCTGTAAGATTCAAACCTCGACCAACATCAATATTTTCTCCAAAAATTGAAATCCCCAATGGTTCCTTAGATCCATCTCAATATCCACCTGGTGGTAACCAGTTACACCTAGTACCTCATAGTGATACCCACTTCCAAAAGGATCATTCTAGAATAAACCTCAATAATAAATCTAAATTTCCAAGCCACTCAGTCATCAAGAGATCTGTACCAACATCCACAATCTATCTAAACAAAAAAAAATCCATGATACAACTTTTTACTGCTTACCAATAACAGTAAGATTAATCCAAAAATAAAAACCATGGATTATATAAGAAAAAATAACCAAAAAACTCACAACCCTCACTAGGTCCATAATCCAAATTTGTTTCCCTTGAGGCGATTCAAAAAAAATATCCTCAAAGAAAACCATTTTTCCGACCTCAAACCATCCCAAACCATCTCACTAATGGCCTCTAAACACAAAGAGGTCCCCATAATCCTACAATATGTGAGAAACACACATAATGGACTCTTAATGATTCCAATTAGAACTATAGGGTGGGAATGAAAAAAAACAACTAAGTGGAATGTAAAAAATGTGTAACTCTTGTACACGGAATGTATGCCCAACAGTCCACCGTAGACATGTACCACTGCCCCATGTTGTCTTTAATTCCAAAGTAAACAGTGTGTATCCATTATAAATAGATTGTATACAACCGAAGGTACTTGTAACTATACCTATAATTGGTTAAATAATAAGTAATCAACATGGTATTTGACTTTGTAACCTCCATAAGCTTAAGTCTTATATCTTACATGGCCTTATTCCAGTGACAAGGGCTGTTTATATTAGTACCCAACAACATCTCGAGTATCCCTAAATGGCGTGTCCCAAACATACATTCCATGTTACTCTCCTTTAAACAAAAATTAAAACAAACATCATATTTTTTGGAATCTCATGTTGTGTTATTGGGTTTTCCATAATAGAAAACCCTTTGCGATCACCTAAAACCCATGATCCTCCAAAAAACACTTCGTAATAACCCCCAAGGGGTCCCTAACAACACATAAATGTATTTAAAACTTAATAAATAGATTAAAATTGTAAAACCATAGAAAAAATGAATATAACCAACTTATTGGTGAAAAAACTAATGATTTGATCTTGGATACATAACACACTCCTGTTGCACGTCAATTTTGAACCAAAATGTGCAATCCACCTTTTCTCTCCCTCTTCTCTCTTAACCTAGGAAAGAAACGGGGGATCCCCACCTGGGTAAACATAAACTGATAGTGGTAATAGGAAAAAAATTAAAAATGAAATACAAAAAATTAAAAATAAAAGAAAATCCAACTTAAACAACCCAACTCGATCCTCAGAACCTAAAGCTAGTATATACCTCACCTTGGTATAATACACCATAATAGACTTAGCCATGAATTTGTAATTCCAATTAAAGACCCCATTCAAGATATATAAACACATGAGAATAACTAATATTTATTTAATTAAATATTAAATATTAAATATTACACAAAAAACCATTGATTTGTAATTCCACCACAAAGTTTTCCTAATGATATATTCTGGGTCAAACAGAGTAGTCAATAAAATTACTTATGTTTTTTCCTAGGAGAATTAAAATATTACACTTAATATCTCACAAGAACAAAAAATAACATTTCTCATAATTTTCCAAACCCATGACAACATGGGTTTTTATAAACTCCCCACCACAACATTTCTCACCCCTAAGAAGCCTTAGTGACCAACCACCAACAATGTTTTTAACCAAAACACTAGTGTACCCATGACCCCTCCAATGAAAATTTCATCCATTTTTTACTATTGAGGACCTCTAAACCATAAGAGTATCCTTATCATTTCACTGCAACTAGATATCAGCCTCTATGACCCACATTTTGTCCAATACTGAAATAAATGATTGTATCTAGACCAATCACTCAAACTTGATTATCAACAACCATTTATTTCAAGCTCACAAGTATAAAACATCCTATATGATCAAAAAAACATAAAATATTGATCATATCCTATAATTTACAATGATTAACTATCCAAAATATTGATTCTCACATACTTATCCTTAAGCACCAACCTACTCAAACTCCCCTGAATGGAATGGTTATACATTCCCATGGAATATGATCACAATACCCAACTTCTGGTCACATGAACCGTGCTTCAAAATACCCATAATTACGCACATAAACAACTGAACATTATCCTATCACACATCATTTAAAATCACTCATAGCATCATTAACACTTGTCCAAAAAATCAAGGAATATAATTCATACCATGAATGAATACATGAAAACCCTTCACCCAGTTTTTGATCCAAAACCAGGAAAACCTATCGATAATCTCTCTAAATCCCTAAAAATTTACCTAGAGCCATTATAGACACACATTCAACCAAACCTACACTCTTGGCCCAACCAAAAAACCATGATCAATCACAGCACTCCACCTATGCGCCCTGTGAAACCTCTTCCCTGACAATAAAAAACAAATTCAGGGAAACCACAGCTCAAGGAAACTCAATTATGATACCAACAAATATCATGTATCCTTTCCCGCATTAAGACGCCCCCAAGGCATCCGAATATCACACCAAAACACTAGGGTAATTTCACATCCCACATTAAAGTGACTTCATTTCCATCATCAGACACAATATATACCTAATTCCACATGACATGTCATAAAAATAAAATAATCATAGAAACATTTAGTATAATTACATAAATAAGATATACAGGACAATTACATATATGTTTTTCTAAAATTATATATAGTGGTACCACCATAAAACATAAAAATAATCATACACAAGTTCATGTTATATGAATCTATATATCTAGTATGATGAATAGAAATTGTAATCTTGAAAATGGTATAAGATCTAAAAACCCAAAAACCATAAATAAAAAAAACTCAAACTAGCCACACAATGTGAAATCTTACAATGGTAATATCAAAAACTAATAAAAAAACCCCTCACCCTAGTAACCTCAACTTCCTATCAAAAAATTTCTTTTCTATAGGATATTTATTTGAGTTATACTAATATTAGGATTAATATAATGTATTCTAGATGGATCAATTACAATGGGTGAATTTATTTTTAAAAAGAATAGTTTAAAATAATTAAAATAAACCAATTCACAAAGACCATTAAGTAAAATATCAGGTTTAGAATTGTAACTCTGTATGATTAATGAATGTATCATAATTATTATGATTCTGGTATTATAAAGGTATATATTTTTTAATCAAATAATATTTAGTGAAATCATAGTATGTAGATCGTATTCTATATAGATATGATTATACCAGCATGTATCAGATTCACAGTAGGTATGGTTAATAGTAAATCTTGTATTTTTCATATTTAGAAATGTTATAATAAAACTATTACATACATACACAATATAATAATAGACTTTTAATAAACATTTAATAGATAACAATAATGTAAGAATGACTTTCTGTTATTTAAAAATTAGTCTATTTTTTTAACATTAAGACTAAGGTAGCCACAAAACTTGGTTAAATGTACCCCTTATTTAATAATTATAGTATTATATATATTTACTCAATAAGGAAATCCCAAGATATGATGATCGGCTTTGATCTATCTAACTGTCACAAAAAACCCACGATCATATGGATCAACTCTCTTTTTCTATCCGCTCAAGACCTCAATCATGATAATGAAATTACCAATCAATCTATCCTCACAAGCCCTAGATTGTAATGAAAAAATAGACACAAAATTATAATGAAAAAACATTCTTAATGGTATAACTTTACACGGATCCCTTAAAAATAAAAAACTATAGAACAATTAAAAAACCTATGATCAAGTTGTTCATTATCTGTAATTTTTAGATCTCTAAAATAATGAGAAATTGTAAAATGAATCAACAACAAGCTTCAAACTCTTTTAATGGACAAATATTTATATACAACACTTCTAACAACCATATTTTTTCTAATAGTCATATATTCTATAATGGTTATATATTTTACAAGTTTGATACAACATCTTGGACACCTGACACTTCAATAGATCTTTTATAAATTATTTTCTGAAATCATATTTATTTACATCATCATAGTATAAAAAAAATTCATTACATTAGAAATATGTTTTAAATACATAGAATTTAAACTCTATTCAATTATGTGTTCCTACTAACATGAATAATTATAGTAATATTTATGAATATGAATCTAAAATTTATTGGTTTTAGTACCAGTCCTAATATATATATTTCACATGTATTAAATACAAGATAAAAGTCATTAATATGGTCTGATATTATTGATTCTAATATTTATCAGATTAAATCACATTATTGTAATCAAATTATATAATTTTATTTAAAATTATCGAATACGTTAGGACTAATTCTTCGTATAGTAAAAGTTTTTGTTTTTTGGAAAAACATTCTAAAACACCATGTATATAAAAATTTAGTAATAATGTAATTTAAGAAATATTTTTTGATTTCCCAAACTGATGGAATGGAAAAGAAATATGTAAAATATTTTACTCAACAAAAGGACCCATTTCGGAAAGTACAAACACAAAAATTAAATGAAATATTAACTTTGATAAACTTATAGTCCATTCCCTTTTAATTAGATCATATTCAAAATTAAAAAATTATCCGTAACTCCCCTTGACTTTATAACTAATTTGAATATGATGAAATAGGATTTCAAATACAATTATTATCCCCCTTAGTGTCAAATTTGTTTTTAGAATCATATCCCCTCATATTTCAATGATCTCCCTTTACAACTAATTTCAACCCCTTTGTGTAAGAATCTATTTTAGATAAGAAATTCTCCCCCTTTCTTATGAAAATTTCCCCCTTTGTGATTTTCAAAAAATAATGGTGAATGTATTAAGTTTCCTAAAAAAATTCGATAAAAATTATAGTAAAAATAATAATTAACTACATAAACATCTACCAAAAGATGTAATAATATTAAACCAATCAGAATTTAAAAACATGCATTAAGGTCATAATGAGATGAGATGTTATTTTATTATTAGGAAGTTTTAAAAAATTTAAGACAAATGCAATAAGACTTCAAAGGGGAAACTAATCTTTCTTGATCATTGGTTTCACAATGGTTTTCATATTTTTGAACACTTTTTTATCATCATGAATAAATATTAATAAATTATCTTGAGACAATTTTTCTCTTCCAAAATTTGTAGTCTTTAATCATCGACTCAAATATTTTCAGGTATTTATTCATTCTAATTTTTCCAATAAATGATTTCAACTCTATAATGTTAGAGTCTTGTTAAATATTTTTTTAAATAATTCATCTTCCCTGCTAATTCATTTACTTCTCGAGATTTAACATCAGATTAATCTATCAATTGTTCCAAAAACATTACCATGCCTCTTGTATAATTAAATAACTGATTGAAAGAAACTGGGACATCATTTATAAGATTCATTAAATCTTTAATAGTATCATCATTAAAATTTAAATTGGTACCCATATTATGATACAATTTCACAATTTTATTTCATGCCTTTCTCTAAGACTGATAAAATTCTTCTAAAAAATTTAAATTATCCTCCAACCTAATGAACATGTCTGTTAAAAAATTACTTGAATCCTTTTTTTCACATTGATTATCATGGATAAAATCCACCTTGGATTGAATTCTTGGGATATTTAGAATTGTTCATTTGAGTTGGTGTAAAGGTTGGATTATATAATTAACTACCTGAGTAGTTATCATATTCATTGACTCATATTCTTTTTTAATATTATGTTGTTGAGAATGACTAGTTCTGATCCCATCTTCATTTATTTTTTTCATTTATCAAATTTATTTGATACTTATTTCACAATTTTTTCAACATATTCTTTTCCAACTGTTTATTCTATGACATTTCTTTCATTGAATTTATCTTTTTTACCTATTGGTTTTTAATTTTTATCTTTTTTGTATTTTCTTTGATAAGGATGTGGTTTCTTTTACTAATAAGGATTTTTTCTTCGTAGAAATATCATTTTTTTATTATCTATCTAAGTTGGAAGAAAAATAAAATTAAGATTCCTTTTTTGATTTGAATGAAAAAATTTTGGACTAAGATTTCTCATCATCAACTTGTTCTTTATTAACATTCTCATTATCATAGTCCTCTTCCTAAACATCATCATCTTCTTCCTCGTATTCATTTTCTTATTCATTTTCTTTATTATCATTAATAGACACCTATTCTTCAAAAAACACTTCTTCATATTCAATTTCTTCTCCTTGTCCTTATTTAGATAAAACATCAATACATGCCACAGTTTCTTCCAATGATTTATGAAATTACTCATAGAGCTGGGAATCAGATCTTAAATCATCTTTTCATGTAGAAAATGAATTGATTTCATATTCCTTAAATATTGATAATATTTTAAAAAATAGAATTATTTCTGGTCATATGTCAAGAACAACCACTATCCATGTTCCAAATGTTTTTGTTTTGGGTACATTATTTGTTTTATGGAAAATAAAAAAATTAGGTCGTTAGAACCAAAAACTTTTTCAGACTGGAGTAAAAAAATAAAATCTTGGGTAACCACATTTTAAAAAAAAATTCTTTATGAAATACTTAGGATTTAAAATTTTTTAAGGAATAGTTTTTAATCTAGTGACCACCACTTTGAATTTTTTTAGAAAGGGTGTGCTTTTCAGAATAACATAATTATTAATGAAAATGGGTTTTTTATTAGTTAAACCAATTTTGGTACTATATTTATAAGGTTGTATTTGTTTATAAATTTTATCAAAATTTCTTTACCAATGGTAATATTTGGTTAAATTACCTTGAGAGAAAAAAATATTGGACATTAATTTCATAACTAATTCCTTATCCTTATTACAAAAAATGGAATTCCATTTATCAAAAACAATTTGTAAAGATTATTTTTTAAAATACAAACTTTTGAAATATTTAGAAATAGATTATTTTTTAAAAAATTAACATCTCAATATTTTTGATAATTTTGATATTTCTTTTATTAAAACATCAATCCTTGAATTTTCCATTCCATGTTTTTTACTAAATTTAATATTCTTATTTTCTAAATGTTTTTCGAAGAGAGAAACTTATTCATAAGAAGGTATACTCTTAGCTTCATAATTTGAGGAATATTATTCATATGAATGTTTAAAATTTGTATAATTATCAGAATGAAGATAATTTTTTTGTGAAATATAAAATTCTAGGGTTCTTAGTGGTGCATACCAAATCTATAGTACAAATATTTTCTTTAGGTATTTTGGAAAGAAGTCCAATTTTCCTCTATTCAGAACATTTATTTTCAGAAGTACTATCTAAGGAATCTCATCAACTTGCACTGCAAGAGTAATTATCACTATGTAATTTATTTACATTATAATTATAATAATTTTTCAAATTTCTATAGTAATTTATATCCTTTTTTATCTTTCTTTTCAAGTTTGGAAAATCAGGTATGATGTGTTCAGCTTTCTTACACTCATACCATGTAACTTCATGATCACTTTTTTCATTATTATCCTTGTTAATTTTCTTATACCAATACTGAAAATATTTCTTACCAAAAATGTTATTCAACATTTGAGAAAGATTAACTTGTTCACATTCAGAGTGAGAAGATGTACTTGAATCATACTTGAGGAAAAATGTTTTCTTTATTGAATATCTACCAAGTTTTTTGGGAGTTTCAGCTTTAGTAGGCAAGGTAGTTGTAGTAAGTGAAATTCCACCATTCTCTTTCTTAGTATTATCTACAACCCTTTTGAGTATACAATCATACTTTATCAAGGATCCAATATGAACATCGAGAGTGATATTACTAACCTTCTTTGTTTTATCAATATCTGTTCTCATAAATTCCTATTCATTGGGAAGGATATTATTTATTTTCTCAATAAGGATATAATCATTTCATATTTTTTCACTAATTTATTTATAAATATTTTTAAGTCATAAATTGTTTATTCATCTTGGTGACATATTCTCTAGGTAAGAACATAAAATCTTGATATTATTCTCTTTACATACCTTATCACGATTCAAATTTTTTTATGTTCTAAAGTGAATAACTTATAACATTTTTTAAATACATATTTCATCTTCACATTAATAAGTTTTACTATAGATATTTTTAGTAATTGAGAAAAACCAAGTATTTATAACTTATTAATTTTTTTGATATTGTTGCTTCTCTTGATTTTTAAAAGTCATAACATCCTTTCCAAGAATTTTTTAGTTTCCGTTCATCATGAAAAATTTATCAACTATTGTGATGATTACAAAAGTATTCATTTTATACCTCCAATATTCCAAATCATGATCTTAAAGAATTGTTGGTTTATTCAGATTTAGATTTTTAATGGATATGATAATATGTCTAAGAATCTTAATATAAAAATGTTCTTTTCCAAAATCATGCTAGTGTACTAAAGTTTAATCAATATAATTTTTATAAAAATATCAAAATAACTTGAAATTCTAATGATTATAAAAAAGAAGACTTTATTTGAAAAGTGAAATCCTAATCAGATACCAATTTTTGGATACCATTATGAGCTATATTGATAAAAAGATTGAAATAATGTATTCAAGATGGATCAATAAAAATGGGGTGGGGATGAGTTTTAGTTTTAAAAACATTTGTTTCATATAATTAAAATAAACTGATTCGTAATCCTCTTTATATAAATATTTGGATTCAGACATGGCGCTCAATCTGATTTTTTAAAGTATCACAATCAGTATGATTCTAATATTATCTAAGTGTAGAAATTATAATCAAAAAATGTTATATTAAATAATATGATGTAGATCAAATTAATGATATATATAATTATATCTTTATGTGTTAGATTAACAAGAGATATGGTTAATACTACATATTTTAATTATCATATTTAGAAACATTATGATAAAACTATTATATACACGCACAATGGAATAATATACTTTTAAGAAATAATTAATATAAAAACAACAATGTTAGAATAACTTATAGTTATTTTAAAATGAATGTATATATTTTAACCATAAGAGTATGGTAGAAACAAACCATGAGAAATGATACCCAATTTTTTATACTTACAAGCATGTTTTTCCTTCCACAGTAAGGAAATCTCGTGATATAATGATTGACTTTGATCTGTCTGCCTGTCCTTGGTATCCCATGATCTGACGGATTAGATATTTTTTTCTATCATTACAATACCTTGACCAAGATGATCATATACTCTATATATCCATCCACATAGTCCCTAGATCGTAATCACATATCAGAACCACGATTACAATGAAAAATTATTCTTAAGGGGAAAACATGGAAAGGTTATCTTAAGAAGAAAAAAATCAAAAATAATTACTAAATAATGTGAACGAGACATTCATGATATATAATTTTTAGACCTTTTTTACAATAAAAAATTGAAAAATTAATCAATAGTAATATTTAAACTCTTAAAATGACCAGGTATTTATAAGAAACCCTTTCAGAAATCATATTTTCTCCAACAGTCAAATTTTATCCAACAATCATATTTTCTATGAGTTTTTCTTGATGGTATGGACACCTGGAACTTCAACAACACTATATAACTGATTTTTTTACATCACACTAATTTAAACCATCACTATGTAAAAAATGTTCCTTAATTTAGAAATAAATTTTATGTACTTGGAATATTAACATTAGTCAGTCTATTAGAATTACTTACAAGTATCATTATGAAAATCATGATAAATGTGGATCTGATAGTCCTTGGTTTCAGTATTAGTCTGATTATGAATATTTTTTCACTCTGAAAGACAAGAAAAAATTATTTTATCCAGTCCAATAATGGTGAGTTATATGATTATTGGATTCAATCCCAATACGATAATCGTGATAATGAAAGTTAGTTTAAATTACCAAATACTTGTGTAATAATTCAAAGTATAGTAAATGTTTATATTTTCAAAAAAAAAATTATAAAAAAATATTTATATAAAATTTTAAAAATAATGTATTTTACAAATGAGTTCATGATTTAAAAATCTAAGGAGATAAAAAATTTATAGGTAAAAAATTTGACTCAACATTGTCAACACAACAATTTGATATCCATCTCAAGCTTTGAAACATTCCTAGACCAATTGTATAAAATCCCCAAAATAATATGATAAAAATTAAAGAATGGTCTAATTCAATTTTTTTCAAATGGCATCCCATATCAACCTAGAACCTCACCCAATTCATTTTTTAACAAGACCTGAAGAGTTAATTCCTATATTAAATTGGCAATTTACTAGAGGTGACAGTATAAAGAAAAAAAATAGAAGACTATAAACTCAATCAGAATGAGATAAAAACAAAAATTAAAAAATAGACATCCATGAACATCATATTATACATAGTAAATAAAAAATAGAATGATTCTATAACAAATGAAAATTATGTATACATGATCATGGTAATTATATATACATAAACTGTTAAATTAATATGGGGAACATGTACTTTGAATAAAAATAATAATATAAAAACACATAGGGCCCTACATTCATCCCCAATACAAAACTCAAAACCAGTCTATAATGATTTTAAAGAGGCTCTAGATAAATCAAAGACTCTATAGGATGCATACCATTAATTAATATAATGTTATACCTCCCCCTGATCTACTCTTTATTCTAATAAGACATAAGGTCTCTATGTTAATCAAGGTACCGATATCAAGAATTAGAAATAAACTATAGTAGGCCGCTATCAATGGTGGCCCCCATAATCTACTATTATATGAATTTTCATGCACATATTATACACCTATCCTATCCAAACAAAAATAAGAATAAAAGTAAGAAATGTAATAATGAAATAAATAACTCAAATAAAAGACTAAAAAACACACACTATAAATAATAGGGTTCCAAAATTCCACATGGGATTTACCGAACCTACTCTAGCCAAAGATGAAGGCATTAGAACACACTACACATTCATCCATACAAACTACGTGTATCTTTTGATTCTAATGGAAGCTTCTGTATATCTAACACAACTGTCACAAAATCTGATCCCAAGGATCACCATAGTTATCAAATAAAAAACACAAACCACTGCTAATCTCTAGGACTCCAATAGTATGATCTGAACTAGTGACACGAACCTCTAGATTGACACAACTAGAGAACCTATCAATGTACAAAGAGTATAGAATAATGAGTTGGGTAAAAAATTTCCAAACTATACAATACATCCTGACCAGTCCCAAACTGATTACATATATATGGACACATCTATAATTTTTTTTGATGAGTTAAGAAACATCCATTGGTCCCCAAAACCTATGTCGATCGTGATACTTAACGAGGGGTAAAGGTATACTCATCCAGATTATCCATTATCTCCCAAACCTCCCTAATTATAATGAACACTTCATAGGAAAACATGACACATCACACGATCTAACTCACCATAAATCCTCAAGCACACCTCCCTATACACAAGAGGATGCTGATTAACATCGATGGTCTAAACGTTATGGTGGGGAGACTATACCCTACAGTTATTATGTAATAACAATGAAAAGTAACCAAACTCATACAAAGTGATAAAAAAACAATATACATATAATAAATTAAATGTAACACCATCAATATATAATAACTAAATTGAATAATTCGATCATACAAACTCACAAGAATGAATGACATACAATATAAGGTCACCCACTAGGCTGGCCCAATATGAAAAATAAATAACTGAAAGTATATACATCAGTATATGCTACAAACTCTATCAAATACCACATACCTAGTCACCATGATTCTTAACATGAACTATCTTGATCTAGAGACTCTACATGAGTAGCTTCACTCAATCTAGAAACACTAGGCCTTGACCCCATCCATCAAGAAACCTCTTCTCTAACATGAATTTCGAAACTAGGTCTACATTCACATCGAGGTGCATATATATGGGGTGAGAAATAAATTTCAATAAGCCACCCCAAATATTGAACCTCTAATCATATATAATAATATGTTCATGCATACGAGATATACCTAGCCAATATGAAGTCTAATAATAGTTCATACAAAAATAATAATTATATACAAGAAGATGGTGAAATAAAATCTATTAAAGTATTTAACCATGAGTTTTATTCTAACAAACAAGGTAAATATACTCCCACTCTAGTCAACACCAGAGGATTTAAAACACATGGATCACCCAACCAAAGGACATAAAGTGCATCTAAAAGATCAACATAGGAGATACAAGATGTATAAATGGAAAAACATGAATTTTGGACCCTAGGGTGTAGCCATAAGAATCCAAAAACCAAATCACATCCACTAGTCTATAAGACTCTAATAGAATTATCTAAAATGGTGACATGAATAACTTGTTCAACACAACTAGAAAACATATTAGTCCTAAATATCTTAAAAATGAATCGAGCACCAAAAATAGACCAAATAATAGGTGGTATCCATACATAATCCCTAGAGCACAAAACAGCCACAGGGCTGAGAGTATCATAACATCCATGGTATAAAAAATCCACATCATGAGTGACTTATAACCTCATGTTACCAAATCCACTCTTTCTAGGGTAAACACTAAACTGAGGGGGATTTCAATCTCCAAGATCACCTATTTATCTCTAAAATTAGGTCTAACCACAATTATCCCACAGAGGTTAGAGCTAGATAAAAACATAGGGATAACAACTAATCCATGAAATACCAAGGGTCTCCACCTCAAACCAAAATCAAGAGAATAAACTACCTGAAAATACACATCCAAAGGATAACTGGACATGATAAGATCTAACTTAAAAACCACCATCTAAATAGTTGAACTAGTAGTATCGATCAACTCTACGATAAAAAATCATGAGGCCTCTCACAATCCCCTAGATCTCATTATTAAAAAATTTCAACCATACGCTCTTAAAGAACCTCCTTAGTGTAAAACAAAAACTAAAGGCTCCTATGGCCCCCATAGTTACACTATAAAGTGGAGTCCAACTTGAGACTCTCCCAGTACACCCAACATCTTGGGAAAAACCCATTAAAAAATCCTTATACATCAAATATCCCATTGAAAGAGAGAGACACCCTATATGTGGTACCTCTAGTTCATCCAAATTCAGGGGTCATGCCTAGTAAATAAACATCACAAATTGTCATTAGTGGATTCCAACTAATCCTAGATCAATAATTCACCTAATGAAAATTGAAATGAAAAGTAAACCTATAAGGTAATTCATAATGGTCCTCACGAAAAACTGAAAATAATGACCCAAAAAGGATCCACAATATAACCAAACCTCGGGGTAAGGCCAATTCAAGAAAAGCTATTCTAGACTTCCTGAAAAAACCCATTAAGGGGTAATAACTTTATTATAATGGAATCTAAAGAATCACAATTTACATGGAAATTCTAAACATAAACTATGAAAACTATTTATTACTTGATGAGTAACCATCCCACTAGGGAATTTTCAGGAGTCCCTCAAACTCACCCCAATAACTCAATGACACCTAGCCATATAAAACACCACATGAAATCAACCCAACTCAAAGGCTCTAGCTACTATGATCCTCAAAACTTGGAGCTAAATCTCAACTTATCAAGCCCTAGTAAACCAATCCCGAAACATAGGTAAAAACCAAGATGTCCTCAGAGATACTACTCATGTCAGCCTTCTAGGGAACATTTGAAATAACCTCGAATAAAGCCATCAAGGAATCCATAATACCATGTGAAATAATGATCTCATAACCCTCACCCGGGCCTCAAAACTAAAAACCCAACCCTGAGGTCGATTCTGAATCCAAATAATCATAAAATACTCTTTCTAAACACTCTTAGTTCAAAACACCATTTTAAATTCCTTTAAACATTGAAAGGATTATTACATCATGATATATATGAAAACACCTAGAATTTACTACTCATAAGTCCAGTTATGACTCTATGGTAAAAATAGGAAAAAATCAAGGAAGAAAGAAGTACATGATGTGTACTTTATGTATATGGTGTGTATCTACAAAGCTCTTTCATGGTAATGTTCCATAGGCCACTCAACATATACATTCCCAAATTAAACAACATGCACCTCTTAGTATATGGTTTGTAACTCTATATTGGTACCTACTGATGTACCTAAACCCCACTTGATGTGTACACCTCAAACTTATATAGCATGTACTAACCCATACACAATGTGTACCCCACATGTGGTCCCTAACTGTAATGCCCCAACCCCAGAAGACTGGAGCCAGCGAATTAATTATTACATTGGAATAATAAAAGGAATAAAATTCTGAAGGACCGATAGTTTAGTAGTCTTTTAGAAACTAGATACACATATTTAACTCATATTATATTTGGAAAGGTAATAAAAAACAACACAGAACAAAAACAAATAAACTTCATCCATAAGAACTCAATTTATGCTCTCCTCTTCATAACCTTTTGAAGGTAAAAAATAAAAGGGGTGTGCTCAAATGATCAGAAAGGGTTATATAGCAGAAGAATGAATCAATAAAAATTGAATCATAAACAAATTGGCATATCCAATAAGGCATGGTTAATAAATGTAAAATTCACACCATTAATAAATTGATAATGAAACTGCATATATAGATTTTGTCATAGTGAAAACCTCATGAATAATAATAACTAAAAATGAATAAAGAGAATAATTATTAATTGGACATAATTTATTGGGAAACTGATATCCCTATATCATCAAAATGTTTTATGTATGTGGGTAGAAACTCGTCTGATTTTGGGAAACAAAATTCAAGGGTTTTTCGCCAACTAATTTGTCTCATGAGACCCGTCGATGAATCGAGGGACTATAGTGAGCCATACCTATCAATGCAAATTTAAAACATTATTTATACATAGATCTAATATAATTACAAAAAAATACCTTATAATAACATGAGAATAAGGAGACTCTTGATATGATATACCAAAGGGTAGTACATACACCACAAGTAATATGTATGTGGTGAACAAGGAATATATCTCATAAAAGATAAACTGAGATGAGAAAAATCATTTTTTTACTTTAGAAATAAGAGTTATTTTGGAAAATCAATTTTAATATTCATGAAATCATATTATAAACATGTATAGAATATAATATATTAGGTATGGTCATTGAAATCATATTTTTTTCTTAAAAAAATTCTTATTGAGGTTAAACCATTTAAAAATAGTTTTTAAAGTAGTATTAGAAATAAAAAAATTTAATGCAGTTTGAGGAATTATTTAGAGAGATTTTAACGTATAAAGGCACGTTTGATTTAATAAAACAAGAAATGAAACAAAATAGATTTTTCAATTTAAAATGTTTCATTTTTTAAAGATAAATATGCCTTAAAACATATTATAGAGTGAACTTACAAATAGGTAAGAATTCAAGAAGATCTTTGAATAGAGCTTATGTTTTAGGAATAATTTTTGAAAGATCATTTTAAAACATATATCTTACCATAAATGAATGTAGAATTCTATTTGAGACACATATATATAACACTAAATAATGTTTATTCGGATTAAAAAATAAAAAATAATAATATCATTGAGGTTTGTAGAGAATAAGAGAAACCCAAATGAAAATGGAGGTTCTGGTAGAAAATACACAAAACATTGTTATAAATCAAATCAAATTCCCCAAAATTAATAATTATTAATGATAAATTTATTATAATGAAAATAAATAGATTCAGGATATGAAAAATCAATTGGAATTATACATACACTATACACAACTAGTAGTAGTTAATATAGAATATCTCGCATAAATGGAAGTGAGATGAAGAAACCCCTTACCTTAAATCTGATGGTATTCTTCACAAGATATTAGTGTCCTAGATAACCAAATTAAATTTATATATTAATATTTTTATAACCTATTATTTATTTAGTTTATTTATTATAATCTTATTAGGTTCATCCATTTCCTTTTTGATGGATTTAAGAAGTTCAATTTTATTGTTTTAGAAGCATTTTCTTCCATGGTTTACTTATATTCATGAATGGAAGTTATTTTGAAATTTGGTAAAACATTCATAATTGTTAATATATAACATTAGTGAAATTAAATTTAAATAAATTATATTATAATGAATTGGTTATATACCACGAGGATGAAGTTTTTGATAAAAGATAATGATAAATGTTGGGATTAACATGGTGGTTTTGTGCATAATGAACTTATTTTATATTATTATTTTATATTATGTAGGTTTAAAGATTAAACATCATTAAATAAAATTAAATACATATATTATGATCTGGTTTCATTATAAAAATGGTTTCATGACCATATTTGAAGATGATAATTAAAATTGAGAACCCATCATCCTTGAATATGATAAATTAACACATCTCAGATGGTTTTTTCATTTTTAGTATAAGAGGAGGGGAAATAAATATGATGATGAAATATTCCATTCGAATAATAAAATTCCAACACATGTAATGTATTGGAACCATCTTAACATTTGGATGAGAGGATATGAAATAATAAAAGAAGGGAACTCTAAAAAAATGAAATGTTGGGGAATCCCTCACGAAAATTTGGCAGCATAATGGTGTCACTTAATATTTCTAAAAAAACAATTTTATGAAAGAAAAGGGTATTTAATAATTAACACATAATAAGTAATGTAAGTGGGATATGGAATGACATATCTCAGCATAAAAAAATTTAACATAAAAGATAATATCATAATAAGAGTGTTGGAAAAAGAGATAGATTTTGAGACGAAAATTCTACAACATAACAACTATTCAACATGGTTTTAGAAAACATTAAAATGGGAGGGAAAAGGGTTCAACCATTAATTAAAGATTCATAAAATTTCATATGGAAAGAATAATATGAAAATAATAACACGGTATGAAAACATTAAATACATACCACTAAAAATAGAACTTGGATGGGAAAAGAGAAGTTTAGAATTCTCTTACGTTGTAGAGAAACTCGTAATAATTGAAGGTTGGGACCTTGGGGGCTTTAGGAAAACTTAGGAGGACTACTAGGGAGGTAAAAATACCATATAAGTGAGTATTATGAGTTTTTAATGAACGAAAACGAAGGAATGATTGGGTATTTATAGTAAATTAGAGGGAGTTTTCTAATAATTTAAAGGGAAACCTCATTAGTGGTTCCTCAGAAATCCATATGCTTTACCATGGTATTTTTCCATGGTATTATAGACTTGGAAATCCTCAAATAATATTTTACTATACACAAGTTGACCAAAATTTTATATTCATTATATCATCATTATGACGTCATTAAACCTACAGAAAACTCAAAACTATTTTTCACTATTCACGATAATTTAAATATTTTAGAAAAATGACAGAAATTCACCCGAACCATTTGTAATGTATAGAATTATAAAATGAACTCCATTTTTTGAAAATAGTTTTTAAATAGTTCCTTAATTAATTTTTAAATAAAATCTTAATTTATTCCAAAAAAAACTTTAAAACTTTAACTCATTTTATAAAACCTTGAAAAATTAATCAAGGTCCAATAAATTAATCTTATAACCAAAAGAAAATAAATTTAAAATCAATGATTACATTATTTGAAAATATATTTCCATTTTAAATTATTAAGTTAATCATAAAATTGTAATTAATATATTTATGACTTATCAAAATACCAATACTTATATTATGATCATTTTTTCACTTATAAGATGTATAAATTGTATTTATACACTCATAGGTAATATTTATATATTTTTTGGCGAAATTACTATTAATTAATATTCATTACTATTCATAATGGTATGTTATAATTCATAAGGTCATGTTTCAATTCATCAAAAATTACGTTTGTCTTATTAGACTCTAAATATATTACTAAATGTAACCATGTATGTCAGTTTTTTGAAATTCCAATTATAAAGGTGGAAAAATTATGTTTTTTGGTTAGGTTATAATAAAGTGTTGTTTGTATAGAATCAGTGTTTCATGTATTCTATATTAAATATATTTTTAACTTCTTGGGCTGTTATATTATTCCTTTCTCGACAAAATTGTTTCCTCACAATTCTAATATGCACTCGAAAATTAGAGGTTGATGCATGAAAATTACCTTGTGGGAAACCGACATTCGAAATATGGTTAATAAAATATCCTCCTAAAAAGAGGTTAAGGGAAAGGAGGTGGTCACCAAAAAAATTATTCTTGAAAATGGGGTGACATTAGTGGAAAGTAAAAACCTATACATGGACGAAAAATATATGTATGATGTTATGATAGAACATGATAGAGAACATGTTTAGATAATATATGATTAGTAAAAAATTATAAACTATTGTAAAAAATCATTGATATTATCAAATATTATGATAATAGAAAAACATTTTATTTACGACTATTTTACTTAATTTGAGGAATTATTCTACTCTATGAGACTATAAATATATGTTTCAACTTACAAACTCATCCTTTGATTTCACTAGACCTATATATACCTCATCACTTAGCACATGTTAGGACATATGGTGAAGTAATACATTAAACACTAAAAGTATATATAATGATCCACTTACACCATCCCATAAAGGGTTTAATTTTTTTTGAAATATAATGATTTTACAATTTAGAATAAATATATCTGAATTTCCAAGAGGAACTTATAATTAACCCTCAATCAAAATGAAGCAACTCTAAATTTTCACATTACAAACATGTGAATAACTTCACCATGTATCCTCTTGAAATATGGTAACAACATGAATCACCTTAAATACAATCATTTCTTATGTATTCCTTAAGTTAGATACATGTTATTGGACATATTCGTTAAATCCAAAAGTTTTGTAAACTCCATCGATGATAGAATATTACACTTCTTGAAAAGTCAATAATTTGTTCCAAGATAGTCAGTACTTAACTGAAAAATTAATTTCCTCATCATTATGTCAACATCAGATATATATTATAGGTTGTATTTCCCTCAATCATGGATTTTCCAAAAAATATAACGTACACTGAATATCTTTTCTTGGTACTATTCAACTTATGGTTTCAAATCCTTAATGAAAATGTATTACAGTACAATCATCATATATTCCATAATTCTTATAACCTGTATATTACGGAAAAAATATTCAAATGACATGATTATTTACTAGGCATATTAATCATTCTACTTTATATACGGCAGTATCATAACATGATCATTATCTAGAATTATCCTTTAGGGTATATTCCTTGGATTATTTGGGCATAGATTCAAACTGTGTCTCATCCCCTTGAAGTAGATGCATTGTACATTGGAAACCATTTTCATACCATTGAAATCATGAACTTGGTTTCCTTTTTCTCCACACTTATAGAAAACACCCATTCCCTTCAATCATTTACCACAGTTATTCTTTCCACAGTTGTCACTTGTGGGAAAAACCTTCTTTCCCTTTTTTACCTTTATCCATGCATTTCTCTTCCATACTCTTATTATTTTTCTTCCCTTTAAAGAAAAATGGCTCATAGAAGTCTTTACATACCTTGTTAAGATAATATATTATTTCTTCATATTATGAGGATACTTCCGAGACAATATTCCTTTAAAAATATGGCTTAATAACATTAGAGATATGATCCTTTTTACCCATCGCATCACATGCATTGGTGATGTTATCATTCCTTTTAATAGGATCTATTTATAATATATTATATATTATATATTAGCTCATAAAATTATGAACCCTATATAATGCTAAACATGTTATAACACATTACATAAATGTATGCATCGTAAATCCTATAACCATATTCTTTGGTTACATTAGAGGAAGAAATCCTTCATAATGGTGGGAAAATAAAATATAAATTATCCTAAAAATATCACCTAGGAGTGTCAAACCAGGTTCATAGTAAGGCCTATTGTCGTGTACCATAATACCCAAGCCAATCCTGAAACCCCTTCTTAGAGTTTTCACTCATAAGTGCATCTTTGTCAGAATGATGTCCACATGTACTATCCAGACATGGATGTATTTGCTAGAAAGATAAATATAATCTCTTCCTTACCAAAATACCAAGAATTTATTGTATGTTTATCTTCGTAGACTATCTTGGGGGTTTGTCCCATAATCTATGTTTTCTAAATCTAGTTTCCAAGTTTTCTACTAAACTTTCTCTGATACCAACTATAATGCCCGGACCCAGAAGCCCGGAGCTGGTGCATTACTTATTAAATTTCCATGATTAATAATAATGAAATACCAAAGGACGTATAGTTTAATAGTCTTAGTGAAACTAGATACAAACATTTAAATCATATTACACAGTTAATGGTAACAAAAAACAATACATAACAAAAACTAATAAATTGCATCCATGAGAACTTGATAAATTGTCTCCTCTTCATAACCTGTTGAAGGTAAAAAAATAAAACGGGTGATCTCAAATGCTAAGTATGGGTTACCAATAGCAGAAGCATGAATCAATAAAAACTTAATCATAAAAAAAATTTCATAGTCAATATTCCAAAGTGAATAAATGAAAAACACAGACCATTAATTAACTGAGAATGAAACTACATTCATAGGTTTTTTTATAGTGAAAAACTCATGGATATCAATAACTGAAAATGAATAAAGAGAATTATTATTAATTGGAAATCATGTATCTGGTACATGATACCACAATACAATAAAAATGGTTTAATTATGTGGGTAGAAATAAATATGATTTTTTGGAAACAAACTCGAAGGGTTTGTCGCCAACTAATTTGTCATATGAGACCCATCGATGCATCGAGGGGCTAAAGCGGGCCCCACCCATCGCTGAAAGTCCAGAAAATTCATTACACATAGATCTCATACAAGTAAAATATGCCTTATCAATACCCATATATATTAAAGGATACAGATTAAATAATGTATTTTGGCATAAATAATGACACTTTTAAAAAAGACCATTGAAACATTCTTGAGGAAATGAGACTTAAACATTCCAAAGTGTCCCATACCACCTTTAAACATTCAAATAATAATCTATTAGAATATCATGAGAATAATGAGACTATTTATATGATATAACAAAGTGAAGTTCATACAACACAAGTAAGAAGTATTTGGTGAACAAAGAAAATATCTCATAAAAGATAAAGTGATATGAGAAAACAAATTAACTTTGGAAAGAATATTTCTTTTGAAAAATCATTTCTAATTGTCATGAAATCACATTGTAAAAATTTATAACATATAAAATAAAATTTAATGTCATTGAAATTATATTTGAGTATTAAATAAAGTCATATTATGGTGAAATCATTTAAAAAGTGTTTTTAAAGAAGCTTTAGAAATAAACATTTTAGTGTGGTTTTAGGAATTATTTAGAAATATTTTAAAGATAATTGGCGTGTTTTCTTTAATAAAACAATAAATTAACCAAAATAGATTCTTAAATTTAAAATTAATGATTTTCGAACGAACAATATGGATTAAAACAGATTATAGAGTGAACTTCAAAATAGGTATGAATTTGAGAAGATCCTTGAATCGAGCTTCTGTTTCAGGAAGAGTGTATGAAAGATCCTTTTAAAAAATATAAATTCCCATAAATGAAAGTAGGATTATGTTTGGTAAACATATATATAACATTAACATATAATTTCTGAGGAGTACATCAGAATAAATAAGAATATCATTGATGTGGGTAGAGAATAATAGAAACACAAATGAAAATAGAGGTTCTGGTAGAAAATACTTACAACTTTGTAATCAATCGAATTTTATTCCTCAAAATTAACAGTAATAAATGATAAAATTATTATCATTAATATAAATAGATTCATGATATTAAAAATTAATGGGAACTATACATACACCTTACACAATTAGTAGTAGTGAAAACAGAATATCTCAAAAAATGGAAGTGAGATGAAGAAACCCCTTACCTTAAGTCTGGTGGTGTTCTTCACTAGATCTTATTGTCCTGGATATCCAAATTAAAATAATAAATTAATATGTATATAAAATATTCTTTATTTAATATATTTATTATAATCTTATCAGGTTCATTTATTAAATTTTTCACGGGTTTAAGAAGTTTAATTTTATTGTTTTAGAAACATTTTCTTCCTTGGTTTTCATGATCGGTTTACTTGTATTCGTGAATGGAAGTTCATCTAAAATATGGTAAAACATTAATAATTATTAATATATATTATTATTGACATTAAAACGATAAAAATGATATTATAATTAATTTATTAATATACCATTATGAGAAATTTGTTTATAAAAGATAATGATAAATGCCTGGATTTCGTTGGCATGTTTGTGGATAATGAACTTGTTTTAAATTATTATTTTATATTATGAATTTTTAAGGAATCCAGAACATTAAATAATATTAAATACATATATTATTAAAATTTTCAACCATTAAAATGGTTTCATGACCATAATTAAATTTGGTAATTAAAATTGAGAACCTGTCGTCTAAGAATGTGATAAATTAACACATCTCAGACAATGTTTTTCATTATTAGTATAAGAGGAGGGTAAAAGAGATATGATGATGAAATATTCCATTAGAATAATAATATTAATGTTCATTTAAGGTATTGTAATTATCATATCATTTTTATGAGGGGATATGAAGAAAGTAAAAAAAGGAACTGGAAATAAAAGAAAATTTGAGGAATCCCTCACAAAAATTCGGCAGCCTAACGACGTCGCTTAATATTTCATAAAATATTCTGTTGATAGAAAGGGGTATATAATCATTAAAAATAATATGTAATTTATGGGGGTATGGAATTACATATCCATGCATAAAAAAATTAACTTAAAAGATAATAACATATTAAGAGTGTTTGAAAAAGAGATATATTTTGAGATGGAAATTCTGTAGCATAACGGCTATGCAACATGGTTTTTAAAAACATGGAAAAGAGAGGGGATACGGGTCAACCATTCATAAAATACTCATAAAAAAATTTAGGGACATAATAATATTGAAATAAGAGCATGGTAAGAAAACATGAAAAACATACCACATAAAACACAACATGGATGGGGAAAGAGATATTTAGAATTCTCTTACCTTGTAGAGTAACTCCTAAGAATTGAAGGTTGAGACCTTGGGGGCTTATGGACACCTTGATAGGACTACTAGGGAGGTAAAAAATACCATATGTTCTATGATGATGAGTTTTTATTGAATGAAAATGAAGGAATGAGTTGGTGTATATAGTAAATGCGAGGGAGTTTTTTATTAATTTTAAGGGACACCTCATTAGTGATTTTGTGAAAAACCCTGGGAATTCCATGGTATTTGATCCTATTATTATCCACTTCAGACACCTCACATAATATTTTACTGAAAAAAGTAGACCATATTTTTATATTTATTATTACATCATTATGGTGTTATTAAACATACTAAAACTTCAAAACTATATTTTTTTACTCTTCACAAAAAATTATAGTATTTTAGAAAAATACCAAAAATTCAACATAAATGTTTTTCAATGTGTAGAATTAAAAAAATGAACTATATATTTTTAAAGTAATTTTGTAAATATTTTTACTATAAATTTTAAATAAAATCACAATTTATTCCAAAAAAAATACTTTAAAACTATTACTCATTTTATAACACCTTGTGAAATTAAAAAGGACCCATAAAATTATCTTATAAACATAATAAAAAAAATCAAAAGTTATGATTAAATTTTATGAAAATATATTTCGGTTTTAAATTATTAAATTAATCATAAAATTTTAATTAAAATATTTACAACATATAAAAATACCAATACTTATACTATGATCATTTTTTCACTTATAAGATGTCTAAATTGTATTTATATACTCATGGGTAAAGTTTATATTTTTGTAGACAATTAAATATTAATTATTATTCATTACTATTCATAAGGGTATGTTACTATTCATAAGTATTTGTTACTTTTCATCCAAAATAATGTTTCTATTATCAGGAACTAAATATCTTAATAAATGTAACCGTGTATGTCAGTTTTTCAAAATTCAAATTATATAAATGAAAAATTTTGTTAATTGGTTAGACTGAAAGTTATTATTTTATTATAGAGACCATAAAACCCAGGGATACATGTGACGGAGGATGGAAGTAGTGTAGTCCAAGGGCGTCCTTCCGGATTACATTGACACATTCAAGTGGCAAAGAGTTAATGTTATCATAAACTATCAAAGTCTCCTCTGGCCTGCCCCCACGGGCCATCGTATCAGCCGCAAAGTTGGATTCCCATAAACTATGATGAACCATCCTACCCTGGTTGGTCTCCGCTTTGCACCTTCTATAAATATATACCAGGTTCCAAGAAATGTCACACGCTCCCTGAAGAGATCTGACCAGAACCTCCGAATCCGATTCGACCTCCATCACCCGAAGACCTCTACTCCTGCAAAGAGTGACACTCGGGAGTAGGGCTCTAAACTCCGCGGCCATAGAAGAGCCAAGTCCATAATAAGCACTGAACGCAATGTGCAATGAACCCCAAAAATCCCATAGAACACCACCGCCCCTCATGATCCCCCCCACACATGAACCGTCTACATTCAGTTTTAACCCGCTAGCCGGAGGTTGCCACCTTACCCATCTTCCTCTCTACAAGGTCTGAGTGCACCGTCCCTTAAAAAGGTTCCCCAGTATACCTACATGCACTCCATTCTTGAAAAGAGAAGCAAGTTCTATGATGATCAACCTCATACGGACCTGTAGAGCAAACAAAGATCTCCTGCCTCCTCACCGTACCTGGTTACGAGCTTCCCAAAGGGTCTAACATACCGATATCAGGATGATGATGCCTGCCGAACACTCCTCTATTCTGTTACCAAAACCCAAAAACCACGCTATAAGAAGCTCACGAACCGAAAGATACTCCCTAGAAGGAAACCCGAAATGAGAAACCTGGGACCAAAGTAACACTGCCCATCTCCCCTGAAAAAACAAATGTAACGTTGATTCCAAGTTCGGTCTCTCACAACAGTAGCAACGCGATGCCATGGAGACCCCTCTCTTCTGAATGTTTTCCTCTGTGTGTACCACACGGTTTTGAATCCGCCACACTAGGAAGTTCATTATCATTGGGATTTCTTTACACCACGTGAGTATCTCCCTTGCCACCCCATTACCACTTCTCTGCTCAATTCTCCTGAAACCATTCAAATTAAAACGCCCCGACCCAACTTCTGTAAAGCAGCAGCGGTCTGGTTCATCTCTCATGACAACACTGTTAAATAGATTAAGTTGCGATGGGTTAAGGTTTTCTTGAATGAAGTCATACCTCCCGCATGCCTCCCTGAAAGATATACCCGGAAGAGGGAATCCCTCATACCAAAGCCTCTCCTCCATCCATGCATCCTCCCAAAAACTGATCTCCCCACGTCCTATCACCCATCTGGTGTAGTCATGCAGCACCTCCATATGTGAGACTATACACTTGGCGAGGCCCATCGCACCGCGCATGCAAAAAATTCTGTGCACACCATATCATGATCTGAAAAACTTTTCCCAAATATTTTTTCCTGTAATCACTTCCCAAGCCAATCTTGCTTGCAGTCCCTGAATAGATTCATGGATATCCTGAAGACCAACCCCACCCTCTTCCACTGGACGGGCCATCCTCTTCCACGATGCCCAGTGGAATCTCCCCTCCCTCTTCGCATCCCATAGGAATGACGTGAGAATATGCTCGATCGTCTCCATCGTACCCTTCGGGGGCTTGATGATGGAAAAGACGTGCATGGGGATCGACAGAAGAACACGGGTAATAAGCATTATCCTACCCCCAAAAGAGAGCATCTTGTTCTTCCAGTTAAAAATCCTCCCTAGGATACGATCCACAATCTCATTGAAGTGAATATTCAAAACCCTCCCACTCAATAAATGAACTCCAAGGTATTTAATAGTAATTTTCCTCTGTCCACAACCCAGGGCCTCCTGGATAAGTCTACACCTCCGCCCCGAGCATTTGTTGGAGATGAACAGGTGACTTTTTGACCGGTTGATCGCCTTCCCACTTAGTTCTCCATACTCGGATATAATTACCTTAAGAGAATTCAAAGATCTCTTCCCTCCATTCAAAAACAATAGAATTTCATCAGCAAACATCAGGTGAGAAACACTCCTCGCATTCCTTCTACCGTAAAACGGCCTCAACCTTCCCTCTACCAAACATTTCTTCAGGTTTCTGGATAAAGCATCCTGAGCAAAGACAAATAAAATAGGGGAGAGCGGGTCTCCCTGTCGAACTCCCCTCACAGACTTAAAGAAACCAAAGCATCTCCCTATCAGGGATATTGAGATCCAAGGGGAGGAAAAGAACGTGAAACAAAGATCACAAAAATTCTCCTGGAACTCAAAACCCTTCATGACCCTTAAGATGAATCCCCATTCCAGATTGTCGTAGGCTTTGTTCATATCCACCTGCAAAATGACATTGGAGCCAACAGTCCGTTTGTTCAAATCATGAACCAATTCACTAGAAATTCATACCGCTACTTGTATACCCCTCCCTTGAATAAAATGGTGCTTCTCTTCAGAAACTAACTTAGGAATCACGTTGGCTAATCTTTTGCCAATGACCGTTGCCATAATTTTGTAAGAAACATTACACAAACGAATCGGTCTGAAGTGACTAACCAGCATGGGGTCTTTGATCTTCGGCACCAGCACCACCCTAGAGGAATAAATCCCCCTGCATAAGGAGGCCCCCTGAAAGAAGTCTCGTATATCCTCCACCACACATGGCCCCACGAACTCCCAAGAAGCGCTGAAGAAAGACGCCGGGAAGCCATCAGGACCGGGTGCACTCTCCTTCGACATACTTCCTAGGGCCTCGCTAATCTCCCTTTCTTGTGGAATAAAGGACATGCACTCACTCTCGGATTGGGTTATCATCACAGGTAGACCCTCCAAAAATCAAGAGTCCCCAAAAGACTCTCTACGGAAACCAGATGAGACCTCCCCTTCACATATACCCTAGAAATGCTTCAATGCAACTTTACCAGCCACCATTACATATGAAGTGAAAATTCCATCCTCCCCTTTAATATTAATCCTCATATTCCTCCTCTTTTTTATACATGCCTGAAAGAAGGAATTGTTTCGATCCCCCTCCCTCAACCATCGCACTCGGGACCTTTGTAAATACACTCTCTCCATATCCAACAGTTTCTCAGCCAACACCACATTTTTATCACAAAGGATAGAAAAAGTGCCCTCGTCCCAGGACACCTGAAGCTCTTCCTCTAACCTGCTAACCTCCTCTTGTATGTTGGTCACCCCGTTGTGCCAATCTGGTTGCTCCACAAGCCATTGTTTAATACTCTATTTGAGCCTTCTGAGACGGTTTACCAGTCCTCCCCACGACCCCTCCCTCTCCTCCAACAACCATGATGCCCTCACCATCTACATTAAATCAATGTCTCTATGCCATTCACTCGAGTAATGGAAACCCTAGACAACCAACACTTAATGTTTAATTTCTAACAGCAGTAGGGCATGATCTGATAAGATACGAGGAAGATGAGTGGTTGAGGTCTTTGAGTACATATCCATCCCATGCAAGTTGGTAAGCCACCTATCCAGATGGAACCATATCATGTTCTGACCTTTCCAGTTGTTGCACCACGTATACTTCGACCCACCAAAGACTAAATCCAGCAGCCCCGCATGTAGCAGACACTCCTTGAATTCCATCATTCCATTCAGCATATCACCCCTTTCTCCCTCTTCTCAGAAACGTCCACAACCGTATTGAAGTCACCTCCCACGAACCAAGGTAAAGTTCCGGCTTGAACCAAATTCAAATGAGTCCATAGCTCCCTCCTTTCCATCACCTTGTTACTCTCATACACAGGCGAAAAGAGAAAGAAAAAACTCCTAACCTCAATCTTCATGTCCAAGCACTGTGAGGTTACACTAACCACCTCAACTGAAAGATTATTCTTCCATCCCACCCCGATTTGAAAATTAACAGGCCCACCATGAAAACAGTTCTAGAATCCCATCTTCTTCACTATACCTGGAAGCCTGCATTCATCCTTCTTTGGCTCCAAAATCACCAATAAAGATGCTTTGGTTTTCCTACACTCAATAGAAATGAAGGCTCTCTTAGCCTGTGCCCCCAGACCACGAGAATTCTAGACAATGGCAGAGAACATCACTGAAAAACCTTACGAGGTTTATGGACCGCTGAAACTTCCAGACTGGGGTGCACCAATACACCCTTCCCCTTATCCCTTGAGCGGGTAATAGGCCTCAACATGCCATCCAAACTATTACCCCGAGTCACTGCTAAAACCCCTTCCTCACTCAGAACATCCAACTCCTCCAGTTGAGGATGCCTTCCAGTATGGACACGAGATGGCTCCGTATCCAGATCTCCCTGGAACAAAGAGAACAACACCCTTCTCTTCAGAGACCAGCGCGAGGTCTTCACTTCCTTCTCCACACCTCTTTTCCCACTGATCGTCTCCACACATTTACTAGAAGAAACCAAGATCTTGTTCACAAGACTATTCTGAATAGCCCCTGGTGTCAGTTGCGTCGAAAAGCCAAAGGCAGAAGGGGAGGGAGAAAGCATTCTAGACGGACTACCCGACGAGAAAGGTGCCTGAACCTCCACCTCCCTTAGAGACACGTCTTTCCCTCCTCTGGAAGGAGTCATCCTTTATGAAACCCGACCCAAAGACCAAGAGATGAGATCCCTATTCCCAGAGGAAAAAACCGACCGTGCTCCAGCGATGTCAGACGACGTTTCCCCAGAAGACTTTCCCAACAGGCCAGCTCCACTATGAATATTCAAATTTGAAACCTCTCGGGGCCGAACGGTCGAATCCGAAACCCCTCCCCCACCCAGCCCACTGGGTCCTGACCCGGTTCCCCCACCAGATAGATACCAGAGGTCTTCGGCACCTCCATCCATCGCCGACAGCTCTTCACATCATGGCCATGCAGACCACATAGCACACAGAAACGATGAAACTGACGGTAAAACAACTTCTGCTTCCAACAAAACCCATCCTTGGATTCAAGATTCACCATGGAAGGTCTCTTCAATGCCATTTCCATTTCAACACAGATCCGAGGGCTCGACGCCGCATTGAGCCTCCTGGTGTCATCATCCACACAAAGAAAGGACCCAAAAGAGTTCTCGACTTCCTTCAGAATCGCTGAGTTCTAAAAATGAAGAGGGAGACCAGGTAACGATAACCACACCACCTCAGAAGAATATTCATGCCCACGGTGGTAGTCCCATAACCACCAGGACAAGGTGAACTCCAAGCGCCACACCTTCGAGCTCCCCACGTCCATGCTTTGACAAAGTCTTCTCTAGAGGCGAGATGAACACAGAAGGTGACCCTCGACAGGTCGGAAACCGCCGCTGGCTGGGACAGCCCCCAGAAATCAACAAAGCTCTTGAAAAATCCAACGGATGGTTTGGAATGCCCAAAACGTGCCACCAGAGTGAGCTCGTGGAAGGTCGCCGCCTCCTGAAGCTCCCTTGATGAAAATCTCACCACAGGGACCTCTGAAACCACCTTAGGCACCTTAGGCTCCAACACAATCAGTGGGACCTCCAAAAAAGCTCGTCTCTCCAACGATACACCGCCTCCAGAGATACCTTTACACTGCACATCCTTGAAAGAAGCCCCTGGAAGAGCTCTACCCCCAGCCCCCCCCCCCCAACAACAGCCTCCGAGACTCCTGTAGAAACCACCGTCGAACTCTCACCGCCAGGAAGCTGAGAAGAAGCCATTTTTTGTTAATTGGTTAGGTTATAATTAAGTGTTGTCTGTATAGAATAAATGTTTGAAACATTCTATATTAAATCTATCTGTAAATTCTTGGGGTGTTATATTATTCCCTCTATAATAGATTTGCATCCCCACAATTCGAAACTGTAATAGAAAGTCAAAGGATGATGCTTGAAAATTACCTTGAGGGGAACCTACATTAGAAATAAGGTTAATAAAAATATCCTCATAAAAGGGTTAATGGAAATGAGGTGGTCATAAAAAATTATGCATAAGAATGGGGTGACATTAGTGGGAAGTAAAAACCAGTACATGGAAGAAAAATCTAAGCAAGAAGTTCTGATAGAACATGATAGAGGACATGCTTAGATGAAAGCCAATTACTAAAAAACTATAAACTACTGTAAAAAATCATCCATATTATCAAATATTATGATAATAGGACAACATTTTATTTAATACATTTTCCTTGAGTTGGGGAATTATTTAACTCTATTAGAGTATAAATATATGTTTCTACTTACAAACTCATCCTTTGATTTCCCTTGAACTATCTATACCTCATCACTTAGCACAAGTTAGGTCATATGGTGAAGTAATACATTAAACTCTAAAAGATCATAAAATGATCAACTTACACCAATTCGTAAATCATTTAAAAAAATATGAAATATAATGATTCAACACTTTATAATGAAGGTCATTAAATTTCCAATATGAACTTATCATTAACCCTCAATCAACAAGAAGAAGCTCTAAATTTTCACATTCCAAACATGTGACTAAATTCTTCATGTATCCTCTTGTAATATGGTAACAACTTTAATTACCGTAAAGACTATGCATTCTTCCATATTACATAAGTCATATACATGTTATTGGATATATTCCTTAAATCCATATGGTTTGTAAACTCCATCGATGATTGTAGAGACCATTTCTAGACATTTCAATAATCCATTGCAAGTTAGTCAGTACATAACCTAGACCATAATTTAATCATCATTATCTCAACATCAGATATATGTTAAGGGTTATCTTTCCTTCAATCATGCATTTTCCAAAAAAATTAGCTTCCACATAATATATTTTCTTGGAACCATTCAACTTATGGTATCAAATCTTAAATGAAAATGTATTATAGTAAAATCCTCATATATTCTATAATTCTTATGACCAATACATTTCTAACAAAAATTATCAAATTACGCGATTCTTGACTAGGCATATAAATAATTATACTTCATCTGTGGTAGCATCATAACTTGATCATTATCCAGAACCATCATTTGGGTATATTCCTTTGACGCTTGGGATATTTATTTAAATAGTGTCCCATATCCTTAAAGTTGAAGCATTGTACATTAGAAACCATTTTCTTACTATTTCAATCATGAACTTGGTGTCCTTTTTCTACACACTCATATAAAACACTCACTCCCTTCAAGAATTTAATATGGTGATTCCTTCCCCATTTATCACATGTTGGAAAACCCTTCGTTCCCTTATTCCTTTTAACCCCATATATTTCTATTATATTCTTATTATGTTGCTTCCATTCAAATGTATAGGACTCAAAGGGTCTTTATATACCTTGTTAACACATTATATTATTTCCTCATATGATGAGGATACATGGGAGATAATATTCCTTTGAAAAGATGGATTAAGACCATTAGAGAGATAATCATTCTTACTCATTACTTCATGTGCATTGGTGAAGTTATCATTCTTTCTAATAGGTTCCATTTCTAATCAATTCCATATTTTATATTATCTCATAAAATTATGAACTCTCTATAACTCTAAACATGGTACTTCACATTGAATAAATTTATGCATCGTATATCCTTGAACCACGTTTTTTGGTTACTTTGGAGGCATAAATCCTTCATAATTTTGGGTAAATAAAATGTGAATTATCATAATAATATCCCCTGGGAGTGTCAAACCAGGTGCATAGTAAGGCCCATTTTGGTTTACCTGGATTGCCCAGGTCAAGCCCGAAACTCCTTGTTGGAGTTTTCACTCTTAGGTACATCTGTGCCAGAATGAAGTCCACTTGCTGTATCAAGACATGGATATATTTTCTAGAAAGATCCACATAATATATTCATTACCAAAATACACATATGTTCTTGTATGATTATCCTCATAGACTATATTAGGTTTTTGTTCCCTAATCTATGTTTTCAAAATCAAGTTTCCATGTTTTCTAATATACTTCCTCTAATACCAAATGTAATGCCCCGATCCTAGAATCCCAGAGCCGATTCATTACTTATTAGAATGGGATGATTAGAAAGAATGAAATAATGAAGTACTGATAGTTAAATATTATTGAAGAAACTACATACATACATATAACTCATATAACATTGGTAAAGGTAACAAACAAAACAATACATAAAAAACTAATAAATGGAATCCATGAGAACTCAATAAATGTTCTTCTCTTCATAACCTGTTGAAGGTAAAAAATTGAAATGGGTGAGTTCAAATTTTTAGTAAGGTTTACAAATAGAGGAAGAATGAGTCAATAAAAACTGAATCATAAACAAATAGTCATAGTCAATACGGCATGGTGAATAAATGAATAACATACACAAATAACAAACTCAGAAAAAAACTATAACATCCTAGGTAAATAAAGAATATGTCATTTTTATATTTATTAATATTTTTGAATTAAATGTTAATTTTACCCACAAGGGAATTCTATTTCTGATAGCATACTCAACACAAAAAAATAGGTTTCTTTGAAATCTTACGTTGCACTAAACTTTGAGTTATACAAAAAAATAATATCCGAAAATTATTATTTTAAATGGTAGTTAACACCTAGCCATTTTATTGGAATGAATGAAAAAAACTAACTACAATAAGATTAAACATGTTTGATAAATTATTTTACATATATCCTATAAAATTTAGAGGATTAAAATGAGAATGAATCTAATTTTAAGCATAGATACTCAAATATTTTTAAAAGGTAGTTTTACCGCCTTTTGATGGAGAACCCCCTAAAAATCTAGTTTTTGTCAATTTTATTTATTTAATTGGAAAAAATATTCTTATTACTCAGAAGAGGGATATCAAAATTTACTTTGGGTAAACATTTTTTTTATTTTTCTGATAATGTTTAATTTTTAATGAACAGGGAAAAATATTTCATTTTAATTCAAAACTGTGCTTTCATCTGATTTATTTATATGGTTAAATTATCATTTTAAATGGTTTTAATGTTTATTTAGAATATATTTTTAGATTTTAATCCAATTTTTGTCATTGGAATTAATTTCACTTTTTAATTATACTTAAACACGTGTCAATCTTTTGATAGTTATTATTTATTCACAACATGCTTTTTGGTTTTGACAACCAGGAATTAAATTTAAATAAATTTTGGCAACTTTTATGTTTGAATTTGGAAAAATGGATTCTATATTTGGATTAATGGGGTCCAAATTGTGTAAATAGTTAAGTTATATTTTTAGACAATATTAATAGTAACATCAATAAATATTTTATTTACCATGTTTAAAGGGTAATATAGTAAGTAAGGGTTAAAATTAATATTATAATAATATTAAATTAACCTAACACATGTCCTACCCCTATTTTATGATACATGTCCGACCATGGGAATATTCGGTTCAATTTTAGGACCCCATAGAGCCACTTGTAACTGAAAATTACATTTTATAAAAATTAATTTAATGTTAAAGAAAGAAAATGTAACATAAACATATATATTTTAGTAAAAATATTTGTATATGGGGTTATATAAGTTATATTTTCGACTATAAATTTTCATTAGAAATATAAAATTATTTCCCATATCATGGTATATTATTTAAAATTTTAGACATAAAATAAACAAATTTATTTATGACACAATGATGAAGTTAGGATTAACTTTTTAATGAATGTTTAAAATAAATGAGATTATAAATAATAAAATAAATTTATTTTAAAACTTTATATTCCATAAAAAAATTTATGGATTATTATTAATTTTTAGATTTTCATTAATTATGATTTTTTTGAATTTATCGAGTTGATATGGATTTTTAAAAAGGCATTATTTGGATATTATAAAAATTGACATAAATGAGGTTTTAAATCAATTAAAATTTTATTAAATGATAAAATAGTCCTCAAAATATAATATTTGGCCCAATGAAATATATGATGTTAGAAATGTCATTAATGACCCATTTTAGTACTTTTTTAATTTTTTAGTTAATATATTAACCATATAGTATGAATATACAAGAAGACAAGGGAAAAGTTAAATTAGATAACTAAGGGTTAATGCAAAAATGATATGGTTACTTTTATGTTCTAAACAAGTCTAAAAACCATTGTATAGAATAATAGAGAACAATAATCACCTAATATTATAATTAAATGAGTTGGAGACATTTTGAAATTGATATTATGTTTATAATAAAATAATACTTTCAAATATTCATAGAGAGCCCCTCCTCCCTGTTATAAAAGGACACCACCTCTAACCCATTACTCACACCTATCAGGCCCAATGGATCGTACAAACTCTACAAAAATAAGCTCCCAACATACCTCTATTACTACTAGAATAATTACCCTCAGTAGAAGGAAATTAAATGGAGCCCTTTGGTTAAAATCAAAAGATGTTACCCCATTTGAGGTAATGTCTTCTCTCAAGTTATTTTCTTTTATTTTCCTTCTCCACTCCCTATTCTCTTCTCATTATTTTTTACAAAAAAACACCAGTATATTAAATATACTAGGTTTTTGTTATTATAATTATTTTAAATACACTTCCACACAACTCCATCAAATGGATATGAACGTACTATTTCTAGGGATAGTGAACTACTGTCTCATAAAACGATAATTATTCAATTATCTCCTATCGCATCTCATGGTGGAAAGTATGATGGAAATGAAATTATATATCATAAATATAATATTTATTATATATATATATATATATTATTCATTAATTCTAATTTAGAACAAACCTTTATGGTTTTTATGTTTGTATATATATAAGATAATTTAATTTGAGGAAGTGTGGACTACCGCCCCTTCAAAGTGATATGAATCATTCATGTTATACATGGAACATATAAGGGTTGGAATTAATGAAATTATGTAACATATATAATATATAAATTATAATGGAATTATAATATCCCTATGTGTTATTTATTTTTCAATTCTTTAAATATGAAAAAGAAATGAAAGTAGCGTTCATGTGTACGTACGACTTACCATCTCCATGAACGGTGCATTTAAATTCTTATGTCCAAATGATATATAAATTATTAAATACATATATACTGGATATATATGATATCTAAATAATTAATATCATTCTTGAGATAATTTACTTTCTACCACATGGACAATTTGTAATTATAACTAGTTCGTTTTCGACTCAAGTATCCAATATCGAAAAAACGATCGATATTAACTTAAATAATTATATAATTGTTATAACATGGTACTAAGTGTTATAAAAGGATTAATACAACTGAGAATGGATTTTAATAAAGTAGAAATTAACTTAAGTTTATTATTCAGAAAATTAAATAACGAATGAGTCATGTCAGACAGGAGGTAAGGGAAACTCCCACCGTCTTATTTTTGTCAAAAACTTATTTTATGTTATATCTTTAAATTTAAATTTTCAAATCTTGGGATATTTTATTAAAAATCCTTATTTATGTACATTTTATTTCCATGTTATTAGAGACCCTTTTTCTCTCTCATCAACTCATTTTCAGAATTTTTAAGTGAAACTGTTAGGCTACTGAATTTTTTGTAAGGGAACTTCTTAACAAAATTTCCATTCATTAGGTTAATATTTACTTCTTGATTATGTCATGATATGAATATATGTGAATGACCTGTGATTTTTTTTACACTTAATATCTACTCATATTTGGTGTATTTATATTTTCACATAGAATTATATCATTGATTTATCCTTAATCTCATGACACAATCTTTGTAAGGGACTACATCTAAATCTCCGTTCATTGAGACATATCTTGATATTGTGAACATTTATTATCCTATAAGGTGTATATACAACCCTTTTGACATTTTATATCATGAATTTATAAATTCTCATTATATTTATAGATTTCTTTTATGTTATTACTTAATTATTTTTATTCATGATTTTATCATGTGGTAAAGGATTCTTTAACTAAAAAGCCATTTTAAATGTTTTAATGATTTAATCTCCTAAATCCCCATATTTCACGTCCATGTTTTAGTAATGAGTTTAAGGATTTATTTATATGGATATGAGTTTTTTAAAGTGTAAAATTCTTTCAAAAGTTTCCTTGTAGTATGAGGCTCTTTGATGAAAAACTATTATTTTTGAATATTTTAAATGAATTGATATATCAATATCTTGATGTAATATCTTGTGAATGAAATGTTGAACTTTTATCATTAATTTATTCTTGTTTTATATGTTATAAATATGTTATCAGTCTTGGTAATTGTTTATGTATACGGGTGGTTCCGTGATAAACCATGGGTGGGTGATCCCGAGATAGCTCTCCAATGCATTGGGTAAAATGAAAAAGGTAAAAGTTAATGTTTCTTTTAAGAGATTTAGGGAATATACTATAATGGGTATTCCAAATTTAACTCTCTATGTATCTGTGAAAGCTAAAATGTATGTATGTTATGGATGCCAAAAGTTAACTTTTTTGATTATTTATTTGTAGGTCATTTTCATAAATCTTATGATTTTGTGAGGTATGTTAAAGAGATTATATTTTATGATTGAAAAGTATTATTTCATTGATTTGTATGTATTCATGGACTAATGGTTCTTTCCTTATTTTATATCCCTTACTTAGATATTTATTCTCATCCAATTTTTTTGAATTTTTTTTACATAGGACATAAATATGAATTGGGTCAATGATGGGATCAATAAAATTCATGTTTTCTAAAACATCGAACTAGACATGTTTCTATTTGTTAGAGTATTTATTTTAGGAAGAAAATGGATACTGATTATAAATGTATACATGTAATATTCATGTTGTTATGTATATGTTATGACCTAATTTTATAATTCTCTAAACATGAAAATGTCATTAATGTAAATTATTAACTTAATTCAAGATTGTGTATTGATTAAGACTGCGGCCTTATTGTTGGCATCCATGGTCATTTTAGAAAACTTTAGTAATTACGAGTTTTCATTAAACACATGGTTAGTCCCAATTTCTATTCTTTCAGTTAAATCCTTATTTTATAACATTTTTATATCAAGGAAAGTCAGTTATAAATGGTAGGAAGAGGATCTCAAAAACAATTCTTATCTCTTCAGGATGAAATTCTTTTATTAATTATGGCGAAGTCATGTTAGGATGACTGTGAAACTTTTTCTAGTGTACGACTCAATTTCTAGTAGTTTTTTGAGATATCAAACACTTCTACCTTACATCAATACCATGATGGATCATGGGTTGTATTATATAAAATCTTATTTTCTCAATATTCTCATATTTTCAAGACAGGTATATATTATCAAGGAATTTTCAAATATTTTACATTATCAAAAGATTTTAAAGCATAGTATGATTTTGAAAAAGGTGATGAAGAAGGAGACCCTTATGAAACCTATTTATATTTTATTTTAAAATATATTCTCTCAGAACATACTTATGGTATTTTAAATGGACCATTATTGAATGTTTCAACTCAAAAAAGGTTTAAAGTTTCTATAAAAATCATTTTTTGGAATATTTTTTTAAAGTATATGTCATACATGATTATTTTACAAAAACTATTTTTATACAAACACCCTTATGACCCAAGTTGTAAAAGGTGTATTAGAATGAAGGAAGAAAATGATTTTCATGGTTCTCTAAATCATTGTGGCAATGCACCAAAATTTCACCTATGTGAACAAGATAAAGATGAAACCATGTGGACACCATGATCAAGCTATGATGTTAATTTTTTGGGAGTAGTGTTATTTTAGGGAAGTGAAATAAAAAAATTACAATATATATAAGACTTCAGGAATTTAGATGTTGAGGTATTAATGAGTTGGGATGTAAATGATAGATATATGAAAAACTTTGTGGTTAGAACATGTCAGGTTTATTTTTTAGTTTTATATAAATAGACAATACGTAATATGGGTGACAACCAGTCGCATCCGGAAAGGCCGTAGGAATTGAACCCACGAACGAAGGGTGACTAGAGTCCATCGCCTACCACTGGCCTACGTGAAGTCCCTGGTTAGTATAACATATTAGTTTTAGTTAAATGATTTTATTGATCTAGAATAATTTGATTTGGGATCTTAGGTTTCATAAAACGGATATCCTTAGTAAGGGAAAACGATTTAGTGATTAAGTGATAAAGGTTATTTTGGAAGACATTCTCTCTTTTGGAGAAACATTATATGCCTAAGGAAAATAGAATAATTTGGGATTTTAATTTAGGAGTAATGGTTGAATTTTGTTTTGGAAGAATCTATGTTTTTATTACAGACATAAGACGATTTGGATTATTTATAGAAATGATTAACCTACCATAAAGAATATGTGATTTGGTTAATTACACTTCAGTATGAGACTTTAAGAGTAGTAGATGTTAATTTATGATTAAAGTTAAGATTTTCTATAGAAGACTATATGATTTAATTCCTCTAAGCATTGGGTTTCAATCTTATTTTGGATTACATTGATGGATATTAAGGACAATTTTGTATTGAATGGTCTTTATTGATCATTGGTTATTGTTTGTTCAATTTTGAAGATTAAGAGTGGTTTTTGTTTTTATAAAATATTATCAATTTTTCTGATTATATGATCCTATAATAACCATTTTTGTTTTGGTTAATGTCTAAAGGCATGGGAAATATACAGTTCATCTTTTTTGGATTTTTTGATTCTCTATAAGTTGATTCTAGCGCTTCAGGTGTGACCAAGTCATCTTGAATTCACATCATTTGGAGAAAAGATGAGTTTTTGGTATAAAATTATTAAAGGATAAAACTCTACATGAAACGTAAATATATTCCTTTTATCCTTAGTCTATCTCATAAAAATATTCTACAACATTATGAAATGGAACTTAAAACAAAAATTTTGTCCGTTTAATTTTTGTACTCGGAATCTAATGATCATTTAACCCATCAAAATGTTGTGGTTTTCTTGTGCTTAATTTTCTCTTGATCACGTTTTCTATCACTCTCCATCAGAACATGACACTTAGTTTATCTTCCATATCCATGATTTCCTACATGGAATACTTGTATGCATTATCTTGGGTGACCTTGGTACTTATCTTTCTTTCTTTTAAATTGTTATTTTTATTGACACTTTTTCTTATGTGGGACTTCTGATGATGTTTCCGAGCCTAATCGTAAAATTGTGAGGATGCAATTCCCAAAAGGGGCGAAGGGTGTGGCATACTAGGTAAATAAAGAATAAGATATTTTCATATTTATCAATATTTATGAATTAAATATAAATTTAATTTCATTGTGATTCTGTGTCTGATAGATTAATCAACAACAACAACAAGTTTCTTTGAAATCTTACATTGCACACAACTTTGAGTTATACCGAAAAATAATATAATAGTATTATTATTTTAAATAGTAGTTAACACCTAGCCATTGTACTGGAATAAATGAACATAACAGTATAAAATATGATTAAACATGTTTTTAAATGTTTTTACATTTATCCAATAAAATTTAGAGGCATAAAATGAGAATGAATCTAATTTTATGCATAAATACTCTAATATTTTTAAAAGGTTGTTTTACCACCTATTGATGGAGAACCCTATTTAAATATTGTTTTTTTAAATTTAATATGTTTCATTTGAAAAAATAAACATATTCTTTAGAAGCTGGATTTAAAAATTTATTTTAGGTAAATGTTTGGTATTTTTCTGATAAAGTTAATTTTTAATGAATAGTGAAAAATATTACATTTTAAATCAAAACTGTCTTTTAATCTCATTTATTTATGTGGTTTGATTATCTTTTTAAATGGTTTTAAAGTGTAATTAGGTTATATTTTTACCATTTAATCCAATTGTTTTCATTGTTAGTAATTTCACCTTTTAGATAAACGTAAACTCATGTCAATATTTTAAAAGTAATTTTATTTAAAGACAAACTTTTTTGTTTTGAAAATGGGAATTAATTTTAAATTAATTTATGAAACTTCTATATTTTTAATTAGGAAAAATGGTTTCCGTATTTGGAATTAGGAGGTCCAAATTGTGTGAATAGGTATCTTATATTATTATACAATATGAATAGTAACTTTAGTAAATATTTTATTTTCCATGGTAGAAGGGAAAATATGGTCAATAAGGGTATAAAATAATATTATAATAATATTAAATTACCCTAACACATGTACTAAGACTATTAGATGATACATGTCCAACCATGATCATCCTTGGGTCGATTTTGGGACCCCATGGAGCCACTTGTATGTAAAAATGACATTTTATAAAAATTAATTTAACGGAAAACGTAACATAAACATATATCTTTTAGTAAAAAACAATTATATGGGGTATTATAAGTGACATTTTCCACTATAAATATTTATTATAATGATGAAAATATTTCCTAAATCGGGGTAATTAATTAAATTTTTTTTACATCGAATAAATGATTTTATTTATGACATAGTATTTATGTTGTGATTACCTTTTTATTAAATGTTTTAAATAAATGAGACTATAAATATTAAAATAAATTTATTTTGGAACTTTTTATGCAAAACAAAAATTTTATGGATGATTATTACTTGTTATATTTAAATTAATATTGTTTTTTAATTGATCATGTTGTTATGGATTTTTAAAAACTCATGATATGAGTAGTATAAAATAGACATAAATGAGTTTTTATATCAATTAATTTTTTATTAATTGATAAATAGTCCTAAAAATCTAAAATTCTTCCAAATTAAATATATGATGTTAGAAATTTCATTAATTATCCATTTTGGGTCTCTTGGAAATTTTTAGTAAATATATTAACCATATAGTATGAATATACAAGATAACATGGTAAAAGTTAAATTAGTTAACTATGGGTTAAAAGAAAACGATAAGGATAATTTTATGCCCAGAACATGTCTAAAACAAATTGTATGAATATATTTGAAAAAATACTCACTATTATAAATAAATGTGTTGGGGACCTTTTGAAATCAAAATTCAGTTTATAATAAAATAATACTTTCAAACTTTTCTAAAGACTCCATCCTCCATCTTATAAAAGGACACCTCCTATAACCCATTACTCACATCTCTAAAGCCCCTTGGATCACCCAAAATCTCCCCAAATAAGCTCCCAACATCCATCTATTCCCCCTAGAAGCCTTACCCTAAGCAGAAGGAAATTTAAGAGACCCCTTTGGCTCGAATCAAAACATGTTACCGGATTTTAGGTAATGTCTTCCCTCAAGTTATTTTCTTTTATTTTCCTTCTCCACTACCTATGCTCTTATTATTCTTTGTTTATATAACAACACCAGTATATTAAATATACTAGGTTGTTTTAATGATAATTATTAAAAATAAACTTCCACAGAACTCCATCAAATGGATACTATAAGGACCCGGCCTTAAAACATTACATAATCTTGAATTAAATGAATAATTCACATTGATGATCTTTTTAGGTTTATAGTTTTAGAGAGTTTGGCCAAAAATATTATATTTCAAAATATTACAAAGTAGACACTTCTACCCAGTATCCATTTTTTTACAAAAAATGAACTCTTGAAAAAAAGAGTCGTGTCTAGTTCCATGTTTAAGACAGCAAGAATTTTCCTTGATCCCATCCTTGACCCTATTCAACATTATGTCCTGTGAAAAACAATTCAAAAACTTGGGATGAGAATAAAAAGCTCAGTAAGGGATACACAATGAAGTAAAGCTATTAGTTTTTCAAAACAACAAGTAAACCATGAATACTTTAACATAAGTAATACTTTTCACTTTTATGAAGTAGTAAATACTCTTCACTGAATAAAATATCATTACTTCCCCTTTTGTAACCAAAAGATTACCATAAAACCCAAATAAGGAACACATAACTTATAAAGGTAACTTGGGACATAAACATACATAAATGGAATAACCATACGGTTGACTGCCACACATATCACTAAATATAATAGCCATACGACCGACTTCCATACCCAATGCATTGGAGGTTATAACATAACCACCCGTCCTAGTATTCACGACACCACCCGTCATATGGTTTATCACGTAACCACCCATAAAATGTCCAAATACCATTATAACACAAAAAATATTTCAAATATAAACATTTCACCAAAAACATCTCATTTGAAATCACAAGAAGTAATTTCAAGATATTGAAATAATCAATCCATTTTCAAAAACCATTTAAAAAAAAGGATTTTTGAATCAATGTGTCACATACTATTTTGAAGATTTTAATGGAATTATAATTTTAATACATTAATTTCCATATAAATAAATACTCAAAACCATTTTTAAAACTTGGACATTAAATATAAATATTTATAATGATAAATCATTAAAACATTTTAAAATGATATTTTTGTAAAAGAGTTTTTAACAAAATGAGAGACTCTTGAATACAAATAATTGCAGAATAACATTTAAACAACACATTATAATATCATGAGAATAAATGAATTCATGATATAATATGTCAAAGGACAGTATATACACCATATAAGAGTGGATTTTGTGCATAACAAAAATGAAGTCTCAATGGAAATGTAAATTGAGATGAAATCCCTTATAAAGATGGTATCCTTAAATTAAGGATAAATCAATCTCATAATTATGTGTGAGAAATATAAATACACCCAATATAAGTGGATATTAAATGCAAAACAGTCATAGATCATTCACACATATTCATAGGATTACATATTCAAAAATTACAAGTTGAATCCAATGAATTGAAATTGGGTTAAGAAGTTCCCTTGTAAAAATTCGACACACTAACGATGTCACTTTAAAATTCAGAAAATGAGTTGATGAGATAAAAAATGGAATCTCATCACTTGGATATAAATTTTAAATCAACAAGGATATAGAAGAACATATCCCAACCTAATAAGATTTAAATTAAAAGACATAACAAAAATAAGTCTTTTATAAAGAGAGGAGGGTGAAAGGTTCCTATACCGATTTGGTAAGTTACAAAACATATGCCACATGAAAGAAGGATCATACAATGAAGCTATAAATACTCATAAATGAAATTATATTACATAAAGATTACAATAATGGGCAGTACATACACCACACAAAAGGAAATAGTGGAAAATATAGCATGAATCTCATGGGAATAAAAAGTGAGACGAAACCCTTTACCACGTTTTATCAATTGAGTCGTATGACAAAAAGTTAATAACAACAAAATTAATCACATAATAGCATGAATATAATAATAATCATGATAATATATATCAAATGGAAGTTCAAAATAAACAACATGAAATGAATAAGTGGCGGACAACGGAAATCTCACTGAATTAAAAGTGAGATAAGAAAATCCCTTACAAAACTTCGGCAGCCGAACGGTGCCTCTTAAAAATTCTTAAAATGAATTGATGAGAGTAAGATGGGGTCTCTCATCATATGAAAAAAAAATTACAGTATGGTGAATATAAAAGAACATAATCCATCATAAGAACATGGAGCATAAAAGAAATTACATAAAAGATATTACTTTAAAAGAAAGAGAGAGGTTGGATCCCTTACCTCTTGTCCGACTTGACTCGATCGTTCTTTAATCTCCTTTAATTGGGGTAACTTCCTTTGGTTGGAACCAAAAGGACTTATTGATGTTCCTTCTTCCTTATTTAAGGCTTATAGGGGGATGAGAGCGATGTAGGGAGCTTAATTGTGCAGATTTTAGACGAGCCAAATGGCTTGAGAGGTGTGAGGAATTGGTTAGAAGTGGTCTTCTTTTATAAGGGGGAGGAGGGGCTCTTTAGGAAAGTGTGAAACTATAATTTTATTATATAATTATATTCGGTTTATAATGGTCCAAAAATAATTAAAGATGAATATAAGATAACTCATGGTCGAAATAAAATCATCCAATCAGAATTTGACATTTTTTGGATATTATTTTAATCATTATAATCTAATTTATTTAAATGATTTATTAATGAGGCAAATACTGCATCATTATAATGTCATAAATAATTTAATTTATTTGTGGTATAAATAATTTATAAAAAACACCATGATGTTTTAAATCTCTTTATCTTTCCAATGAATATTTATAGTTGAATATATGAATTATATAACACCATATAAAAATTAATTACTAAAAGATTTTTGTTAATGTCAATTTTGGCTTTACATGAAATTAATTAATCTAAATTGTCATTATCACAACCAAATGGCTCCATGGGGTCCCAAAATCGACACAAGGATTCCCATGGTAGTTAATGACTCAACCAATAAGGTTTGGACAAGTGTTACAGTAATTTTGAATTATTATAAAATTATTTTTACCTTGAATTAACCAATTTACATTTAACCGTGTCAAATAAAAGTCAAAAGTTACTATTCACAAAAAATTATTTTCATCTCAATGAACCACGTTTTACTTCTTGATAACAACCATGTATGTCGGATTTTTGAAATTCAATTCACAGAAGTGGTAAAATTTCATTTAAATGAAAAAGTCATTTTTTTAACTACCACTTAGTGGTTTCACTATTCATCAAAAAATTGATGTTTTTCAGAAAAAAACCAAAACTTCAGCCTCAGCTATATTTGATATTCAGAATTGAAAAATGATGTCTATTTTTTCAAATTCAAAACATAGAAGTGGCATTAATTAATTTTAATATTAATTCCTGTTATCAAAACAAATAGCGTGTTTTTAAGAAACAATAACTATCAAAAGATTGATATTTGTTTATGTCCAATTTCAAAGTGAAATTAATTCCAATGACCAACATTGGATTAAATGGTGAAAATATATTCTAATTACTCTTTAAAACCAATTAAAACAATAATCTAACCATATAAATAAATTATATTAAAAAACAATTTTGAATTAAAATACAATATTTTTAACTATTCATTAGAAAATGAACTTTATCAGAAAAATTCCAAAAATTTACACAAAGTAAATTTTTATGTCCCCATTCTAAAGAAAGTTTTTATTTGGTCAAATAGAATGTATTAAAGTGACCAAAATTAGATTTAATGAGGGTTCTCCATTAAAAGGCGGTAAATAGGCCTTTTAATGTAAATTATGCTTAAAATTAGATTCATTCAAATTTTAAGCCTCTAACTTTTATTGAATAAATTTAAATACATTTAACAAAAATTTATGATCATATTTTAGTTAGTTTTATTCATTCCCACCAATAAAACATATATGATTTAACTACCATTTAAATTAATAATATTATATTATTAGTGTGCAACGTAAGATTTCAAATAAACCCGTTGTTGCGTATCAGGTACACTATCGAACATAGAAACCCATTTAAAGTAAAATTAATATTTAATTCACAATTATTAATAAATATTAAAATTTCATAATCTTCATTTATTTGAGATGTTATATCCTTCCCCCATTTTGGGAATTGCGTCCTCGCATTTTAAAAATTGGGCTCAGGAACTTCATTGAAAGCCCCATATTGAAAAAAGAGTCAATAAAACTATCACATTAAAATAAAGTAAGGGAAGTACAAAGTTTAACCTAGACAAAAGATACTATTATTCCATGAAAACATGGATATGGAGGAGAAAAAAAACCTTCAAGTTCTAATGGAGAGTGATAGAAAACATGTTTTGGAAAAAGTTAACCACCAGAAATTCACAAACTTGTGATGAGTTAAACAGTCTTTGATTCCCCGGTAGGAAAAGTTAATAGACAATGTTTTTGTTTTAAGTTACTTTTCATTAAGGAATTTATTTATGAGATTAACTAAAAACATAAGGAAATATACTTACTTGTCATGTAGACATTCATCTTTTACTAGATTTCTAACACAAACTCATATTTTCTCCAAACGATGAGTATTCAGGATGACTTTTTTACATTAAAATTGCTATAATCAACTTTGAGAGAATCAAATAATCCAAAAACGATAAACTATATATTTCCCTTGTCTTTAGATATTAACTAAAACCAAAAATTTTAGTACATGATCGGATAATTCCCCTAAAGGAAAACGTTTACATAATAAAAAACTACTCTTAATCTCCAAAATGTTTCTAACAAAACCCAAAGTTCAACAAATACTATTCAATAAAAGGTTGTCCTTAAAATTATTCAAAGTAATCCGAACTAATATTGAAACCCAAATCTCTGAAGGATTTAATCATATAGTCTTCCATGATAAATCATAACATTTATCCCCAAATAACATCAGTTACTCTTAAAATCTCATATTGAAATGCAATTAACCTAATCAAATATTCTCCATGCTAGGTTAATCATTTCCATAGATAACCCAAAATAAACTTATTATGGATTCATAAAATCATATAACTAAATAGTATTAGTAAAACTAACCAGGGACTTCATGTAGTCCAGTGGTAGGCGATAAATACCAGTCGCACTTTGGTTGGGGATTTGATTCTCATAGCTTCGTCTGATGCGACGAGTTGTCACACGGTCTGTGTGTTGTCCCTTTTCAAAAAACTATATAATTTTATAACATTTTAAAAAAGAGATAAATTTATCAAAAATAACCATAGCATATTTTAACCATTAAGGTTTTCTAATAAATTTCATTTTTTATCCCAAAAATGTATTAACCTATTATTTCCTAAAATTAAAGGATCATATAAACCGAAATGGTTCTTTATAAATATATATACAAAAGAAAAGATAATTATTCCTTGAATAAAATTTTCATATATCAAACTTTAGGGTTACACATACTATAAAAATTCTTCTAATGTAATTCCCATCATCGAAAGATCCTTAATATGTTTAAGCATTTCACCATCCTAAAATCTACTATAACTCTTGAATCCCTTATATGTTTACTTCTTACACATTAAACATTCTTCATGATCCATTAACCATAACTTTTCAACTTATTCTGAAATAATTCTTTCCTACAAATAGAATCATGAATCATATCCTAAGATTTAGTAATATAAAAACATATGTTAAGAAATAATCCATACCTTTCATTGGTCGTTGTCAGTTTCTTCATCCTCAATTGGAATGGCATTAGGTATTGGTAAGCAAATATTTTTATGATCCTGGTGATCTCATTCCCGAAACATCTCCACAGGAAACCTGTTTGTATAATGACCATGTACACCACATTTAAAACATTTAATTGGTCCCTCAGAAATAACTTCTTTCCCTTTCCCATAGTCAACTGGATGCTTCCTTTTTCCAGGGGAGGTCCTTGCTTTATGACCTTCATTACCACATCTATAGCATATTCCCGTCCCTTTGAAAGAATTTTCCTAGGTGTTTCTTTCCACATTCTTGACACATAGTATTTTGAACATACTTACCTTTATGATTATTACCTAAAGTTCCGTATAGATTTGTTTCTTGAATATATGATGCCTTATAAAAATCACCAAGTTTCATGTTTTCAATCATGACTCTAGATAGTTGGTTAAGAATAAACACAAGAGTTTTAATTTCATCTCTCATTTCATTCGGTTTCTCATTCATAAAACCGTCACCATTTTCTTCACATCCACTATTACATTGGTGCCTGCTAGATCCATCCATTTACTAAAACCAAAAAGGTCAGCGTGAGTATATCAGTAAAATCATCGTATAATATATTATGAGGAGGGTAAATACTTATTAATGTTATCTTAAACTCATTCAAAATAACTATGACCCTTTCTAATATGCTAAACATTATGGTTATTTTACTTATTCTTAGATAACACCCTAACCTCTAAAGTTGTCTAAACTTACCTCTGATACCAACTATAAGGACCCGACCTTAAAACATTACATAATCTTGAATTAAATAAATAATTCACATTGTTGATATTTTCAGGTTTATAGTTTTAGAGAGTTAGGCCATAACTATTACATTTCAAAATATTATAAAGTAGACACTTCTACCCAGTATCCATTTTTTTTACAAAACATGAACCCTTGAAAAAAATATTCGTGTTTAGTTCCATGTTTAAGACAACATGAATTTTCCTTGATCCCATCCTTGACCCTATTCCACATTATGTCCTGTTAAAAAAATTTCAAAAACTTCGGATGAGCATAAAAATCTCAGTAAGGTACACACAATGACGTAAAACTGTTAGTTTTTCAAAACAACAAGTAAACCATGAATACTTTAACATAATTAATACTTTTCACTTTTATGAAGTAGTAAATACTCTTCACTGGATGAAAGATCATTACTTACCCATTTGTAACCAAAATATTACCATAAAACCCATATAAAGAACACATAACTTATAAATGTAACTTGGTACATAAACATATATAAATGGAATAACCATACGGTCTACTTCCACACATATCAATAAATGGAATAGCCATACGGCCGACTTCCATACCCAATTCATTGGAGGTTATAACGTAACCACCCGTCCTGGTATTCACGACACCACCCATCATACGGATTATCACGTAACCACCCGTAAAATGTCCAAGTACCATAATAACACATAAAATATTTAAAATATAAACATTTCACCAATAAAATTTCATTTGAAATCACAAGAAGTAATTTCAAGATATTTAAATAATCAATCCATTTTCAAAAACCATTTAAAAAAAGATTTTTGAATAAAAAGTGTCACATATCATTTTGAAGATTTTAGTTGAATTATAATTTTAAAACATTAATTTCCATATATAGATAAATAATCAAAACCATTTTTAAAACATGGACATTAAAGATAAAGATTTATAATGATAAATATTTAAAACATTTAAAAATGATATTTTTGTTAAAGAGTTTTTAACAAAATGAGAGACTCTTGAATACTAATAATTGCGGAATAAAATTTAAACAGAACTTTATAATATCATCAGAATAAAGGGATTCATGATATAATATGTCAAAGGACAGTATATACACCATATAAGTGTGGATTTGGTGCATAAAAAAATGAAGTCTCAATGGAAATGTAAATTGAGATGAAATCCCTTATAAAGAGGTATCCTTAAATTAAGGATAAATAAATCTCTTAATTATGTGTTAAAATATAAATACACTCAATATAAGTGGATATTAAGTGTAAAAAAATATGAGTTAATTCACACATATTCATAGGATGACATATTCAATAAGTACAAGTTGAACCCAAAGAATTGAAATTGGGTTAAGAAGTTCCCTTGTAAAAATTCGACAGCCTAACGACGTCACATTAAAATTCAGGAAATGAGTTGATGAGATAAAAAAGGGAATCTCATCACTTGGATATAAATTTTACATCAATAAGGATATAGAAGAACATTTCCCAACATAATAAGATGTAAATTCAAAGACATAACAAAAATAAGTCTTTTATAAAGAGAGGAGGGTGAAAGGTTCCCTTACCAATTTGGTAACTTACAAAACATATGCCGCATGAAAGAAGGATCATACAATGAAGCTGTAAGTACTCATAAATGAAATTATATTACGTAAAGAGTTCAATCATGGGCAGTACATACACCACACAAAAGGAAATAGGGGAAAATATAGAATGAATCTCACGGGAATAAAAAGTGAGACGAAACCCTTTACCATGTTGTAATCAACTGAGTCGTATGACCAAAAGTTAATAACTGCAAAATGAATCACAGAATATCATGAATATAATAAGAATAATGTTAATATATATCAAATGGCAGTGTACAATACACCACATGCAATTAATAATTGGCGAACAATGGAAATCTCACGGAATTAAAAGTGAGATAAGAAAATCCCTTACAAAAATTTGGCAGCCTAACGGCGCCTCTTAAAAACTCTTAAAATAAATTGATGAGAGTAATAGGGGGTCTCTCATCACATGAAAATAAAAATTACAGTATGGTGAATATAAACTAACATCCTCTAACATAAGAACATGGAGCATAAAATAAATGACATAAAAGATAGTACTAGAAAATAAAGAGAGACGTCGGATCTGTTACCTCGTGTCTGACTTGACTCGATCATTCTTTAATCTCCTTTAATTGGGGTAAATTCCTTTGGTTTGAACCAAAAGGACTTCTTGAAGTACCCTATTCCTTAGGTAAGGCTTCTAGGGGGAGGATAGGGATGTAGGGAGGTTAATTGGACAGAGGTTGGATGAGCCAAATGGCTTGAGTGGTGTGAAGAATTGGTTAGAAGTGGTCACCTTTTATTTAGGAAAGTGTGAAACTATTATTTTATTATACAATTATATTATCTTTATATGGTCCAAAAATCATTAATGATGAAGATAAAATTACTCATGGTCTAAATAAAATCATCTAATCATAATTTGACATGTTTTGGATATTATTTTAATCATTATAATCTTATTTATTTAAATGATTTATTAATGAGGTAAATAATGCATCATTTTTATGCCATAAATAATTTAATTTATTTGTTGTCTAAAAATTATATAACAAATACCATGATGTAGGAAATACATTTAGCTTTCCAATTAATATTTATAGTCAAATTTATGAATTATATAACATGATATAAAATCAATTACTAAAATATTTTTGTTAATGTCAATTTTGTCATTACATTTAATTAATTAATCTAAATTGTCATTATCACAACCAAGTGGCTCAATGGGGTCCCAAAATCTACCCAAGGATTCCCATGGTCGTTAATGACTCATCCAATAAGTTTTCGAAAAGTGTTAAAGTAATTTTGAATTATTATAATATTATTTTTACCTTGAATTAACCTATTTACCTTTAATCGCGGTAAATAAAAGTCAAAAGTAACTATTCACCAAAATTATTTTCATCTTAATGAACCAAATTTTACTACTTGATAAAAACCATGTATGTCAGATTTTTGAAACTCAATTCACAGAATTGGTAAAATTTCATTTAAATTAAAAAGTTAATTTTTTTAACTACCACTAAGTGGATTCACTATTCATAAAAAAATGATGTTTTTCAGAAAAATACCAAAAATTAAGCTGAAGCTATATTTGATATTCAGAATTAAAAAATGATGTCTATTTTTCCAAATTCAAAACATAGAATTTGAATTTACTAATTTTGAAATTAATCTCTGTTATCAAAACAAATAGCGTGTTTTTAAGAAACAATAACTATCAAAAGATTGATACTTGTTTATGTCCAATTTCAAAGTGAAATTAATTCCAATGACAAAAATTGGATTAAATGGATAAAATATATTCTAATTACACATTAAAACCAGTTAGAAGGATAATCTAACCATATAAATAAATTAGATTAAAACACAATTTTGAATTAAAATACAATATTTTCCACTATTCATTAGAAAATGAACTTTATCAGGAAAATTCCAAAAATTTACACAAAGTAAATTTTGATGTCCCAATTCTAAAGAAAGATTTTATTTGGTTAAATAGAATTTATTAAAGTGACCAAAATTAGATTTAATGAGGGTTCTCTATTAAAAGGCGGTAAATCGGCCTTTTAATTTAAATTATGCTTAAAATTAGATTCATTCATTTTTTAAGCCTCTAACTTTTATTGGATAAATTTAAATACATTTAACAAAAATGTATGAGAATATTTTAGTTAGTTTTATTCATTCCCATTAATACAACATCTAGGAGTTAACTACCATTTAAAATAATAATATTACATTATTAGTGTGCAACGTAAGATTTCAATGAAACCCGTTGTTGTGTATCAGGTACTCTATCGAACATAGAAACCAATTTAAAGTAAAATTAATATTTAATTAAAAAATACTAATAAATATGAATATTTCATATTATTCATTTGTCCGGGATTTTACAGATATGATCTTACTGCTTCTGTGGACAGTGAACTACTTCCTCAAAAAACGATGATTGTTCAATTATCACCTACCACCTATCATGGTGTCCATTTTGATGAAAATTAATTTATATATTATATATATGATACTTATTTTATCTCTATGTTTATGTAATTATAATTTAAAACAAACCATTATTCTTTTCATGTGGTATATATATACGATAATTTCATTTGTGGTAGTGCAGACTACCGCCCCCTCAAAGTGATATGACTCGTTTATGTTATACATGGAATGAATAAATAATTAAATTAATGAACTTATTTAACATATATTATATATATATTATAATGTAATTATATTATACCTATGTATCATTTAGTTTTCATTCCTTTGAAGATGAAAAAGAAATTAAAGTAGCGTTCATGCGTACGTATGGCTAACCATCTCCATGAATGATGCATTTCATCTCTGATGTCCAAATGCTATTTATTATTATAAAAACATATATACTAGATATATATATGATATATATTATATCTAAATAATGAACATAATTTTCTAGATAATGTTCTTTTTACTACATGGACAATTTGTAATTATAAAAAGTTTATTTTCAATATAAGTACCCAATATCGACAAAACAATCGATATTAACATAAATAATTATATAATTTTTTATAACATGTTAATAAGTTATATTAAAGGAATAATAAAATTGAAAAAGGTTTTTATGAAAGTAAAAATTAACTTATTTTTATTATTCAAGAAATTAAAGAATGAATGAGTCAAGTCGAACATGAGGTAAGGGAAACTTTCACCATCCTCTTTCTATCAAAGACAACTTTTATGTTGGGATATGTTATTATATATATTTATTTTTGTAAATTTTATTTCCATGTGATGAGAGACCCTTTTTCTCTCTCATCAACTCATTTTATGAATTTTTATGTGACGTTGTAAGGATGTAGAATTTTTGTAAGGGAACTTCTTAACCCAATTTCCATTCATTGGGTTAATCTTCTACTTCTTGATTATGTTGTTATATGAATATGTGTGAATGATATATGATATTTTTACACTTAACATCTATTTATATTTGGTTTATTTATATTTTTCACACATAATTATTTCATTGATTTATCCTTAATATCATGATACAATCTTTGTAAGGGACTACGTCTCAATCTCATTTCATTGTGATATATCTTGATATACTCCACATTTATTATCTTATATAGTGTATATAAACACATTTCTACATTTTATATAATGAATTTAAACATTCTCATGATATTTTTTTTATTTGATGTTATTATTTAATGATTTTTATTCAATATTTTCTCAAGTGTTAAAGGATTCTTCATCTAAAACATCATTTTAAATGTTTTAAAGATTTAATTTTCCGAATCCTTTTCTTCCATGTCCATGTTTTTGAAATTATTTTAAGGATTTATTTATATTGAAATGATTGTTTTAAAGTGTAAAATACTTATAAAAGTTACAATGTGGTATGAGACACTTTGATTCAACATTCTTCTTTCTGAAGTTTTAAATGAATTGATTAGGTCAATATCTTGAACTGCTATCTCATGAATGCAATGTGGAAATGTTATCTTTACTTACGATTGTTTTATGTGTTATGAATATGTTATGGTTATTGGGCATTGGGTACATATATGGGTTTTTTCGTGATAAACCTAGGGTGGTTGATCCTGAGATAGCTCTCTAATGCATTGGGTAATGTGGCGGTGGAAAACTTTAATGTTTCTCCTAATAGATTTAGGGAATATACTGTGTTGGGTATTCCATATGTAACTGCCTATGTAGCTATGAATGTTACAATGTAAGTATGTTATGGATGCCACAAGTTACCTTTAGGATTTATTATTTCTATGTGATATTCAAAAATCTTATGATTTTATGAGGTATGTTAAAGGGATTATGTTTTATGATTGAAAAGTATGACTTATTTGATTTTTACGTATTCATGGAATATTGTTTATTTCCTTTTATTATATCCCATAGTGAGATTTTTAGGCTTATCCAAATTTTTGGAAATGTTTTCCACATGACATAAAGATGAATAGGGTCAATGAATTGATCAAGAAGAAGTCATGTTGTCTAAAACATGGAATTAAACATGTTTATTTTTTTTAGATTTTTTATTTTATGAAAAAATGGATACTGTGTATAAGTGTCTACATGTAATATTCAGGTTGTTATGTATAAGTTATGACCTAATTCTCTAAATCTTTAAAACTAAAAATATAATCAATGTGAATTATTAAATTAATTCAAAATTATGTAATGTTTAAGGTTGGGACCTTATAGAAACTACATCCATTGATTTTGTCATAGTGAAAACCTCATTGATAGTAATAACTGAAAATGAATAAAGATAATTCTTATTAATTTTAAGTAATGTATCTAGCACTTGATACCACTAAATGTCGAAATAGTTTAAATCTGTGGGTAGAAACCCCTCTGATTTTTGCAACCAAACATGAAGGGTTTGTTTCCAACTAATTTGTCCCATGAGACCTATTGATGGATCGGGGGGCTTCAGCGGGCCCCACCCATCGTTGTGAGTCCAAAAAATTCTTCATACATATATCTAATACAAGTAAAATATTCCTTCTCAATAATTGTATATTTTAGAGAATATATATTAATCAAAGTATGTTGACATAAATAAAGATATTTTTAAATGAGTCCATTTAAATATTCTTGAGGAAATAATCCTTAAACATTCCAAAGTGTCCCATACCGCAGAGAAACATTAAAATCATAATCCCATAGAATTCCATGAGAATAAAGAGACTCTTGATATGATATACAAAAGGTCAGTACATACACCACATGTAATAAGTATGTGATGAATGTGGAATATATCTCATGAATGATAAAGCGAGATGACAAAAATCCTTTTTTACACTAGAAAGAAGTGTTATATTAGAAAAACATATGTAATTGCCATGAAATTTTATTTTAAACATGTATGACACAGAAAATAAAAGTTAATTTAAATGAAATTATATTTTAGGCTTAAATAAAGTATTATTGGGGTGAAATAATTTAAAAATAGTTTTTAAAGAAGCTTTAGAAATAAAAAAATTTAGTGCGGTTTAAATAATTCTTTAGAGATATTTTAAAATGCAAAAGAATGTTTCCTTTCATAAAACAAAAACTTAACAAAAATATATTTTTCACTAAAATTGTGTGATTGTTGAATGATAAATATGTCTTAAAACATATTATATAGTGATCTTGAAAATAGGTATGAATTCGAGAAGATCCTGGAATCGAGCATGTGTTTCAGGAAGAATTTTTGAAATATTCTTTCAAAACATATAACATTCGATAAATGAAAGTAGGATTATGGTTGGTACACATATATAGAAAATTAACACAGAATTTATGAGGAGTACATAAGAATAAATAAGAATATCATTGAGGTAAGTAGATAATAACATTAACTTGAATGAAAATGTAGGTTCTGGTAGAAAATAATTAAACACTTATAATTAATCAAACCATATTCCCAAAAATTAGTAATCATAAATGATACATTTATTTTCATGATATGAAACCTAAAGTGTAATTATACATAAACCATACACAACTAGTAGTAGTGAATACATAATATCTCACAAAAATGGAATTGAGATGAAGAAACCCCTTACCTTAAGTCTGATGGTGTTCTTCACTTGATCTTAGTGTCCTTGATAACCAAATTAAATTCATTAATTAATATATATAGAACCTATTATTTATTTAATTTATTTATTTTAACCTTATTAGGTTTATTCATGTAACACCCCAAGCATCCATGGTACGCTTCTGTTTCAATAATGCAATACCTTGCATTGCACGCAAGTTCAAGATTCTAACACACCGCGACCAATCAAAGTAGCCGTTATGAATATTAATACCCAATTTTTCAAATTATATAAATTTTATATTTCAAAATGGAATTCATTTTTGTATTCAGAATATCGAAATTATCCTAAGTTGAATTTTGTGTAATTTTCTAAGAACATCTAATTTTCATTGAATAGAAAAAATACTTAAAAAAACTTTTTTAATCAAATTAATTTATAGTGATAAATTATACTATTGTGTGGTTTTAAATTATATTTAGAATTTTTTTTACCATTTTATCCAATGGTGGTCACTAGAATTAATTTCACTTTGAAATTGGACATAAACAATTGTCAATCTTTTGATATATATTATTTCTTAAAAACACGCTATTTGTTGTGACAGCGGGAATTAATTATTAAATTAATTAATTCAACTTATATGTTTTGAATTTTTTAAAATATACATAATTATTTAATTAGGAATAATAAATTTATCTTAGGGTGAATTTTTGGTATTTTTTTGAAAAACATTAATTTTTAATGAATAGTAAAACCACTAAGTGGTAGTTAAAAAACTAATTTTTCGATTAAATAAAACTTTACCACTTTTGTGAATTGAATTTAAAAAATCCTAAATACATGGTTTTCATTATTAAGTAAAATGTGGTTCAATGGGATGAAAATAATTTTGGTGAATAGTAACTTTTAAGTTCTATTAATCGCGATTAAAGGTAATTAGTGTAATTTAAGGTAAATATAATGTAATAATAATATGAAATTACCTTTACACTTGTCCTACCTTTATTGGATGAGTCATTTCAGACCAATACAATCCATGGGTCAAATTGGGGACCCCATGGAGCCACTTGGGTAAGAAAATGACATTAAAAACTTTTTATTTAAAGTAAAGATAAAATTGTCACAAAAATGTGTTGTTTTACTAAAATAATTATTACATGAGGTTATATAAGTTAACTTTTCGACTGTAAATATTCATTATAAATATAAAAATATTTCCTACATCATTGTATTTTTTTATAATTTTTAGACATTAAATAAACTAAATTTTTTATAACACCATGATGATGCAACGATTACCTCATTAATTAACGATTTAAATAAAATGAAAAGATAATGTAAAATATAAGACTTAAACTTGTCAAAAACCTATTTAATGATTATATTTATAACCCTTATCACCTTATCCTCGAAATATATAATTTTGGGACCTTTGAAATCTGAAAAGAACTTCATAATAATGTAACATTTCATGACTTTCCAAGAGTGCCCCTCCTCTCCTCTTATAAAAGCCCCCCGCCCCCACTACCACCTTATTAACACCTTACAAGCCATTTGGCTCGTCCAACCTCTGCTAAATTACTCTCTAAACTTCCCTATATTACTCATAGAAGCCTTACTTTGGGTAGAAGTCTTTCCAAGGAAGCCTTTGGCTCAAATCAAAAAGAGTTGCCCGATTTTACGGTAATGTCTTCTCTTATGTTATTTTGTTTTATTTCTCTTCTCCAACCCCTTAAACTCTTTTTATTCTGTTATTTTGTGAACAAACCAGTATCGTAAATATGATAGGATGTTTTTATGATAAGTATTTTATTTAAACTTACACACACCTTCGTCTAATGGTTAAAAAACATATTGTGTCTGTGGATGGTGAATTACTACGTCACCAAACGATGATTGTTCAATATTCTTTTAACACCTCTCATGGTGGCCATTATGATGAAATTATTTTTTTTATATGATTTATATTATGTTTATGTATTCTTTATTCTTCTGTATTTTTCATTTATGGCATACCTTTATGACATCCATTATGGGTAACCATGATAATTGCATTTTAGGAATTGCGGACTACCACCCCCTCAAAGTGATTTGAATTGTTAATGCCATATGTGAGACATATAAAGGATGGAGTTAATGATATTATATATGATATTATACTGGAATTATAATATACCTTTATATAATTATTATTTCATTCCATTTAATACTAAATATAAATGAAAGTAGCGTTCATGCGTACGTACGGCTTACCATCTCCATGAATGGTGAATTTCATTTCTTACCTCTAAATGTAATGTAATATTATAAATGCATGTATCTACTGGATATATATTATATATATGATATCTACCTCATTAATATGATTCTGGAGATAATGGATATTTTACAACATGAACAACTTGTAATTATAAGAAGTTTATTGTTGACTCAAGTACCAAAGATTGACAAAACGACCCTTATTAACTTAAATGACTACATAATGTTCATAACATGGTAATAAGTGATATAAAAGGAATAATGAACATGAAAAGGTTCTTAATCAAGTAGAAATTAACTATAGTTTATTATTCAGTAGATTAAAGAATGGTCGAGTAAAGTTAGACATGAGGTAAGGGACTTCGTCTCAATCTCCTTTCATTGCGACATATTTTGTTTTATACAAAAATTTCTTTTATATGGTGTATAAACCCCTTTCAAGTTTACTTTTATTCAAAAGAAATATTTTTATACAAATCATTTTTACTAAACGACAAAAGGAATGTTTTGTCTTACGTATGCGGCAACAACGACTTCTCCGCCGCCGGGACCATTATTTGAGTTTCGGCTTCCTCTACAAGCCATAACTTTTTTTAAATGAAAAATAAATACCATGTTTTACTTTTCTTTTATTTTGGTATTGAAAATGGTTTTGATAATGATTTTTGGTTTGATATCTTGTGATTGAAATGTGAAAATGTTATGTTTCCTTTATTCAAGTTTTATGTGATACGATAATGTTATGGTTTATGATATTCTTAAAACATTTCATATAAGGAATGCATTGGACTTAATAAGTGTCGGGTGGATCCCGCTATAGCTCCTCGATGAATCAGATGGTCTCATGAGAAAAACTAGTGTCTTAGAATGAGGCCTTGACAAAATGTAATTTGTAGTCCTGACACGAGGCCTTGGCTACGTGGTTATGATAGTCTGGCATTATGTATTCCATCATTATGAAAGTGGTTATTGATATTTCATGTGATTATTCGACTAGTTGAATATCCATGTGAATAAGTAAATGGAATTATTTCATTTTATTTTTTCCATATTATGATGAAGTTCATGTTTAATAGGATTTTGTTTTAGTTATACATTGCCTTAAATTTTATGTTTCAAAATGGACTTCATTTTTTTATTTGAAATATCAAAATTATCCTAAGTTGAATTTTGTTTAATTTTCTAAGAACTTCCAATTTTCTATTAATAGACAATATACTTAAAAACAACCTTTTTAATAAAAATAATTTATAGTGATAAATTATACTATTTAGTGGTTTTAAAGTATAATTAGAATATATTTTTACCATTCTATCCAATAGTGGTCACTAGAATTAATTTCACTTTGAAATTGGACTTAAACAATTGTCAATATTTTCATATATATTATTTCTTAAAAATACACTATTTGTTGTGATAGCGGGAATTAATTATTAAATTAATTAATTCAACTTATATGTTTTGAATTTTGTAAAATAGACATCATTTTTGAATATGGAATATCAAATATATCTTAGGGTGAATTTTTGGTATTTTTCTGAAAAACATTAATTTTTGATGAATAGTGAAACCACTAAGTGGTAGTTAAAAAAATAATTTCTCATTTAAATAAAACTTTACCACTTTTGTGAATTTAATTTCAAAGATCTGACATACATGGTTGTCATTAGTAATTAAAATGTTGTTCAATGGGATGAAAATAAATTTTTGTGAATTGTAACTTTTAAGTTCTATTAATCGCGATTAAAGGTAATTAGTGTAATTTAAGGTAAATATAATGTTATAATAATATGAAATTACCTTTACACTTGTCCTACCATTATTGGATGAGTCTTGGCCGACCAAGACAATCCATGGGTCAACTTGGGGACCCCATGGAGCCACCTGGGTAAGAAAATGACATTAATAACATTTTATTTAAAGTAAAAATAAAATTGTCACAAACATGTGTTTTTTAACTAAAAAATTATTACATGGGGTTATAAAAAATACATTTTTGACTAGAAATATTAATTGGAAAGATAAAAATATTTCCTACATCATGGTATTTTTTTTATAATTTTATAAATTATATAAATTAAATTTTTTATAACACCATGATGATGCAACGATTACCTCATTAATTAACTATTTAAATAAAATGAAAATATATTGTAAAATCTAAGACTTACACTTGTAAAAAACCTATTGGATGAGTAGATTTTGAACCCTTGTCACCTTATCCTCAAAATATATAATTGTGGGTCCTTTGAAATCCGAAAATCACTTCATAATAAAGTAACAGTTTCATGACTTTCCAAGAGTGCCCCTCATCTCCTCTTATAAATAGCCCCCACCACTACCACCTTATTCAAATCTTCCAAGCCGTTTGGCTCAGCCAACCTATGCCCAAAAAATCTATAAACTTCCCTCTCTTACTCCTAGAATCCTCACTTTGGGAAGAAGTCTTCCCAAGGAAGCCTTTGGCTCAAATCAAAAAGAGTTACCCAATTTTAAGGTAATGTCTTCTCTTATGTTCTTTTGTTTTATTTAGCTTCTCCAACCCCTTAAACTATTTTTATTCCTTTATTTTGTAACAAAACCAGTATCTTAAATATTATAGGATTTTTTCATGATAATTATTTGATTTACACTTACACACACCTTCATCTAATGGTTAAAGAACATATTGTTTCTGTGGGTGTCGAATTACTGCCTCACGAAACGATGATTATTCAATATTCTTTTAACACCTCTCATGGTGGCCATTATGATGAAACAATTTTTATATATGATATATATTATGTTTATGTATTTCTTATTCCTCTGTATTTTTCATTTATGGCATACCTTTATGAATTCCATTATGGGTAAACGCGATAATTTCATTTTAGGAAGTGCGGACTACCGCCCCCTCAGAGTGTTTTGAATCGTTAATGCCATATGTGGGATGTATAAAGGATGGATTTAATGATATTACATATGATATTATAGTGGAATTATAATATACTTTTATATAATTATGATTTCATTCCATTTAATACAAAATAGAAATGAAATTAGCGTTCATGCGTACGTACGACTTACCGTCTCCATGAACGGTGCATTTCATTTCTTACCTCTAAATGTTATGTAATATTATAAATCCATGTATATACTGGATATATATGATATATATGATATATAAATCATGAATATGATTTTGGAGATAATGGAAATTTTACCACATGAACAACTTGTAATTATAAGAAGTTTATTGTTGACTCAAGTACCAAAGATCGAAAAAACAACTGTTATTAACTTAAATGACTACATAATGTTCATAACATGGTAATAAGTGATATAAAAGGAATAATGAACTTGAGAAAGGTTCTTAATCAAGTAGAAATTAAATCTAGTTTATTATTCAGGAGATTAAAGAACGATCGAGTCAACTCGAACACGAGGTAAGGGACTTTGTCTCAATCTCCATTCATTGAGGCATATTTTGTTTTATACACAACTTTATTTTATACGGTGTATAAACCCCTTTGAATTTTACTTTTATTCAAAAGGAATATTTTTATACAAAGATTTTTTACTAAACGAAAAAAGGAATGTTTCGTCTTACGTATGCGGCGACAATGACTTCTCTGCCGCCAGGACCATTATTTGAGTATCGGCTTCCTCTACAGGCCATAACTTTTTTTTACATGAAAAATAAATACCATGTTTTACTTTTCTTTTATTTTGGTATTGAAAATGGTTTTGATAATGTTTTTTGTGTTGATATCTTGTGATTGAAATGTGTAAATTTTATGTTTCCTTTATGCATGTTTTATGTGATACGATTATGTTATGGTTTATGATATGTTAAAAACTTTTATTATAAGGAATGAATTGGACTTAATAAGTGACGGGTGGAGCCATATATAGCTCCTCGATGAATCAGTAGGTCTCATGAGACAAACTAGTGTCTTGGAACGAGGCCTTGAAAAAATATAATTTGCAGTCTTGGCACGAGGCCTTGGCTACGTGGTTATGATACTCTGGCATTATGCATTATATCATTATGAAAGTGGTTATTAATATTACATGTGATTATTCTACTAGTAGAATATCCACGTGAATAAGTAAATGGAATTATTTCATTTTATTTTTTCCATATTATGCTGAAGATAATGGATATTTTACAACATGAACAACTTGTAATTATAAGAAGTTTATTGTTGACTCAAGTACCAAAGATTGACAAAACGACCGTTATTAACTTCAATGACTACATAATGTTCATAACATGGTAATAAGTGATATAAAAGGAATAATGAACTTGAAAAAGGTTCTTAAGCAAGTAGAAATTAACTATAGTTTATTATTCAGGAGATTAAAGAACGATCGAGTAAAGTCGGACATGAGGTAAGGGACTTCGTCTCAATCTCCTTTCCTTGCGACATATTTTGTTTTATACACAACTTTCTTTTATATGATGTATAAACCCCTTTGACGTTTACTTTTATTCAAAAGGAATATTTTTATACAAAGTGCATTTACTAAACGAAAAAAGGAATTTTTTGTCTTACATATGCGGAAAAAAACGACTTCTCCACCACTGGGACCATTATTTGAGTTTCGGCTTTCTCTACAAGCCATAACTTTTTTTAAAATGAAAAATAAATACCATGTTTTAATTTTCTTTTATTTTGGTATTGAAAATGGTTTTGATAATGTTGTTTGGTTTGATATCTTGTGATTGAAATGTGAAAATGTTATGTTTCCTATATGCAAGTTTTATGTGATACGATTATGTTATGGTTTATGATATGTTTAAAACGTTTAATATAAGGAATGCATTGGACTTAATAAGTGACGGGTGGAGCCCGCTATAGCTCCTCGATGCATCAGTAGGTCTCATGAGAAAAACTAGTGTCTTGGAATGAGGCCTTGACAAAATCTAATTTGTAGTCCTGACACGAGGCCTTGGCTACGTGGTTATGATAGTCTGGCATTATGTATTCCATCATTATGAAAGTGGTTATTGATATTTCATGTGATTATTCAACTAGTATAATATCCATGTTAATAAGTAAATGGATTTATTTCATTTTATTTTTTCCATATTATGCTGAAGTTCATGTTTAGAAGGCTTTTTTTTAGTTATACATTTCCTTAAATGTTTATGTTTATCTATGAAAGTTTCCGTTGTATTGTTATCCTTATTGAGAATCTGAGCTCACCCCTTTCTATGTTTTATTTTCCCAGGATGTGAAGAAATATTTTATGAATGACCTACAGGGATAGTCTGAAGGGGATATGAGTGTGGACTATGGAGACTATGTTATTTTAATTTTTCAATTTATGATGTAATGTAACATTTATGAATGTATCTAGTGTTTCAGGGATACTAAACTAATCGGTCTTTCGAGACTTGATATTTTGTGATCAGGACAATGTTACGTAATAATGCACCGACTCTGGGTAACTGGGTTGGGGCCTTACAATTAATTTCCATTTTGTTGGGTTTAAGAGGTTTAATGATATTGTTTTAGAACCATTTTCTTCCGTGATTTTCAAGATCAGTTTACTTTTATTCATGAATTTATGTTCATTTGAAATGTAGAAAAAAATTAAGAATTTTTAATATATATTATTATTGATATTAAAGGGATAAAAATGATATTATAATTAATTTGGTTATATACCATGAGAATAAACTGTTCTATAAAATCTAATGATAAATGCCTCGATAAACTTAGCGGTTTTGTGCATAATGAATTTATTTTGAATTATTGTTTTATATTATGAGTGTTTATGGATTAGAGAACATTAAATAAAATGAAATAATTATATTATTATCTGGTTCATCCCTAGAAATGGTTTCATGACCATAATATAATATGTTAATAAAAATGGATAACCTTTCATCCTTGAATGGGATAAATTAACACATCTCGGATGATATTTTCATTTTTAGTATAAGAGGAGGGGAAAAGAGAGATGTTGACGAAAAATTACATTATAAAAATAAAATTACACTTAATTTTAGGTACATTAATTTTAATATCATTTTTATTTGGGGATATAAAAATGAAATAAACGGAACTCAAAAAAAAGTTGAGGAATCCCTCACGAAAATTCAGCAGCCTAATTGTGTCACTTAATATTTCATAAAATATTTTGATGATACAAAAAGGGTATATAATCATTCATAAATAATATGTAAATTAAAGGGGATATTTAATTTAATATCCTAGAATAAAAAAAATTATCTTAAAATATAATAACATAATAAGAGTGTATGAAAAGGAGATATATTATTAGACGAAACTTCTGCAGCATAACGGTTATGAAACATGGTTTGCGAAAACATAAAAATGAGAGGGGACATGGGTCACCCATTCATAAAAGACTCATAAAATAGTAGATGGAAATAATAATATGTAAATAAGAACATGATAATAAAACTTGAAATACATACCACATTAAAGAGAAGTTGGATGGGAAAAGAGATGTTTGGAATTCTCTTACATTATAGAGTAACTCCTAAGACTTGATGGTTGGGACCTCGGGTGATTGGGAAAACCTTTGGAGGATTAATGGGGAGGTAAGAATAATAGATCTTGTTGGATGGTGTGTTTTGAATGAATGAAAATGAAGGAATGAGTGGGTATTTATAGTAAATGAGAGGTAGTTTTTTATTAATTTAAAGGGACACCTCATTAGTGGTTTTATTCGTAACCATGGGGTTGAATATGGTGTTTTCCAATGGTATTATACCCAAGGGAAAAATAACATCATATTTTAGTATAGAAAAGTAGACCATAATTTTATATAAATTATTTGATCATTACGATGGCATTAAACATATAGAAAACTCAAAACTATATTTTTACAATTCAAGAAAAATTCATGTATTTTAGAAAAATCCCAAAAATTCACCCTAACCATTTTTTGAAGTGTAAAATTATAAAATTAACTCAATTTTCTAAAAAAAATTGAAATATTTTAAATTTAATTTTTAAATAAAATCATAATTAATTCCAAAAAAACTACTTTAAAACTATAACTCATTTTATAACACCTTGATAAATTAATCAAGCTCCCATACAATTATCTTATAACCATAATTCAATAAAGTGACTATTTATGATTACATTTTATGAAAATATATTTTCATTTTAAATTATTAAATTAATCATAAATTTGTAATTAACATATTTACGACATACCAAAATACTAATACTTATATTATGATCATTTTTTCACTTATACGATATATAAATTGAATTTATACACTCATGGTTAATGTTTATAATTTTTTGTCCAATCAACTATTAATTAATATTCATAAGGGTGTGTTTCTATTCCTAAGGGTATGCTATTATTCATAAAAAATTATGTATGATTTATCAGACTCTAAATATCTTACTAAATGTAATCATGTATGTCAGTTTTTCAAAATTCAAATTATAGCAGTGTTAAAATTATGTTTATTGGTTAGGTTATAATAATGTTTTGTTTTTATAGAATTAGTGTTTCCTGAATTCTATATTAAATCTTTGTGTAAATTATTGGGGTGTTATACTAACAAATTACAAAACCATGTACCCAGTCACAGGGTCCAACCAATCATAGTACTTGACCAATGGTCATATACCATGTACAGGTTCGGGTCATGTACCCTACACATCCTTGCGCCCTCGGAACTCATTGAGTTACCATTACATGACATGTACCCCCAATACACATCATGTAGTCCAACAAAAATCAACTTCCTTGAATAACAATAACACACACTGTTCATTCTATGAATTAAAAACCATGTACAATGTTTTTCAAAAATTAAAAACCCCAAAAACTGACTCAAATCACCTCCTATCCCCAATTAAGAAAAGATGGATCACCATGGGGTCCCCAAAAACCTATAAAAGGATTTAAAAAAAAATATAAATAAAATAATAGGATTTATGAAATAAAAACATAAAATCAGGACTACCTCTAAGTAGAAACTGATTAAGCATCATTCCGAATTCCCATATCAGAACTGTGGTATTCTGATCTGGGCCTCAAATAAACCCCCGATGACACCTCCTCCCACTCTCTCACCCTCTTCTCTATGTCTCCTTCATTTAGTTGTGAGAACCCAAATCCCACAAAGAATTCATGCGAATCAAAAGTGGATAAATAGAATGGAAAAGGGAAAAATATAAATGGAGAAAAAATAAAAAGAAAAATAAAATAAAAGGGGTTGGGTACTGCCCCAATGCTTATGATGGGTTTTTGTCGTGCCTAGGGAAAAAATAAAAATTCTACACTCCACCATGAATACATAATCTCAATACAACAACCCTTTTCAAATTTATCCCAAAATAAAAATGTGCAAATAAATTAATATTTAAATAAATAAATATTTAATATTCCCTGAAAATGAGAACATATCTTATTCCAACCAAAACTTTTTACTTGGGTCAACAATATATTCTACAACCAAAAGTTTGATCAGAAAAAATTGACCGAGATCATTATAAATGAGAATTTACTATTTTACCCTCAACACTCCCAAGAAAAAAAGGTTCAAATTTCCCCTTGTTTTCAAATCTCTTGACCATGTGGGGTGTCAAAAATACTCCACGACATTCACTTATCACCCCTGAGAAACCACATTGGTTAATCAACATCGAGGCTCCCATCCATGAACTGGCACAACTGAAACTATCTCAACCTACCAATGAGGAGTCTTACAACGTCCATAACTCTCTTGCAATATGAGATACATTAAATAATGACTGATTGATGCTCCCCGCCACATTATTATCCTTATCATATCCAAACATAAAAAAATCCACATCACCCACACAACATTCATCACCTCAAATAATGGAATGTTGTTGAAAAAACTCTCACACCTGAGCGCAAAAATGAAAAGAACCATTCATTCATAACCCATGATAAAAAAAATTGTGTTAAAAAAAACTTCTTAACATAAGTCTCATTATCTCTAAAATCCTATGGTGAACTTCCCACCATAAGTAATTCCTTACTCTACTACTTGAGCACACAATAGGACTCATGGTAACTTGGTAAATGTCCTTATAAAACATGACTAACGTGCCTAAAACCACTACCGTTCTACCCATGAAAATATATTAAAATTAATAAGATCACCCTTGGAACCAATACATACAAAATGAGGTATATACATCATTATATTACAATCTACATGAACATATTCAACTCTGGAGTATATCCAAAGTGACAAGAATCTAACCACACTACCAATGTGCTACAAAAAGTGATAAAAACGAGTAGGGATATGGGTCTGACCTAACATGTCCTCTTATTCCATACATGAGATAAAGTGAACTCCCATAACTCTAGTTCAAAAAATAACATGCATCCTCATGCTTAACAACAACTTTGAGGGATAACATAGCAATAGAACCATCATGAAAAAAACACGTCCACCGAATCCATCATTAATTTTAGGTACATGTGCCTCATCTCATGACCAATTAGAGAATACAAAATAAGAAAATATCCCTCTAAAGAATGAAAAAACTTGGAAATTGAAGAAACCATAACCATTGGGAAATTTGATCCCACTCCAAATATCCCTCAGATAATCGTTCCCTTGCCAAACCACCAATTGGGAACTCAGATCCCATTATCATCCCATAATGGTCATTATTTCTCCCTTGAATAAGGCACTACATTTTCTCCACTGAAGAACATCTCTCCAAAATTTATACATGAACAATCAATAGAAAAAACATTATACACATTTGGTACAGTTGAGTAGAATTTCAAAAAAAATTATATGAGAAAACACTATATGAATAGTTGTAAACAATATAAACAATAAACCCCCCTAGTCACTAAAAAACACCCTAGATAGGTGTAAATTAGGTGAATATTATATTCGTAGAATAATTTGTGGAAACTAATATCATTCACATGGTATAATTGATAAAAAATTTAATAAATCATATATTCCAAGACCTAAGTGCATCTCACTTGGTGAAGTTAAACAACTATAAAAATAGAATCCTATAATAGTAATCAAATTCCCTATAAACATGTACTTCCTATAAAAAATGGTTTTCATGTCAAAAAAGTATGATATCTATCACAAGATAGAACAAATTCCTATATATTATTTCACTTAACTTCCAAAATCATAAAAAATAGTTTAGATACCATTTTGTAATGAAGTATCCCAGGTTGACCTGACATGTCACTCGATCTAGCACGCCACAAGGCCTCAAGTAGGCCTCCCCAGATTCTAGAGGCTAATAACTAGTTACAAGAGTCTAAAAGATAAAATGGGGAGACAATACCCTATGGATCGATTGAAATAAAATCTAAATATACCAAAAATCACACACAAGGATAAACATCAGAGTATAGATAAAAAAGAAATTGAGGTAAAAATATTCTATAATATTTGAAATGTGTCATACAATCATACGGAATCACAATCATGAAATCCATTCAATAGATATTAACCCATTGGGCCGACCACATAAGAAAAATTAATTACTGAAAATAAACACATTAGGCACTACTACAAACTCTGATCCAAAACTCATACTCGGTCTTCATGATACTCAAGCTTTATCATCTCAATCATATGATTCCACACGAATAGATACACTCGATTAAGAGAAACTAGGCCTTGACCCCATCCATCAATAAAACTATTCTTAAACATGAAATATGACTTTAGTTATTCTTCCAAACTTAGGTGAATGTACAAGGGGTATGAAATAAATCTCATTAGTCCACCCCTAATGGTGGACCGATAATCTTATATCATAATAAGGGAATGTATACATGATATTACCAGCCTAACTGAAGACTAATAATTGATGAAAAAAGAATAACTTTATAAAATAAGGGGGGGACCAAAACAAGTAAAGCAGTTAACCATAGGTTCTAGCCCAACCCATGAGTTTAATATACCCCCACTCTGGTCCACAATAAAGGATTTACAATATGGGGTCACCCTGTTATATTAAATCTAGTGTATCCTCTAAATATATAGAAGACCACTAAGATATTTAAACTAAAAATTGTATAATGCAAGACCTCTGGTCATAGACATAGGATTCAACACGAAAACACACACATATAGAGATCTAGGACTCTAATAGAACGATCTAAACTAGATATAATAACATCCATCTTTGTATCCAATAGAGAACCATCCTAGATGAAAGCTCCTATTGAAATAATATAACAAAATCTATTGACCCAAAAATATGTGGGATCTTTATATGAACTGAGGAGAAAAAAAATAAGTTTGGGTGAACCACAATATCTACGATTAAGAAACCCACTATATGAATGCCTCAACACCACATGATCCTGAAGCAATTCTATCCATGGTAAACACTCAACTATAGCGGGGTTGCACTCATCCAAATCACCCATTATCTCCATAATCCCATAAAACCAAAACCAACCAACAATGGAGATAAGTAGATCAAAACTCTCATGAAATGCACAATCCCAGATATCCCATTAGTATCCTTCATAAATAAAGTATTTGAGTAGAAACTACCACATTAGGAAAATTCAAATTCCAATTGGAAATTGTATGATCCATCCCCAAACTCTCCATTAAGATAACAAAATTAGAAATGATGGTGAACTCTTAAACAATAAATCACATGGCCTATCACGATCATATATATCTCATTATCCACCAACAACCACAAAATTATCTTGATGACCCTCAGGGACAAACGCAAACATGAGGCCCCTATAGTCCTTGAGGTCACAAAAAAATGTGACATCTAAATTGTGACTCCCCTTATAAAATCAAGATATTAGGGCATGCTCATGCAAAGATACTCAAATAGACCAAAGGCCACAAAACAATAATGACACCATACTAGAGTTTCCTCTAGATTTTCCACTGTCACATATCACTCATAGTGTTGAAACATCATAAACTGTTTTATGTGACCTAAAACTGATCCATGGTTAAAAACATACCCCATCGGCATCCAAAAGTAAAAAATTCCTATAATGTAATTCATAATGGTCCTCATGAACATCTCATAAGAAGGTCCATACAAGTTCTCATCTACACAATAAACCCGTAGGGAAAGGATCATGCAAGAAAACCACAACTTACATTCCCAACAAACTACCCATAAATTAGAACTAACTCTCCAAAAAGGGAATCCAATGAAGCACCATTCCACATGGGAATTCTCAAATGATGAATATGATAAACATTGATAACCTGATCTATAACTATAACACTATGGAATACTTAAAATTCCCCCAGGCTCACATCAACAACTCAATGTCTTGCGATTGTAACCACCATCCTATGAAATCATCCCATCTCAAATGTTCCAGCAGCTCTAATACTGAAACTATGGATCTAAACATACACTTATTTAACCATGAGAAATCTGTCCCAAAATATATGGATAGACCAAGATCTCCTCTGAGATACTACATGATCCCACCTACCATGATTTATCTGAAATAACCTCGAACAAAACCAACATGAAATCCATAACTCCAGGCCAACTAATGAGCTCAAAAACCAATCTTGAGACTCACAGCTCACAACACAACCCCTAAGAGTATTATAAATCCAATTCATGAAGAATCCATCCTACTAAACTATCTTAGTTCAAAACACTATCCAAAAGGACTCTAAACATAGAAGTGATTTTAAAATCATGATTTATATGAAAATGAACTTAAAATGGACTACTCACAAGTTCAATTATGGATTGAAGGAGAAAAATAGGTAAAGTAGATGACTGTAAGAAAATGTACATAGCTTGTTCTTGGGGAACATAATTTTCATCCCCAGACATTCTCTACAGTCATGTTCCTTAGGACACTTGGTGTATACTTTACCAAAGTATAGAGTGGATGCCTCTTAGTGTACGGTGTGTAATCCCCCATGGGTACCTTCCTATTTAACTCAGCGTCACTCAACATGTACACCAAAAATGTATAGAGCGTGTACCACCTCATCCATGGTATCTACCCCGTATGGGGTCACTAGACACATACCTAGACATCTACCCCAACATGGGTTTTATACAAGCATAGTACATGGTTTTCTACCTCATAGAAGTTCTTGACATGTACCCAACATGGACACATACCCCCGAAACACCCTGAGTCTACACTACATGGGGTCTACCATTGGTAAATAGAGTGTAGTCCCAAAAAAATTACCTTTCCAAAATAGGAAGAATACATGGTGTGTGTTCTCTAAACTACATGTCATCTACATGGGTTTTCTTGAATGGAAAATCCTCATGATGACTCAAAACACATGCCTCACATCGATTAAGCCTATAAGGACACCTAAGAGGTCCCCAAAAACTCATAAAAGGGTTAAAAATATAAAAAAACATAAAATATGAGTAATTAATATAAAAACCTAAAATGATCATTCCACCAATTGGAAACCACAAATGATCTAGGCGAAATCTACCACCTACAACCGCAGCACTCTGATCCAGGCCTTTGATGAACCCATAGTGGTGCCTCCTCCCTCTACTTATTTATTTATCTCCCCCTTATCTCCCCGTCCCTCTCTCATTTACATGATTCCAAATCCGACATAACTTTCATGATAATCCAAATGGGTGAAAGAGAATAAAGTAAAAAAATAAAATGGGAGAATGAAGAAAATGAAAAAGAAAAGAGAAGGGGTTGGGGCTCATCCCCAGTATCCGTGACAGTTTTATGCCTCACCTAGGTAAAACCAATCATTACATACTTAAATTTGGAGATACAATCTCAATAGGATTCCCTGCCTAAATGGCCCGAAGGCCTTCATTTTTATTGATTTTTGATAACCCCCATTTCATGTGATGAGGGGGAACCCTTACAAGGCCCGTAGGTTTAGAGATTACATGGCCTGTAGTCTTAGGATATTACATGACCTGAAGGTCTTAGGGAAATAAACTAGACTATAAACAAGGAAAACCCCCTCCCCAGCATCTGCATCCTTGATAGTAGCTCTCCACCTTTGCATGACCGTCTGGCTAGGCTTCTCGTGCAAGCACATGCTGGTACCGATGGCATAGACATACCCTCTCATTATGAAAATACATTTGTCTACGATATAGTGAGTGCACTTGCTCTGAATCCTCTTCTAGGGATGGTCCTTTTTTGTAGTGTTTCTGGGGCCTGCATTGATGTGGCCCGAAGGCCTTGGGGTGGACCTAAGGATTTAAGGTGTCCTGAAGTCCTTGATAATCAACTGGCCCGAAGGCCTTGGGTGGCCCAAAATCCTTGCATGACCCAAGGACCAAACCAGTGTCCTGAAGGCCCAGATGGATGAATAGTTCCGGCTGCTACTGTACCTAACAGTTCCTAAGACAATACTGCTACAGTGCCTGCTATAGTGACAACTACAATACTCGGAAATGTGCCTCCACCCGGATTTGATCTCTTGTCTCTTCGATGCACCTATTGAGTCCTCACCAACTGAGCTGAGGCTCATGTGCCCAATAGTATTCCTTGTTTTAATGATATAACTGGAAAAAACATCTGAAAAAATTAATTTTTATTTAATTATATATTAAATATTTTTTGAAAATTTGAATGACTTGGATATCCATCAAACAATTTTCCATGTGTAAACACCCTATTCCAAGACCAAAGGAGTGTCCATAAAAATTAGACAATTGCATATTATAAAAAAATTTCACATTTCCAATTTGAAGGACCACAGTAAAAAAAGGTTCAATGTTCCCCTAATTTTAAGAACTCGTGAAGTCATGATGCATCACATTAACACCAACTAACCAAAAGTGGAGCGAATCCAATTAAACTCAGGTCTAATTGCTCAAATAATAATATTATAAAGGTATGATTATATATTAAATACCTATGTAAGAATATATCTCAAAATTAACTAAAATAGTCTATAAAACCATCGGTTTGACAACACCCATACCCATTATTATCATCAAATCCACTACAACATTCACCAACCCATTCATTGTCAAAATACCCTTGTTTCTCAATGTCCTCTGAACCAAATGAATAATAGTTTTCCCAATAATTACTCTTTTATCTTATCCAACATCTCTGTCCATGCATATCAAAAGAAAAATCAAGAAACCAACTATAGAACATAATTTATCTAGGAAGAAAACTGTTACTACAAAGGCATCTATAGAGGTCCCTTAGACCCACTTCATTTCTCGCCTTCATGGAACTGAACCATAATCAACCCCCTTGGTTTTATCCCATCTCAAAAGTTCATACCATATTCAAACATCAACCAACATAACCATTTTACTTTATAATGGAAATCCTTTAGGATCCCTTAGAACTATTTCAATCCCCACCTAATGGATTCATGTTATTCTTGGAACTGCATGGTGTCATCCCCAACCTAAAGGATTTATCCAGACTAAACCATTACGAACTGGTATAAATCAAAATCCAGTCAAACCACATGTGACTAGTAATGATGTCAAAACCCATATAAAAACTCATCCATAATACCACACATTCACACCTTCTAGTAGTCATATGTTGAATTAAAAAATAAAAGCCTTAAATTTGTCAATACAAGGTGAAAAAAAGCTCATGACCCCCACTTGGGCCTCAAACCACAACTCACCTCTCTCATGAGTATTTTAATTCAAGGGAATCCAAATAAAAACCTCTCTCCAACCTTGAACCAACCCAAAAAATCTCAGTAATGACCTCAAAACACAATGTGGTCTTAACCATCATTTATTGTATGTAAGAAACCTCCAAATGGACTCCTAATGAGTCTAATCCTAACTCAAAGGTGATAAACCATGTTAAACACAAATAATGAGATCCTACACACTGTGTACCTCATGTACATGACACGTACCATAAATAATCCACCATGGCCATGTAAGACTACACAACGTGGAGTTTACATTCAATGTATATGGTGTATCATCCTTGTAAATGGTGTGTATGAAACCCATGGTACTAGTACATGTACATGAAATGGGTTTGGGATAATTAATTTTCATTACCTCCTATTGTGTACCCTATATATTCTATGGGTGTGTATCCTATATAGTGATGTGGCACCCACATGGGTTTCTTGGTCATGTACTCATCCACATATTGATTATCCCTACATGGGTTTCCTAAAATAAACGGTCAATTAAACCATCATATTTTATCATTCACCTAAAAATTAGAATGCACAATGTGTTTTATTGAATCTTAGGTCATGTGATTGAGTTTTATTGAATACAAAACCCCTTAATCATCTGAAACATGTGATTCCCCAATAATAATTCATAATTACCCAAAAGGGGTCCCCCCAAAAAATATATGGTGTAACTTATAAAACTATAGATATAAAATGGAAAATAGTGGAAAAATAATATAAGACATACCTATTAGAAAAAACACTAAATTTTCAAGCCTTGATTCACACCAAACAGTCGTTTCACTTTGATATAGCTCTTAAGGAAAACTGAAAAGTATTGTTCCCCTCCCTCTATCTATTCACACTTAGTTGGGTTAAAAATGGGGTGACCTCATCCTAGATAAGAATAAATACGTGGGTGATTTAAAATGAAAAAAGTTGAATAATAAAATAAAAATAAAAGAATCACCTGTATAAATAACCCGACCCATGCCATGAAAGCTGAAGTGAGTTGTTTTTTACCTAACCTAGGTAACCCACACACATTTTGGAATCATCTAAGAAGTTAAATATTCAATATAATACTCGATTCACGTGATGATATACAAGAGATATAGATAAAATCTCATCCATCAACTTCATCTCCAAACCCATAAAAAGGCTTCATTAAAGTACGATACATATTTTTCATACCTTAATATACAACAAAATGTGAACTATAAAACATGTGTTAAATCACTTGTTAAAAAATAAAAGGAACAAATAACCACCTATGGAATAATACCAGACATATATAATCCCCCAATCGATGATTTGAAGAAATAATTTCATCTAACAGATTTCTACACACCTCATCTAGGTATCCTACTCTAGACTCCCCTAACCACCATACCAATATTTATGTCACTATGGTTTGATAAAGACATATTTCCCTATCAATATTCTCATAATGATGTTTTGAAGATGCTAATAACACTTTCAGTTCCTATTTCTCACCCATCTAGAGAGAAACATTATCATATGAAATCTAATGTGAAGTGTTAACCACCACATGACCATAACATGGGGTATACATGATGTTAAATTCATAATATTAATGAAAATATGCTCATATTATCCACTAAAAATTTTATCCTTTTTTTTAAAATGTATATTTTAAACACATATGATATATATAAACTATAAAACTTTCACTCAGAAAATAATTCCTCTTTAACATAATCAAACCCACCATAATTTCACGATTTACATCATGATAAAAATAGTTTTATTAATGAATAAGTAACTATATATATCCATAATAATATAATTTCATTTTCTTAATTAATAATTATAAAATCCCATAACGAGACATATCATAATATACCACATAAGGAATACCCACATTAGGTTATCAAATAACTGGAACATTCATTAGCTACATTTTCAATCATTCGACAGTATATTGAAATTCCAATATCTAATATAGAAAATTAATTCACTATTAAAATTTGATAATGATGTAATAATATGAGAAAAACCATGTAAAACCTATTATAGTACTCGACCAAGCCTAAGAAACACCTCATTTATTAAATATTTATCAAGTGGTTCCCATGAAATAATTGATAGAAATATAAACTAATGATAATTCATGATTTAGTGGTATAAATCAGACCATTTTTTGAGATTGTGTAAACTAAGAAACAATTAAGTTAACTACACAATGGTTTTATGCATGGAAGTTTGTGTGTTTTAAGATAACATAATATTTTATTAATTTCTTCTAAACAAGCTATCTTGATTAGTCTAGAATATCATATGATGATATTTAAAGGAATATAAAATTCCGTTTGGTGTTTAAAAATTACAAATCTATAGAATAATTAAACTATATGTTATATAGAGTTATAATGTTTTTAATTGTTTTTGTAACGTTTAAATGATGGAAAGATATGTTAGAAAAATTTTGGGAGTCAATAGAGTATCCTTGGCGTCCTATTTAACATTGTATAATCATTATAGACATGGTCACATGAGAATATTATTGGATAGTTTTTGAATTACAAAACAAAATCTCTCATTGATCTTTATCATGGAATACAAATGGTCTAAAAGACTATAGATTGAAGAATTATGCTTACTATGTTCTATGATATTCATAGAAACACGAGGATACCATAGGTGGAAGGATTAATTTCTCTAGTTCTAAGTAATTTTAATTGACAAGTATAATGAAGAAAAAAGTGACAAATTTCATCAGAGAGAATGCATGTTCTTCATTTATGTTTTTTCAATTTATTCAAAAGGTTATATATTATGAAAAAATGGGATTTAGAGGATTTTTACACCCTATTTGTATTAGTTTTTCGCTTTAAAATTCATTCAGTGGTATGAGACACGATTCCATTATGTTTAGATATAGTGTTTAATAGATTATGAATTTTGAAAAACTAATTTTTTCAGTAACCATGACGAGTTTTATAATAAATGGACACAATTTGTTAATATTTCAAAAATCGTAATTTTATTCAAATAAAAATAATCATGGTATATAAAAGTTTCAAACCCGCACAATTCATTAATAAAAATGGGCATAAAAAGTGTTTTTAAAAATAAATCAGCATAAAATATGTTTTTATGATGTGTTTTTTTCATAAAAAAAGGTGAGAAATTTCCCCAGGGGAAAAGTTTCATTTAATATTCAAAAACAGTGTTACATCAGATGAATTTATGTAGTTTTAAAAAAATCCATTTCCAAAGTGGTATAAGATCATCATGTAAAGAATCAGAAAAAGTAGAAATCACACTATTTATTCCTCTGTTTGACATCCCATCTATAAGTTAGTTGGCCTCTTGATATGTATGTGTAATGTTGTAGCTAAAATTTATAAGAATATCTATGTAGTTTATCCTATGATCAATGAATCTTCAAATCCATTTAATTTATGAGACCAATCATATCATCCTCCAAGGATGTGGTAATGTCGCATGGACCATAGAGGCTCCCCATGGTGTTGGAATTGTTATCTCCCCAAAACCCACTGGACCTGAGTTTCCCTTAGATGCTTTATCCAAATTACATTTTAGCCAAACCATAAATAGAGTGTTCTAGAAAAAGTCAAGTGGTCCATTTACTAATGGTAAAACAATATCGATTCTCAAAATTTTAAGTACCATTAGATCATTCTTAGAGTTGTTGCATCAGCCATGCTATATTGAATTTAACTCCTTCACAAATTTTAGGATTTTATTAAGAGAACGAGGATGCTTGGGGTTGGTATTATCATTAATTATAGTGTTTTGGTTTTAAGAATGATGTTCTTATGTTCTTCACAAGATATCTAGGAAGGATTGATGAGTTGTGTTGAAAGGGAATTTCAATAACCATCTAATATTTGCACCTATATAGAGTTAGAGGCCTGTAGCCACACATCAAAGATGTTGTAAATGTAAATATAGAGTGTAATAGATGTATCAATGATTATAAAAAGTTATTTTATGTTTTACCTGTGTTGATGGGATTATGGAAATCTAAAATAGAGACTGATACCGACTTCTTACAAGCAGTTATCAACTAGGAGTTTTGAGTGTGCAATTCTCTATAGTAGTAAGAAATGATAAGGATAGATCCATTTATATACATTTTTAAATCCATGTGTTTGAATTTCAATCAATTGAGTAAAAGTAAAAAATATTTGAGTGGAGTATCAAATTAATATTTTGTTCCCAAATCGGGATATCATATTGATTTATGAAATCATGCATATTAATGAAATCATTAATTTCCTCTTGCAATTCATCAAGAACTATCACTTTTATCTTTTATTTTGGCATTCCGACCAATTATTGTATCATCATAAATAATCAGTTCCAACAAAATATTACAATCTAGGTATTAAAATAGAATTTAATAGTGGATTTTTTTTTATTAACTAGTGTGCTTGGGAGGTGATGCTAGAAAAAGAATCCTTAAGTTCTATCCCAATAGAAGAGTCTATGTAGCTGAGATTTATAGCCTTGAGTTTGTTTAAAAATATTTATTTGATAAAGATAAATACCCATGACTTGTCAATGATCAACCTCCGCACGAAGTGATCTTTTTTAGGGGAATAAAACATGATTCCCTTGGAAAGTTTTGTTACTTGGGAAAAACACATCATCGTGTATAATAAATGGCCATGATTTTTATTTTTTATGAAAATATTTCCCTAAAAATTATCAGTAACTGTTTCTAGTATGGTGAGGTTATCTATTTTAAATTTATATTTATATGGTATATTAATTTATAATGTATTTAGATATTATAAAATAAGGCGAAATATGAAATATTTTTTATTAATTTATGAAGAGATCAAAAAATATTAATGTGAAATGTTCATATAAAAGTCTATATTTAGAAATATATGTTTAAAATCACAAAATGTTTATTACTAGATTTGATCAAAGTTTAAATAGATTTATATATTTAATATTTAATTATATAATAATTTTTACACTGTTGTTTTAATATTAATATAGAATATTAAAGGTTTAGATTTTTATAAATATCATATATTTGAAATATGAAGGAGTTAATGTTTAGTTACTTGAAAAATAAGGATATGAAAGAGTTCATATTTAAATAAAATGAGAAATATTAAGGTTTATGTAAGTATTGAATTGAAAAAAAAAATATTACTTAATTATAAAGTGTTTATAATTTTTTATTTATAAAATGTACGCAAATATTTGTAAATCCTAAATTTATGAATAATAAATTTATTTAGTTGATTAATTGTTTATTCATTCATTAATATATAATTTTATATTATGGATGGATGTATTCTTTAGTATAACATGTTAAACTTATTTTTATAAATTATATATCATGTTTATAAGGAGTAACTTTCAAGGTATTTTGTAATATTTAGTTATGTTCAACCATGAACATATTTTTTTATAGATCATTTACATGATAGTGAAGATTAATTATGATTTCTACATATTAGTTATTAAGATTATAATTTATTTTGTGTCCCTCTTGTGTATTTTTCTATAGATAATGGGACATTGTGTTTGACTACTCACTAACCTAGGGTCTTAGGCTCTTCCTAGAAAAGTGTGGGTAAGCCTCTCAACATATTATAATACTCTAGTATGGATTTTGGATTTATATTATTTTAAAACATTACCTAATGGTGTTTTGTATACATTATACATGTGATGTATTTGGATATGTGTATATATAATTGGATATTATTTATGGGTATGTAATATACATATTGTTTGTATAAAGTGTTATACATTAATATGTTTTGAAAATATTAATTTGGTTTAACTTATAAGATAAAAATAAATCCTAGAATAATACATATATGAAGAGAATACATGATTTAAAATGGTGTTTAGAGCAACATTAATTTTTTTTCATTTTATTGAATTTCGAGGTGTTGGTTGAAAGAGATGTGAGTTTGAAGGAGAAATATAGAAAATGACCTAAGTTTTTGGATTTTAATGGTAACCATTCCATGGTTTCACTCTCATAGTGTCATTTTTCTAATCAAATATTTGGTTTTGGAAAGATAAGAACTTATAACATTTATGGATTTTGTGGGTTTAAGTCACCATGGTTTTTTGATCTGCATTTACTGTCCTAAACTAGGACATTATTTCTAGCACCACACTCTAGTTTGAACCATAATCCTTTAAATTTATATTCTATAGCCTTATTATTTCTCGTATTCAGTTATTGTTCTCCCTTTAAAACTATATACAATAAAATATATTTTTCAGTTTTAGTGACTTTTTTTATCTTTCTGGTTCCTCACTTTGTGTGATGTTAATCTCATGATATATATTATTATTCCTCGTGATTTTTTACCATTCCATTATTTTTATATTTTTATCATCTCGATAGTGGGTTTGAAAATGGTGGGTTATATAGTTTTCTATTATTGGATTATTATGAGGATGATGAGTTATAGATTGATTAAGGAGTCTTTATGAGAAGTTGTGTGTTTGGGAATTTTAAATAAATCTTTTGGTAAAAATATGATTTAATATTTTATTAAAGGATAATGATTCGAAAATAATTATTTAATTTAAGTTTCTATTGTGGATTTTGTATTCTTTGGATTTATTTTGGTAAATTATATATATTGGGAAGATTATATGACTAAAATGAATATTAAGATCCATCTAAGGTTGTTTCTATAGTATACATGATATCATGTTAAATATTTTTTATTTTTTATTTTTTATATGTTGTTTTGGTAAAAGGATGTAATGTGAAGTATGCAGTATTATAACATAAATGTTATAATGAAAGGAATATTTATGTAGTTTGTTGATGTGATAGTATAGTGAGGTTAGTGTTAAATTTTTATAGTATTTAACCTTAGATATAGATGTGAAATGAATTAATTAATGTATTGAAAGTTAAATGGGATGGTATTTGTGATTATAAAGTGTTATTGAAGTGATGAATTAATTATGGTGATTAACATATAAGGTAAATGAAATTTTATATGAGGAATGATTGAATTTGAGGAATTATGAAATAAGTGGTTAAGTGGATTTTATAGAGCATTAATTATTAAAATTAATGTTTAAATCATATAAATTAGTAGAATTATGTGTCATGAAATGAACTAATAAAATATTTAATTTAATTATATAATGTAGAAAATAATGATGCAGTCATTGATAACTAGTGAAGAGATTGAAGAAAAATTAATTATTTTTTCATAAACTATCATTTGTGAATTTATATGTTAAACATGATGTTTGGATAGTATTGGTGATCATAATTATTCACCGGTGATAGTTTGATGGTGAGGTTCTTGTATAAAGTGTTTGATTGAATGTAAACCCTAAGATGAGAATGTTCATCATTATATATATTTATGTGATTTTATATTTTTTACACTTCCAAATATGAATCATAATAACCTACTCTATGCCTATATGCAGTTTTGGGTACTCAGTAAACCCAGAATAGGGATGAATAATGGTCTATGGACCATTCTACAGGCAAAATAACCGACATTTAGCTAGTGGTATGTACTAGAAAAAATGACAGAAATTTTAAATTGGATAAAAATACTAGATTAATAATCACATGGGATTAAATTGGCCTACCTTAAAATATACAGGTCATCCCATGAGTCACAAAAATATTTTTTAGTTTTTATTTTTATGTTATTTCAATTTAATATCTCATTTTTATGACGTGAATATATATTTTTTGTTAAGTGGAAACCGTATATACAAATTATAAATTATTTGATAAATATTTTGTGTTTAGTATTTAATATTTTTTATTAATAAGTGTTCATATATATATATAGAAATATTAAAAAATTAGTCCTAATATCAAATGATAGATGGATCGTTCATCATTGAGCATAAAATTTCGATTATACAAGACTAAATTTTTTGAGCTCATAATAAATGATGTCCAAATAGACCAAGAATTTTTAGTCTTATTCCAAATAGTCTTGGCCTGCTCTACCCCAATACATCCCATTATGTTTCTCTAAAACCTTAAAATCCATGAAGTATGTGATTTGGATAACCAACTACCCCCTCTATTGCTCTTCCTTGTAGTTATAGTAGTGGTTGTGGTATCTGGTGGAACATTTTGGGTTGGATCAAAAAAGATCAAGACACGAGAGGGATGGGTGGGTTGGGTGAATAGTTTCCTTTTTAAAAATCATAAAAAAATTGATTTATTTGACTTTAATTATAGAGAATGTGTCCTTTTCTATAAAATATGAGTATGTAAAGGAAAATAAATAAATGAAATTACTAGAAATGAATATTTAAAGTGTTTTGGGGAACATAAATCCCATAGTCCACTCCACTAAATCTATCTCAACATGATTGGTGATGTTCACTTGAAGGTCCTTTTTTCGGGGACCGCTACAACTATGTAATGGCAGTTTCCACTATACAAAAATTATTTTATAGCTCTCTATAGTTATTTAATAGGGAACCAAAAATTCCATTGCTTTTTATGAAAAGCTATAAATATGCTAACTACTGAGTATGACCAATAGAAAATTTAGGAAAAATATATGAGATATATAAGTTGAATATAGGTTGAATTCATATTTATAGAAATAAATAACAGTTGTAAATTATCTTCAATAAAACATAGCATGAGAAAAATAATATTCAATGTTGTGTAAAATTCCCTTTTCATTAAATTCCTATAGAGAAACTATTTAGAAGATGAGAAAAAGTATTCCTATAAAGTGTAGATCTGATAGATTCTCTGTTGATATATAATTAAATATTAACAAAGCAATAACACAATAGAAGGATCCCAATTTAATACATTGAATAATGGCCTTGGAATCAGTATTTAAATAGAATTAAATAAAATGAGAACTCTGGGGAAGCATTTATAGAAATTAAGAAAAGATCCCAAATTCAAATCTCATAGACGACTGGATAAAAGTTAGTGTTAAACTAGGTACTAGTAGTCTTCAAAATTATGGCTAAAAATTTATGAATGATTCCAAAATTAGGTTTGATGAACTATAATTCCTAGACCCTAGAATCCCAGAGTTGATGCATTTTTTTATTATAGTTTCATGATTACAAGGAAATAAATCCTAGGGGATTTGCATGTTTAGTAGTCTTGGAAGACCAGATTACATTCATGATACCCATAATACATTGGGAAAAAATATAACATGATATAGAATGAAATAACCATTATTTTTTGAAATATTATTCAAACATTTCTTCTTCGTAACATGGCTAAAAGACATATGATAAGGGTGATCTCATATTCTCAGTAAGGATAGATAATACAATGGAAGTAATCATAAACGTAAACACTGGGCATGATGAATAACTAAAAACACATGACATTAAAAACAAACATGATCATAATATGGAAGGAATAAAAACTAATTAAATAATTCCATTAAAAAATAAGTATCGATATTCTACTATTCAAATATTAATATGGACTATAAATCTCTAGTTTCATAATGAGGGAATTCATATGGTCGTACATCATAATCATTCTTTCAAGGCCTTCTGCCAAGACTATATATAAATGGGTAAAAACCCAAACCAATTTGTTTGATGAGACCTACAAATGAATCAAGGGGCTATATCAGGCCCCACCCATCATTTTATATTTATAAAACATTATTAATATGAAAATATGGATATATAGACAACATAAACATTCTTATTGAAAAACTAGCATACGAAATATGAATACTTTAACAATAACCCATGAATGGTATCAAATTTCCACATCCACAGTTGAACTAATCGTACAATATTCAACAAAATATGGTAGATGATATAATAATAGATAAACCTCAATGAAGTTCAAGATTCAACATTGTATGTAGAAATATATGAAGATACTTTAATAGGAGACCATTGAAAATTTATTAAGGCTATTTTTTTACACATTCCAAAGTCTCACATACCACTTTTAAACAAGAAAATCATAATATCTTAGAATATTAAGAGAATAATGAGACTATTTATATGATATATCAAAGGGTATTATGTACACCACCTTCAATGAATAAGTGGTGAACGAGGCATATATCTCATAAAAGGTAAAGTGATATGAGAAAAATCCTTTTTACTTGGGAAAGAATAGTTATTTTGGAAAATCAGTTGTTTTTTCCATAAAATAAGATTGTAAACATGTATATCCTAGATAAGAAAATTAAAGGAAATTTAAATTATATTCGAGGCATAAATTATTTCCCAATGATGTGAAATAATGTAAAAATATTTTTTAATAAATTTTAGAAATAAACCATTTTAGTGTGGTTTAAGAGAAATATTACAGAGATTTTAAAGTGGAAAGGAATGATTGATTTCATAAAACCAAAGAAGAAGAAAAATAGTTTTTTCATGATAAAATGGGATATTTTATAAATATAATAATTTCTTAAAAGCTATTATATAGTACAATGTAAAATGGGTAAGAATTTATGATTTTCTATTCAATCAGGCATGTTTTTTCGGAAATAATTGAGAAGTGAACCATTTTAAAACATATAATTCCCATAAATGATAGATTAAATTATCTGAGTATATGATTATAGAACACCAAAACAGAATATAGAATATGTACACAAAAATAAATAATCATTACATTTTGGTAAGTATAATGAAAGAATAACCTGAAGGAAAAATTGAAGGTTCGGGTGACTCCCAGACTATTGTGTTATCAATCGAATCATATTCCCAAAATTAATAATCATAAAATCATACAATGAATACCATGAAATTAAATATATTCATGATATGATAAATCAATGGTCAGTATAACTATACCATACACAATAAATATTTGTGAATGAGCAATATATCAAAAAACGGCAGTGAGTTGAGGAAACCCTTAGAACTTTGTAATCAATTGAACCATATGTCCAAAAATTAACAATCATCCTATGAATAATTTAATAAAATAAATATAAAGGGATTAAAGATATTATATATCAAATGTCATTATATGTACTCAAAATACATGAAATAAGTGGTGAATAATGGAAATCTGATGGAAATAAAATTGAGATGAGAAACCCCTTACTTTATGTCCAAACATGTTCCGCACATCACCTTAACATCATAGATGATAAAATTAAATACACTAATTAATTATTTAAGAACATTTTATGCATGTTATTTATTCATTATAGTTTTGTTATGTTAATTTAGGGACTTATTTATAAGTTATATGATTGAATTTTGTCGTTCAATAGTGTTCATTTATTTGATATCATGATCAATTACCTTGATTATAAGTAATAGAGTTCATTTAAAATTTGTATAATTATACGGAATTGGAATTTCATGGTGTTAATGAGAATACAAAATTTTATATAGTTATATATATATATCATTATATTACTTAGTTTGAGGATGAATCATTAGATAATACATTTAGTGCTAATAGTTTAGTTCATGGTGTTAATGAGACGATAATTTCATTTATAAAATTACAGAGGGAGATTAAGGATATTAATAATTTATATTACATTAATATATTGTTATTATAGTATATATATGACAATGGAGTTATCATTATCAATTGTAAAGATAATCTTAGGAGAGAAGAAGAAAAGAAAATAAATTTAAATGAAATTAAATGAAAATGGAAGTGGTTTTACCTCTTCCAATAACCTCCTTCACAACCACTTTAAGAGAATGTTTTTTGGTATTTTGGAAGGACAAAGGGGTCCTAAACATTGTTAGGGGATAGGGAAGAGAATTTAGGTAGCGCATTGAGAATCTTCAAGGATCAGAGGAGTGATGTGAGGAGGGAATGAGGGGTGGTTTAATAGCCGAGAAGAGGAGGGTTTTTCCATTATTTTAATCATTATATTATTATTTAGCCTCGAGAGTAGGAATATTCTTGTTTAATATGAACTAAAATAGTAATAGTTGTATGTAATTTCTAATTAATTTCCATTTACATATGCCATGACTGTCACGAACCATGCCGGGTCACCAACCGACCCGGCACCCAACCCGGTCCACGACATGGCCCGAAGGGCGTTCCTGATCCCCACGGGCTGGCACAAGTGCCTGGGTATCAAAACGAACACATGGAATCGATTTTACCCGAAATAAAAGACAGAAAAACAACTAACCAGATAAATAAACTGAAGATAGAAATAGACAACCAAACACACCTTTAAAATATGAACAAGTTTAAAGTCTATAACTCAAACCAATAACTAGAGAAAAAAAATATGACATTAGAAACTAAAACTCTCACTCAAAATATCCCAATAAAAGAGAGGCCACATCAACACCACTCTGCATGAAAAGACCAACTGCAACCTGAACCACCATCACTGATCATGATATCAAAACCTGGAATACACAAGAAACAAAGTCTACAAACACCCAAAGGTGTATGTAGGGTGTGAGCCAAGATCCCGGTAGGACGTCACACAATAAAAAGGCTCTGTGTGTAAACATTAAATGACAAAAACATTTGAAGGCTAAATTATTGAAAGGACACCAAATATTAAACATAATTAATGAAACGGTTTTTATAAAGAACACACTTTTAAAGAAAACAGCTTAAACCAAAGTAAACACCCATGCACATAGGAAAATCCCAAACCATCACAAAAACCCAAGAGCTGCACCATATGACGACGGTGAGTGCATAGTAGTCCAGGAGCACCAAAAGTGGGAGAGGCCCTAAAATTACTTGAAAAAGTAATGGGACCCTAGATCCTCATGTCTCGGTAAACAGTATAGGAATCACAACAAAATATGTTCTTGTGCACGAGCCACTAGACATGGCAACAAATCCATAACCTAGTGGTCTCTGATCATCATCCAACATTTAGTTAGTGTTGTAAGCGTCAATCCAGCTAAGTGAAACTGGGCTAGAGCCGCTCCCATATCACTAGCACACTAGTCTAGTTTTCCCACCTAGTACCCAGGATTCCTCTTTTTGTGCTCACATTGATCCAATTTCACATTTCATGTCAAACACAGATGAATAAAACAAACATGGTGTAACATAGACCCAACGTGACACTTCCACACACACAGAAAACCATTTGTCAAAGTACGTATGCCAAAAGATTTTACCCAACATAAATAAACAATTTATGCATTGTTAAAAATTATTCATTAAAACACATTAAATTATTTGTCAACAAATTATTTAAAAAAAAGAAACATAACAAGAATTAACACAAAGAAACCACCCATTCTTCCTTCATGACCAAACACACACAACGTCGCGACAAGAACACAAACTGCACAACTCGAATCAATTATAAACCCAACTACATTGTTAAAAACACATTTTACGTATTAAAAAAAATAGTAGAAATTTTATTAAGCAACCCAGAAGATAAAACATGACTCTAAACGGAAAATATGCACTCAAATTCCCCTTTTGTACAAACGCATATGAACGCTACACCAGAACATAAACTACACACTTTGCGCATTTTCACAAAAGTAATCGTAAACTTTATAAAAACTATAGAACACAAAAATTGCACATTTCACATTTGAAAGGGCTAACTGCACATGCTGTAAAACACTAACAATTGACTAAAAATAACGTTTCAGCCAATTAACGCACCCACCCATATAAACCTACTACCAGACAAATGTTAACACCTAAAAAACTTCATGAAAACCAAATTCGCACCCAAAATAGTTAAATCCAGAACATCGAAAATTAACTAAGATAGCAAATTAATTCATTAAGTAATGTTTAAATGTGGAACCATCTACCTTAGGTGAAGAAACCTTTGAAATTTCGGCGTGCAACTCCCATTTTCTCACCAAACACGCCACAACAAAACAATGCATACCCTAAATCAAAACCCAAACCACAAACATATCATTAAAACTCTAAGAATTGAACTTAAAACCAGCAGGACCACAAAAACTCAAGAAAAAGAGAGGAAACTCAACCTGAGGGGGTAGCTATCGCTGGACCAGGGTTTCCCCAGATGGAAAAAAGAAACAACCGGCCTAAGGGGGTTGTGGTTGTGCGACGACATGCCAGTAGGTGCCCGACTAAAGGGGGCAGCGCACCAAACTAGCGTGTGTCCAGCAGGTGGGGAGCGCGGGGTAGTCACGACGGAACCGAGCTGCGCCGGTAGGGGGATTTGCACCGGCTCGGGTCTCGCTAGAAGGGGGTCGATGTTGGTGACCACTATACAACAGCTCATTGGGAGGGATCCGGCCATGGGTGGTGTTCGTAGGAGGAAGTCGATTGGTTTTTTCTGGTAAAGGGATAGCCATCGCGGAGGGGAGCATGCAGTGAAAGGAGGGCGCGGCTAGTCAAGGAGGTGTGGGGTGTGGCGGGCCGAGTGAAGGAGGTTGGCCGAGAGGGTGGTCGCCAGACAAAGGTGCAGCCGGGAGGGAGGTAGAGGGTGCCAGCCGGAATTTCCGGACAGGAGGCCAGTTGCGAGGGTGCTGCGTGAACTGGGGTGGTTCGGGGTTCGTCGGACGGAATGAGAGGGCCGCTGCGGTGGGGGTGTGATCCGTCGGGGTGAGGTGTGACCATAGCGAGGAGGCAGGGGGGAGTAGGTCTGGGGTCTGACATGGGAAGGGGGCTACACGATGGGAAGCGGTGGAAGGTGGAGCCGGGAAGCGGCCCTTGCTGCGACACGATAAGAGGAAGGTGATGCAGCGTGAAAGAAAGAAAAAAAAACAAAAGGGGGGGAAGAGAAGGGCTCTGGCGGCTGGGTAGAAAGGAACCGAAAAAAGGGGTTGAAACCCTAAAAAAGAAAGAAACAAAATAAACAAAATAAAAATAAAACTAAAATAAACAAAACTAATAAAAATATTAATATTAATAATAATGGTATTTATAAAATAAAACCTTAACAATAAAAAATAAGACTGAGAAAACAACAATATTGTAATAAATGTTATATCATCAAGATGATAATATTAATTAAAATGTCAAAAAATTTAATGAGAAAAGGTTAATGACGATAATAAAAATAATTTATATTGGTAATAATAATAATGACATCTATGATATTAATAAAAGTGGTAACAACCTAACACAATATTAACAATAACAATAAGTATTACCACATTGATAATAACTTTTATATTCTTTGTTGATAATAATAACATTCTTAAACAATATTATTTTTTATTGACATTAAAACAATTTCTTAAATTTTTTTAAACTTCTCAATTTTTTTCTCAATTTCATTACTCATCGTCATTTTATTATTCCTTTATGTTTTAACACATTTCCGAAAGTTGAGCAGACCACGCGGTCTCAGAACCGTTCCTTTCCCGTACGTCCGGTGATGAAAAACCCAAAACACTCAAAATACTAATAATAATAATAATCATAATAAGATTGCAACATACATAATAACATAAATAACAAACTATGCAATGATCAACTTAATAAAATTCCATTAATAAAAAACAATACACTCAATTAAATTAATATCCGAGAAAATAATAATTATCTCAAGTTACTTTAATATTAACATTATTATTAAAACCCTTCTTAATTAATTTTATTTCATTAGTTGACCATCCGGAATGATGTGCGGTGAGCTGGGCGAGGTCGTGCGGCTTCGATCGATGTGCACTGGACGTAACTAAGGGCGAAACATTCGTTTCTAAACAAGATCTCATGAAAATCTAAGTCGGGCCTCGACCCAAACTATCTGATGCCCAATAAAAATAATAAAATATAAGATATAAAAGGACGAATGTGACAATTCTCCCCACCATAAAGCTTTCCGTCCCCAGAAAGCCACAAATTAGGCTGAAACCCAATGTAGGAAACGACACCCCACTAAGGATCAAATAGGATCCCCAAAAACATCAAGCAAAGAGAGGAAAAATCATCATGCTCAGAAAAAGTGACCAAAAGACATCAACGAGAAACTCATAAAGAGACTTTCTAATATGTGTCGCCTACCTGAAATAACTATAACACCTTCAGTTGACTAAGCAATGAAAGGAACTCTCACACCGATAGAAACCATCCTCACAAACTGAGACACCTCAAGTACCATAGAATGAAAACTCCACCATTTGTTTGGAAGGAACAAACAAGATCAAATAATATCCCAAGAACACTATCATCACCTACTACCAAGCCACATCTAGGAACAGGACCCAAAGGACAACATGGGGAAAGCCCAAAGGGCTTCCCACCATTAAGAACCTACCAATGCCCTAGATGAGACTGGAAAATCAAAACGGGGAGGTACGATCGAACTCCCCACCATTAAAGAAAATTCCAACGCCGATTCATTCTAGAGACATTCTTGCGAGACCCAACATGGGTATCCCCACCATTAGACCCAACAGGAGATACAAAACTATGAAGATTTCCCGATGGTGACCAAACACCACACCACAAGCGTTGGGGAGGGAGGGCCCCAACTATTGGGGCGTCAAAACCATGACCTAAGACCCGACCAACACATCCACATCCCAGGATGAGCATTATACAATTTTGGGGCTGATTTTCCCCAACAGACTCTCAAGGGCCACTAAAAGTGATTACATTCGATGGGATGTTACCGCCAAGACTTCAAGGCATAAAGGCGGACATGCCTCCACATAGTCACTGAAACCCTACGCAACTAGATGGTTTGTTCGAAATGGAACAACCATAGAAAACAATTTAAGATGCTTTCACTTACAACACCGATGACAGAAATAAAGTCGGGGTCCCATACACTCCCGGGGTCCCTGACCATGCACCAGCTTCACTCTGAGGCCTATGGATGGAGCCCTGATGTTTGAGGCATCTTTTGCCTCACAGTCATGCATGGAAGAATCCCGAATGGAGCTTCTCCTTTTAGTTTCACACGCAACCGCACTGCAACTGAGACAACACCAGTAAAAAAACATATTACGACATCCAACTAATCATACATGGAACATTCAACAACACAACAGCTGAAATGGTGCATGCACATCACCCGTTTCCACACTGGATGAGAATACGACACCACAAATCATCACCTGAACCTGAAAATTGCTGTTGAGAGGAACATTATACGGAGAGGGACTTCAAAGTGAGTCTTAAACAACACGTGATTCCTGCAATTCACCGTAGCATCCCCATGTGACTGGGTCTGCCACACTAGTGGCCTAACGTAGACCCTTTCTTAAATGAAACCAACAAAGGACCAAAAGTCATTTAGAATAGTGGCCCACACTGACCACTCTAGGTTTCTTCAACCTTTTCCCCACTAGAATCTCCATCACCGTTTCCAAACAGAGCATTCAAATTAATGTGGTCAAACTTCACCCTTGATAATCAAAGAGAACTCACACTGCAAGACGTCACCGAACATGACCCTTGCAACTGATGAAAATAGTACAAATCCCTTCAAGACACTGGTCAACACTGAAAATTCTAAACCGCCTTCACACTTCCCCACTGGAATTCCTTTCACCGTTTCTAGGGGGAACCTTCAAACACGACAGTGTCAAACTTCATTCTCAACGGGTTAGACACTCAAAAGACCAAAACTCCCTTCAACTCCCCCTGCATCTGTCCTCCCACTGTGAGAGGATCTGATAAGTTGTAAAAAAGAGAGGTGGGTTCAATTCTAGAATTCAAGAAGAGATTTCTTTGATCCACTAGAGGGCCGACCAATGACAATTTTCCTATGGCCACACTTCAATCACATGTCAACGCTTTCTGGGGGGCATACACTAGTCCAGAAAGAAAACCATGGACCCAACCAAACTGATCCAATGGACAAGACATATAGCAACCAAACACTAAATGTGTAGGGGGAACCACTGTAAGGGTTTCCCGAAACACTTTTCGAAAGAAAAAAATAACTACACGTTTGCACACCAACTCACAAATAAGAATTCAAAATCAATACACAAATCAGTCAAAAAGGATTCTCAGCTCGAAACGCCTGACATCGAACCTTTCAAAAAAAATAAAAGTACACACCACACAATTGTTGTTTACTAAAACACCAAATTTTTATTTAACAAAACATTTTGAAAACAATCCACGCTAGTGGGTTGCACAAACACCAATGGTGTCCCATGAGCCTTGCACATTCATCTTCTCGTGCCGCACAGGCATCCACCTCATATACATCCAGGAACTCACCTTCTCATGCCATTAACCATTTCTTTTTCCATATACATTCATGCATGGGGTTTCCCATGAGAATACCAAGAATCAAAACCAAAACTTTCCATTTTTCACAACCAAACACCCAACCCACACTTTTCAAACCTCACACACCATTTCATTTTTAAAGAGCTTCATTTGATAACATTTTCCTATGCCAAAACATTTTTACTTAAAAACTAAATTTCCAAGAATCCAAAACAAAGAGATGTGAAATGACGCAAGGGAAAACTTGTGTCAGCGAGTGACTGGAACGTATGGTTGGCAGCCATACACCGGTCACACCACCGCCACAAAAGGTATTCTAGGACAACGTCCCCGGATCCACATGGCTTTCCAGACCCTATGAGTTCATTGGGACCACTGACCCTACTCCCTTTTCATTTCCCCTAAACAAGATTAATCTCAAAGAATAAAAACTAAGACAAACCTCAACTAACTTTGGTAACTCGAGTCCCGCCACGAAGTGTGATGGCCAGGAACCTTACTCGTAGCCAGGATATCGAGTCCCGAAAAACTTAACTCCAGTCTACCGTGACTCTATTTCAAATGATCACGACCCAAGAGAGAAAACATGCTTCCCTCTAATACCATTTTTTCACGAACCTGGCCGGGTCGCCATCCGACTCGGCAACCGACCCGGTCCACGACATGGCCCAATGGGCGTTCCCGATCCCTACAGGCTGGCCCAAGTGCCTGGGTATCAAAACTAACACATGAGAATGATTTTACCTAAAATGAAAGATAGAAAAACAACTAAATAGATAAATAAACTGAAACTAGAAATAGACAACCAAACACGCCTTTAAACAATGAACATGTTAAAAGTATACAACTCGAATCAATAACTAAAAAGTAAAGACGACTTCTGAAACTAAAACTCTTACTCAAAACCTCCCGGAAAAAGAGAGGCCACATCAACACCACTCTGCATGAAAAGACCAACTGCACCTGAACCACCATTACTGAGCACGATGTCAAAACCTGGAATACACAAGAAACAAAATCTACATACACCCAATGGTGTATGTAGGGTGTGATCCAAGAGCCCAGTAGGACGTCACCCAATAAAAAGGTTCCATGTGTAAACATTAAATGACAAAAACATTTGCCGGCTAAATTAATGAAAGGACACCAAATCTTAAACAACTTTAAAGAAACAGTTTCGATAAAGAACACACTTTTAAAGAAAACAGTTTAAACCAAAGTAAACACCCACACATATAAGAAAATCCCAAACCTTCAAAAAAACCCAAGAGTTGTACCGTATGACGATGGTGAGTGTATTGTAGTCCAGGAGCACCAAAAGTGGGAGAGGCCCTAAAAGTAAAAGAAAAAGTAATGGGACCCTAGATCCTCACGTCTCGGTGAACAGTATAGGAATCAAATCAAAATACGTTCTCCTGCACGAGCCAGTAGACATGGAAACACATCCATAACCTAGTGGTCTCCGATCACCATCCAACCTTTAGTTACTGTGGTAAGAATCAATCCAGCTAAGTGAAACTGGGCCGGAGCCACTCCCGTATCACTAGCACGCTAGTCTAGTCCACCCAACTAGTACCCATACTTCCCCTTTTTGTGCTCACATTGATCCAATTTCATATTTCATGTCAAACCCAGAAGAATAAAACAAAAAGGGTGTAACATAGACCCAACATGACACTTACACACACACAGAAAACCATTTGACAAAGTACGCACGCCAAAAGATTTTACCCAACTTAATTAAACAATTTCTGCATTGTTAACAATTATTCATTAAAACACATTAAATTCTTTGTCAAAAAATTATATAAAAAAGCAAGAAACATAACACGAATTAACACAAAGAAACCACCCAGCCCTCCTTCATGACAAAACACACACAATGTCGCACCAAGAACACAAACTGCACAACTCGAATCATTTATTAACCCAACCGCACTGTTAAAAACACATTTTACCGATTAAACGAAACACTAGAAATCGTATTAAGTAAACCAGAAGATAAAACCTGACTCTAAACACTAAAGACGAACCTAAATTCCCTTTTTGAACAAACATATATGAACGCTACACCAGAACATAAACTGTGCACTTTGCGCATTTTCACAAAAGCAAACACAAACTTTATAAAAAATCTAGAACACAAACATTTCACTTTGAAAATATGAAAGGGCTAACTGCAAATGATGTAAAACACTAAAAATTGACTAAAAATAAGGTTTCAGCCAATGAATGCACCCACCTATATAAACATACTACCAAAAAAATGTTAACACCTGAAAAACTTTATGAAAACAAAATTCTCACCCAAAATAGTTAAATCCAGAACATCGCAAATTAACTAAGCTAGAAAATTAATTCATTAAGTAATGTTTAAACGTGAAACCACCTACCTTAGGTGAAGAAACCCCCGAATGTTCGGCGTGCAACTCTCATTTTCTCACCAAACACACCACAACAAAACAATGAATACCCTAAATCAAAACCCATACCATAAACATATCATTAGAACTCTAAGGATTGAATATAAAACCAACTGGACCACCAAAACTCACAAAAAAGAGAGCAAACTCAACCTGAGGTTGTAGCTATTGCCGGACCAGGGCTTCACCTGATGGAAAAAGAAAATACCGGCCTAAGGGGATTGTGGTTGTGCGATGACATGTTGGGAGAATCCTGGCCAAAGGGGGCAGCGCACCAAACCAGCGTGTGGCCAGCAGGTGGGGCACGCGGGGTAGTCACGACAGAACCGAGCTGCACTTGTCGGGGGATTTGCACCAGCTCGGGTCTCGCTGGAAGGGGATCGATGCTGGTGACCACAAGACAGCAGCACACTGGAAGGGATTCGGCCATGTGTGGAGTTAGTAGGAAGAAGTCTGTGGGTTTGCACTAGTAGAGGTCCAGCCAGCGCGGAGGGGAGCACGCAGGGAAAGGAGTGTGCGGCTGGTTAAGGAGGTGCGGGGTGTGGTGGGCCGAGTGAAGGAGGTCTGTTGGGAGGGTGGTCGCCAGACAAAGGTGTGGCCGAGAGGGAGGTAGAGGATGCTGCCCAGAATTTTCCAGACATGAGGCCGGTTGCGAGGGTGCGGCGCGAGCTGGGGCGGCCTGGGGTTCGTCGGCCGGAAGGATAGGGCCGCTGCGGTTGGGGTGCGATGCGCCGGGGGGAGGTGTGGGCGTAGCGAGGAGGCAGGGGGGGAGCAGGGCTGGGATCCGGCGTGGGAAGGGGGCTGCGTGACGGGAAGGGGTGCAAGGTGGAGCCGAGCGGCGACCCGTACTACGGCACGAGAAGAGAAAGGTTCTGCAGCGTGGAAGAAAGAAAATAAACAAAAGGGGGACAAGAGAAGGGCTCTGGCGGCTGGGTAGAAAGGAACCGAAAAAAGGGGTTGAAACCCTAAACAAGAAAGAAACAAAAAAAAGAAACAAAATAAAAATAAAAATAAAATAATCAAAACTAATAAAAATATTAATATTAATAATAATGGTATTTATAAAATAAGACCATAAAAATAAAAAATAAAAATGAGAAAACAATAATAATGTAATAAATGTTATATCTTCAATATGATAATATTAATTAAAATGTCAATAATTTTAATGAGAAAAGGTTAATGATGATAATAACAATAATTTTTGTTGGTAATAATAATAATGACATCTATGATATTAATAAAAGTGGTAAAAACCTAACACAATATTAACAATAACAATAAGTATTACCACATTGATAATAACTTTTATATTCTTAGTTTATAATAATAAAATTCTTAAACAATATTATTTTTTGTTGACATTAAAACATGTTCTTAAATTTTATTAAACTTCTCAATTTTTTTTCTCAATTTCATTATTCATTGTCATTTTTTTATTCCTTTATGTTATAACTCATTTCCGAAAGTCAGGCAGACCACGCGGTCTCAGAACAGTGCCCTTCCCGTACGTCTGGTGCTGCAAAACCCAAAACACTCATAATACAAATAATAATAATCATAATCATAATAAGATAGAAACATACCTAATAACCTAAATAATAAACTATTCAATGACCAACTTAATAAAATTCCATTAAAAAAAACATAATACACCAAATTACATTAATATCCGAGAAAATAATAATATTATCAAGTGAATTTAATATTAAAATTATTTTTAAAACCCTTCTTTATTGGTCTTATTTCATTAGTTGGCCATCGAGCATGACGTATGGTGAGCTGGGCAAGGTCGTGCGGCTTCGACCGCTATGCACTGGACGCAACCAAGGGCGAAACATTCGTTTCTAAATAAGAGCTCAGGAAAATCTAAGTCGGGCCTCGACCTGAACTATCCGATGCCCAATAAAAATAATAAAATATAAGATATAAAAGGACGAGTGTGACAATGACTCAAGAATGATGCAGAAATTCATTTATTTACCATATTTTGTAAATTATCAAATTTCACTATTCACAAAAAATCAAATATTTCCTAAAAAACAAAAACAATTCACCCTAAATTTTTTTCAAAGTGTAGAATTCAATAATGGACACCAGTTTTTTTAAAATAATTTTATAAATATTTAAAATTTAACTCTCTAATAAAATCATTATTTATATGAAAAATATATATTTTAAATTTAAAACTGATTTTATAATACATTCAATAATTAACTATGGTCGCATAAAATTATCCTAAAATAATTGGAGAAAATAATATTTATTTAGGAATAAATTTTATGAAAATTAATTTTATTTTTAAATAATTCGTTTATTTAAATTTTTAATTAAATATTTATTACTGAAAAAATACGAACACTTAAATATTAATTATTAAAACATTCATTCACATTTATAAGTTTCCTAAATTTTATTTACACTTTGATGGGTGAGGTTAAAATTCATATGGTTCAAGTTACTATTCATAAGGGTAACATTACTATTCATAAGGGAAAATTACTATTCATTAGGGTCAAGTTACTATTCACCAAAAAAATAATGTTGATCCTTTTAGACTCTAAAAAACAAACTAATAGAAATAGTGTATGTCAATTTTCTAAAATAAAAATCATGGAAGTGGAAAAAAAATGTTTCATGGCTAGGTTATAACAATCTTGTGTAAAACAAATATAAGGAGAAATTGATTTTTTTCATAGATACTCGTTATTGTGCATATTAAAGGATATATTTATTTTTAATTTCTTGGGGTGTTACATTCTCCCCTCCTTCAATAAATTGTATCCTCGCAATTTTAAATAACACTTCAAAATTTAACGGGTGATACTTGAAATTTTCCCTGTTTGAAACCAACACAAAAAATATGGTTAATAAAATATCCACGTAATAAGAGGGGGAAGAAAATGAATAGGTTATTACAAAACTACACATTCAAATAGGGTAACATTAGTGTAAAGGGAAAATATATACATGGATGGATAAGATAACCATCTTGTTCCAATGGAGAGTGATAAAGAACATGGTCATTACAATGTTAATTACCACAATGGCATAGATCTTGTGACGAGTAAAAATAAAATTGACTTCTCAGAAAGAAAACTACATAGAAAATTTTTTCGTTAGAAAATATTTTTCCTTGAATTGTTGGATTTCTTTACTATCTAGATAATCACTTACAAAACTAATCTTATTCGATAACTTTCCACATAATAATAATAATACCATCTATGGGTTGTGCTTAGATCTATTTTCACATCCTTCCCTATCCTGGTAATGAATTCTCATGATGAATTTTTCATTCCTGATTAATTTTAATTACCTTCCAGAGATCATAGATCCCAAAAAATTATAATTATATATTCATCTTGTCTTTATTCATCAACTTAATCAAAAATGGTTAGGATAATATAAGATAATTCCCAAAAAAATAAAAAACCTTTACATAATAAAAATCAACTACAATCTCCAAAACTCAAATTTAATGGTCAATGTTCAACATATATCATTTAAACAAAATTCATTCATTCTTCAAAAACATTCTAGACTATGACCCCAAAATTAGAAGGATTTTTTTATATAGTCTTACAAATGATATCGATAAATCATAACCTCTTATACAAAAGATTTAATTTCCACTATCACATAATCTACAAGATATTTTATTCATTTACATAAATAACCAGGATCACCATATGTCCACAATAAAAGCATATTTGACTCCAAAATAAAATTCAACATTTACTCCACCAACCAATATATTTACCAAAGTCTTATAGGATTCCCATAATTGTAAACGTCTTCCAAAATCACATTAATCATTTAACCACAAAATTATTTTCTAATCCAATATTTATATATTTGATAAAACCATTTCCCCAAAAAATTAAAAAAATATTTATCCATTAGACGTTTTAACTAAAAAAACTCAAGACAACCATTAATTCATATAGTCTAGTGGTAGGAATTTCACCCTTGCCTCCATTCAGATGTGGGTTCAAACACCACGACCTTACCGAACACAGTGGGTTGTCACCCGATATAAAAGATATCTTTTTTCTAAAACCATACATCATCCAAAATAAATATGATATACATATTTTACATAAGATCAATTACCAAACATTATTTTAACTATTATTTTCCATAAAACCTCAAAAAATAAAAAAAATCATACATTTATTTCCACATAGGGCTTTCCTTGGTCTAGAGGTTATCCTATAGAATAGGCAATAGACTAGGGTAATTCCTAGGTCCCTAACATTTAATGAACATAACTATAAATAGATTCCTATGAACAATTTTATTTCCTTTAACTTTGATCTCATTTTTCTGCATCAATTCATTGCTCTATGTCCTTCCATCCCATAAATAATGCATTTATCTATTCCATTGAGACACTTCCATGGGTGTCACATTCTACATTTCTTGAATGCTGGTAGTTGAGTCTTATTTTTTGGATGGTCTCCATTACTGGTGCTATTAGAAAACTCAATTCTTATCTTATTTTGTGGGATCAGATTTTGGTTAAGGTATATGTTGTTAATATTTTTTACGGAAAAAGTATCAGGCATGAACACTCTATCATTCACTATTATTAATATCCCATTTGGTAGCTCAACACCACCACCTTATCAAAAATCTTAAATGTTAACATGAATCCTTTGGATTCCATCCATTTACTAAAACCAAAAATCATAATTTGAGGAAAAATAGTAATAGTGAGAAAAATGTATAATCATTTATATAATATCACAAAAACGTACATTAAACCTAAAACACCTTATGTTTAACAAAGGTTATTCATTTTAAATATATATTCAAATCCATAATAATGGTTATTAAAGTAAATGTGAATTACCTTAAGCATATTCAATTGGAGTTCCAAACTAGGTTTGTAATGAGGCATATTGTTGGGTACCAGGTTACCAGGAGTCAAGCTCAAAACACATTGTCAGGGTTGTTACTCCTAGGTACATCTATGCTAGAACCACATCAACTTGTACTATCTAGATAGGGATGTATTATCTAGGAAGATCAACATAATCTATACTTTCAAAAATTCTTCTATGTTCTTGTATGCCTATCCTCAAAGTCCATCTTATGGTTTGGTTCACTAGTTTAAGTTTTCAAAATATCGTTTCCCAAGGATTTTACTAAACTTATTCTCATACCAACTATAATTCCACAAACCTAGAAGCACGGAGTTGGTGAATAATTTAATTAAAGGGTTATGATTACAAGGAATCAAATCGTGAAGTGCAGATCGGTTTTAGCAGTCTTGGAAGGCCATATTATATTTCAGATACCAATAATACATTAGGAAAAGAAAATATAAATTGATATAAAATGTAATAATCTTAATCCATGAAATATTATTAAAAGTTTTATTCTTCATAACCTAGGTAAAAGAAAAAAATGAAAGTGGTGAGCTTATATTCTTAGTAAGGGTAAATAATAAATGGATATAATCATAACCAAAAACACTAGGCATGATGAATAACTAAAAACACATTCCTTTAAAAATAAACCTGAGCATAAAAAAAAGATGAAAAACTAAAGAACTAATTCCATTAAACATAACCATGGATATTATACTGGTCGGATAATATCATGGAATACCAATATCTACTTTCATTATGAAGGAATACATAATTCCAAACATTAGAATCATTTTGTCAAGGCCTCAAGCAAAGACCATATATAAATGTGTAAAAACCCAAACTAGTTTGTCTCATGATACATATCGATTCATAGAGGGACAAGAGAGGGCCTGAATCATCACATTATATGTCTAATACATTAATCATTTGAAAAGGGTGATAAATAGACAACATAAACATTCGTCTTGAAAAACTAGCATACCAAATGTGAATACATTAAAAATAACCCATGAATGGTTTCAAATTAGCACATCCTTAGTCAAACTAATCATAAAACCTTCAACAAAATATGGTAGATTATATCATAAGAGATAAAACTCAGGGAATTATAGGATTAAACAAAGTATTTTTTTCATATATGATGATACTTTTAAATGATTTTGTTGAAAATTACTTGAGGATGTGTTCTTTAAACATTCCATAGAGTTTTATTTCACTTTGAAACATTCGAATAATAATACCTCTGAATATCAAGAGATTAAGAATAATCTTGATATGATATATCAAAGGTAATTATATATATTACAAGAAAGTAATAAGTGGTTAATAATACATATTTCCCATAAAATATAAAGTGATATGAGAAAAATTCTTTTCTTACATTGGAAAGAATAATTTTATTGGAATGTCATTTTTAATTTTTATAAAATTAGATTGTAAAGATGTATATCCCAGAAAATAAAATTAATGGACATAGAAATTATATTTTAGTCATAAATTATGTCCCACTGAAGTTAAATCTTGTAAAAATATTTTTTAAGAAACTTTAGAAAAAAACAATTTTAGTGCGGTTTAAGGGAAATATTAAAGTGATTTTAAATAGGAAAGGAATGTTTGATTTCATAAAAACTGAGATGAAAAGTGGTATTTTTTTCATGATAAAATTATTTATTTTATAAATATAATTATTTCTTAAAACATATTATATAGTGTACTTGAAAATGTGTAAGAATTCAAGAAGTTCCCATGAATTGGGCTTGTTTTTTAGGAAGAATTAAGAAGTGAACCATTTCAAAACATAAAATTACCATAAATGAAAGATGAAATGATCTGAATATATTTTTTTGGAACATACAAACAGAATATATAATATGTACATAGAAATAAATAATCACTACATTTGGGTAAGGATGGTGAAGGAATAACCCAATAGAAAAATGACGGTTTGGGTGGAATCTATGGCCACTTTGTAATCAATCGAATCATATTCCCAAAAATTAATAATAAAAAAATGATACATTTAGTACGAATAAAATAAATTGATTCATTATATGATTCATTAATTGGATTTATAAATACACCATAAAAAATAAATAGTTGTGAATAAGTAATATCTCAAAAAATTGAAGTGAGGTGAGGAAACCCTTACTACTTTGTAATCAATTGAACTATTTTTCAAAAAATTAAAAATCATCCAATGAATCATTTAATACAATTAAGTTAAAAATATTCATGATATTATATATCAGATATTATTATACACACACCACATAAAATAAATATGTGTAAAATAATGGAAATCTCACAGAAATAAAAGTGAGATGAGAAACCCCATACCTTATGTCTGAATGTGTTCTGCACATGATCATAATATCCAGGATAATCAAATTAAATAAATTAATTAATTAATTAATAACCTTATCTACATTTATTTTACTCATTATAGTTTTATTATTTTCATTTATGGCCTTATTGATAAGTTATATGATTAAATTTTGTCATTCTTCGGTGACCATTTCTTTGATTTCTTGATCATTTAGCTTGATTATAAATTGTGGTGTTCATTTAAAGTTGATATAATTCTACATAATATTAATTTTAGGGTGTTTATGAGAATAAAAAAAATTTATATTGTTATTTATATCATTTGGTTTCATATTATTAGAATGAATCATTAGATAATACATTTAGTGATAATCGTTTAGATTATAATGACAATTATCGATCATAACGAACTCATTTGTTTTATCATTTAGTATTATGTACATATGTTAATTTAATAACATAAATAGAGTTATATTATAAATTTTAAATTCTTTATAAACCCTTACAATGGTTTCATGAACAGCTTCAAAGAAGAAGTTTTAGAGTGAAACAATATCATGCATGAATGTTGTAAATTGGAACCTCTGAGAGGATGATTTTGTTTTTAAAATAAAAGAGGGAGAGTAAGGAGATTTATATTAAATATTACATTAATATGATTTAATTATAGTATATATATGATACTAGAATTACCATGATCAACTGGATAGAGAATATTATCAGAGAATAAGAAAATAAAATAAATTTTAATGAAATTAAATGAAAAAGTTAGAGGATTTACCACTTGAAATAACCTCCTTGATAACCTCCTTAAGGGAAAATTTTTTGGTCTTTTGGAAATACCAAAGGCTCATGTACGTGGGGAGGGACTATGGAATTGTATTTGGTTATAACATTGAAAAGCATGAAGGATTAGAGGAGTGGAGAGAATGAGCGAGGGGTGATTTTTTTAGGGGAGAGGAGTATGGGTTTTCCATTATTTTAATCAATATTTTATTATGTTGGCTTAAGAGTTTGAATAAACCTGATTCTTTTGAACTATAATAGAAATGATTTCATGTGAGTTCGAATTAATGGCCATTTACATCCACCATGGATCCTTAACGATGAATAAATTCATTTATTTAGCATATTTTATTAATTATCGAAATTTACTATTCACTAAAAATTCAAGTATTTCATAAAAATACAAAAACATTTACCCTAAATATTCTCAATGTGTTTAATTAAAAAGTTGACTCCATTTTTCCAAAATAATTTTCTAAATATTTGAAATTTAATTTTCAAATAAAATCATTATTTACATGAAAAATTAATATTTTAAATTTAAAACTGATTTTATAATACTTGTAAGAATTAATTGTGGTGTCATATAATTTTCCCAAAAAAATATTTATTTAGGATTAAATTTTATGAAAATGAATTTAATTTTAAATAATTTTATTAAAATTAAAATTATAATTAAATATTTATTACTCACAAAATACTAAAACATAATTATTCATTTTTAAAACATTCACTCTCATTTATTTGGTGAGTAAATTTTATTTATAATTTCATGGGTGAGGATAATATTCATAATGTTCATGTTACTATTCATAAGGGTAACATTAATTTTCATAAGGGTACATTACTATTTATAAGGTTCAAATTACTATTCATAAAAAAATTAAGTTTATCCTATTAGACTAAACAATTTACTGATCTCAATGGTATATGTCTGTTTTTTGAAATTCAAATCACAAAAGTGGAAATATTTTGTTTCATGGCTAGGTTATAACAATATTTTGTATACAATTTTAAAAAAAATGGATTTTTTTCATAGAGACTCAGTTTTGTGTGCATTACATGCAATATTTTTTTTAAATTCATTGGGTGTTACATTCTCCCCTCCTTCAGTAAAATGTGTTCTCAAAATTTGTAATTGAACTTCAAAAGCTAATGGTTGTTACTTAAATATTCACTTTTTTGGAAAACCACATAAATAATAGGGTTAACCGAATATCCTCTTAATAGGAGGGGTGAAAATTTATGGGTTATTACAAAACTATGCATTTGAATATGGTAACATTAGTTTGAAGTGAAAATATTTTAATAGAATGACAATATAACCATAATATTCCAAAATAGAGTGATAGATAACACAACAATTAGAATGTAAACCATCAAAAAGATGTAAATATTATGATCAGTTAAAATAACATTGACTTCTTTGAAAGAAAACTACTTGGTGTATTTTTTTTGGAAAATATTTTTCCTTTTGTCAATGGATTTATTTACATTGTAGATAAGAACATATGAAAATAAACATTCTTGATTAATTTACATGTCATAAGAATAATATCATCCTTTATTTTTGAGTCGATCTATTTTCACTTAATTCCCTATTACATGTAATGAATGCTCATGATGAATTTTTCATGCCTAAATAATTTGAATTAACTTCTACAGATCACAGATCTGACAAATGTATAAATATCTATTTATCTTGTGTTTATACATCAATCTAATCAAAAATGGTTAGGAATATAAAAGATAATTCCCCAAAAATAATAAAACATTATATAATGAAAACCAACTTTAGTCTCCAAAACTCAAATTTAAAACTCAAGATTCAACATCAATCATCTTTCAAATAACAATCATTCTTTAACAAAACAATCAAGAAAATGACCCCAAAATTAGATGTATTTTTTCATATTCTCCACGAAATGACATCGATAACTATTAATATCGTATACAAAAATATTTATTTTCCAATATCACAAAATCTACATGATATTATATCCATTTCCATAAATAATCTGGATCACCATATGTCAATACTAAAATCATATTAGACTCCAAAATTAAATTCAAAATTTATTCCTCAAAATATTCTATTTACCAAAGTATTATAGGATTCAAAAAATTGTGAACGTCTTGCAAAATAACATTGATCACTTAACCACAAAATCATTTTCAAATCCCAAAGTTCTCTATTTGAAAAAAAAATCCCTAAAATCAAAATAACAATTATCTATTGGATGTTTTATCCAAAACAAATATTCATGATAACTATGAATTCATGTAGTCTAGTAGTGGGAATTTAACCCTTGTCATCATTCAGTTGTGCATTTAAAAACTATTAACCTAACGAATGTAGTAGGTTTTCACCTAATAAAAGGGATTTTTTTTTTCTAAAATCATATTTCATCCAAAATAATCATGATAGACATCCATGATATAAGGTGAATTAACAAACATTATTTTAACTAGTATTTTCTATACATCCTGAATAAAGAAAAACATCATTCATTTATTTCCACATAGTTCAATCCCTGGTCTATAGGTTATTCTATATAATAGGGAACTGACTTAGGGTATTTACCAGGTCCCTGACATTTAATGAAAATAACTAAAAATGAATTTTTGGTTTAGTTTTTTTCCTTTTATTGTACTCTTCATTGTTTCCTGGGTAATTCATTTATTTGAGTTATTCCTTACCACTCATAAAGTATTTATACATTTCTTTTATACACTTTCCTAGGTGTCTCCATCAGCATTTATATCATGCTTTCATTTGAGCCTTCTTTTTTTGATGGTCTCCACTACTAAAGCTCTTAAAAAACTCCATTTGTCTCTTTATTAGTGGGTTCGGGTGTTGGTTAAAGTATATGTTGTTCATAATATTTTGGAAAAACTGATTAGGAATGAACAATATATATTTCAATCATATCAAGATAGGTATGTATTTTCTAGGAAGATCCTTATAATATATACCTTTCAAAAATTCTAGGATGTTCTTGTATGGTTATCCTCAAATTCTATCATTGGGGTTTGTTCAGTAGTCTACATTTTCTAAATCTAGTTTTTTTAAAGATTCTACTATAATTCCTTTAATACTAACTATAATGCCCCATACCTAGAATCAAGGATCTATTGCATTATTTTATTACATTTCCATGATTACAAGGAATCAAATCCTAAAAGATCGATTAGTTTAGCAATCTTTTAAGACGAGATTACATTCATGATACCAATAATACACTACGAAAAGAAAAAATAACATGGTAAATAATGAAATAAACTACATCCGTGAATACCTATTCCAATTTTTGTTCCTCATAACCTAGGTAAAGTAAATAAAATAAATGGGTGATCTCAGATTCTTAGTAAGGGTAAATAATAGAACAAAAGTAATCATAAACATAAACACTACTCATGATGAATAACTAAAAACACATACCTTTAAATATAAATTTGAGAATAATATGGTAGGAATAAAAACATATAATATAATTCCATAAAAAATAACCATGTATATTATACAAGTCAAATAATCGTATAGACTATCAGTCTCTAGTTTCATATTGAGGGAAAGAATAATTATGTAAATCGTAATCATTCTATCAAGACCTCATGCCAAAACCATACATATACAGGTAAAAATAGAAACTAGTTTGTCTCATGAGACATATCGATGCATAGAGGGGATATATCATTCTATTACCATAAATTACATAGTGTAATACACTCCTCATAAAAAATTGTGATATATAGGGAACATAAACATTCATATTGAATAACTAGCATACAAATTGTGAATACATTATCAATAACCCAAGAATTACATCAAATTAGAAGATACATAGTAAAACTAATAATAAAACATTAAAAACATATGGTAGATGATATCATAATACAAAAACATTAATTAAATATAATATTAGACAATGGATGTTGACATATATGTAGATACTTTTAAATGATACAATTAAAAATTTCTCGAGGATATGTTCTTTAAACATTCCATAGTGTCCCATACCACTTTGGAAAATTAAAATCATAATGCCTTAGAATATTAGGAGAATAATGAGACGCTTCATGTGATATATCAAAGGTATGTAAATACAGTTCTTGCAAGTAATATGTCTTGGACATGGAATATATCTCATAAAAGTTAAAGTGAGATGAGAAAAATCATTTTTTACATTGGGAGGAAGAGTTCTTTTGGTAAATAATTTGTATTTTTCAAAAAATAATATTACAAACATGTGTATTCAAAAAAAATTAAGGAGATTAAAATTATATTTGAGGCATAAATTATGTCCCACATATGTGAAATCATGTAAAAAGAGTTTTTAAGAATGTTTAGAAATAAAACATTTTAGAACGGTTTAAGGGAAATATTAAAAAGATTTTAAAAAGAAAATGCATGTTTGATTTCATAAAAATATTAATGATAACAATCATGATAATATTAGTGATTTTATAAATATAATTATTTCTTCAAACCTATTATATAGTGCACTTAAAAATGGGTAAAATTTTGAGAAGTTCCCTTGAATCAAGCATGTTTATCGAGAAGAATTGAGAAGTGAACCATTTTAAATCATAAAATTCCCATAAATGAAAGATGAAATGATATTAAATTAATATTTTGGAACATAAAAACAGAATATATAAGATGTATAAAAACTAATAAATAATAATTAAATCTGGATAAGGATGGTGAAGGAATAACCTGAAAGAAATAGTGAAGGTTCGGGTGGAATCCCCGACCACTTTGTAAGAAATCAAATCATATTACCAAAAATTAATAATCATAAAATGATAAATTTAATACCATGAAAATAAATAGATTCCTGATATGATATATTAATGGGTAGTATACATACACCATACACAAGAATCAATGGTTAATAAAGAATATCTCAAAAAAATGGTTGTGAGATGAGTAAACCCTTACTATTGTGTAATCCGTTGAACCATATTTCCAAAAAATTACAATCAACCAATGAATAATTTAATAGAATAAAGATAAATAGATTCAAGATATTATAAATCAAATGTAATTACACATACAACACATAAAATAAACAAGTGGATAACAATGTAAATCTCACCGAAATAAAAGTGAGATGAGAAACACCGTCCCTTATGTCCGAATATGTTTTCACTTGACCTTAAAGTCCTGGATAATCAAATTAAAAATATTAATTCATTAATTAATAAAAATATATACATATATTTTATTCACTATAGTTTCCTTAAGTTTATTTATGGCTCAAATTATATGTTATATGATTGAATTTCATCGTTCTATGGGTGTTGGTTTCATTGATTTGATTATCTATTCACTTGATTATAAGTAAGGGAGTTCAATTAAATTGGTATAATTATAAAAAATTTAAATTTCATGGTGTTAATGAGAATATAGAATTTTTAATATTTATATATATCATTGGGTTACAAATTATGTGTATGAATCATTAGATAATACATTTAGTGATAATTGTTTTGATTATTACATCGATTATCAATCATAACATAATCATTTTATTTTATTGTTTAGAATTATGTGAATATTTTAATTTTAGAACAATAAAAGGGTTATATTATATTATTTAAAATCCCTCTCATATATTACAAGGGTTTTATGAATATCTTTGAGGAAGAATTTGGATAATGAAACATCGTTGTCTACAGAGGTTGTAAATTGGCACCTCCTAGATGATGATTTCATTTAGAATATAAAAGTGGGAGTGTGAGGATATTGATAATGGATATAACATTAACATGGAAAAATTATAGTATATATATTATTCCATAGTAATCAGGATCAATTGGATAGACATAGTTAGGATAGCATATGAAAATAATGTAAATTGAAATGAATTTGAATGAAAATGGAAGAGAATTTACCTCTGGAAATAACCTCATTGGAAACCTCCTTATGGGAAAGGATTTTGGTCATTTGAAAATTCCAAGGTCATCTAGACGTGGGGAGGTACTGAGGAATAGTATTTTGACATAACATTTAGAACCTTAATGTATGAGAGGAGTGAATAGAATAGGGAGTGAGGGGTAGTTTTTATAGTGGAGGAGAAGAGGCTTTTCCCATTATTTTAATCATTATTTTATTATTTGGTCTCAAGACTGTATATAGTCTTCCTTCTTTTGACATAAATTACTAATAATTTCTTGTGACTTCAAACCAAGGGAAATTTATATTATCCATGACTATTGTTTGAAGCATAAATTCATATATTTATCATATTTCGCAAATTATCGAATTTCACTATTCATAAAAAATACATGTATTTCTCAAAAACCCAAATATTCATCCTAACCATTTTTCAATGTGTAGAATTAAAAAATGGGCTCCGCTTTTTTAAAATAATTTTTTAAATGTTTATAAATTTAATTTTCAAATAAAATCATTATTTAGTTGAAAAATACATATTTAAAATTTAAAACTGATTTTATATTACTTTCAAAAATTAGCCAAGGTATCATAAAATTATAATAAAATCATAGTACAAAAATATAATTATTTATTTATAAATTTTATGAAAATGAATTTTATTTTAAATAAATTTATTAATTTAAAATTTTAATTAAATATTTATTACTCACAAAAATATCATCAGTTAATTATTAATTTTTAAAACATCCACTCCCATTTATAATGTGCATAAATTTTATTTATACTTTCATGGGTGTGGTTAATATTATAAGAATCATGTTAATATTCATAAGGGTAACATTAATATTCAAAAGGGTATATTACTATCCATAAGGTTCAAGTTATTAGTCACAAAAAAGTATGTTGATCCTATTGGACTCTAAAAAAATACTGATCGGAACAGTGTATGTATGTTTTTCAAAATTCAAATAATATTAGAAAAAAATTATTTTACTGTCTAGGAAATAACAGTATTTTGTAAATAATTATAACAAAAAAGTTTTTTTCATACATACTCAGTGTTGTGTGCATTACACACGATATTTATTTTTAAATTCTTAAGTTGTTACATGAACCATACATTAAGAACAAAAAATTAGGTTATTTGGATAAAGTATGGTTTCCAAACCATACTTTCGATCAAAATGCAGGGTTCAGAAAGTATTATTTCATTAAAAAGTAGGATTCTTAAACTATATGTTTACATCAAATATAGGGTTGTAAATATGGATTCTAGACTAATTTTAAATTCCTAGAATTCATTGTAGAATTTAATCTTCTTCCATTTTTTAAAAAAAAAGTTCATCCAGGTTAAAATAATTATTCAAATAAATATTATCCTGAGATCCATGTAATGTAAATTCATTTGTAAGAAAAACATTGGTGTTTGCGAGAATCAATATCAATGTGAAATTAATAAAATTTTTGGACAAATCATTCCCAATATTCTCCCACTTTTTGATGATCCCAACATCCACCTAACACAACTTATAGAAAATTTTACAAATAAAATTTTAATATCATATAAGAATGTGCATTTCTCCAGATTTCTCCCAGAAAGAAAATGGTTATTCCCAAAATATTTTAACCCAAATAGAATCACAAAGTTTTTGTTTATTAACCACATTTCTCCCCCTTATTGTGACATCAAAAATATAATGAGAAATAAATTAACACATAATTAACACAATATGAAATTTCTTAGTATCTTCATGTTTAGATATGCAATAATTTCAAATAATGAATAAATTCAAAAATAAAGACATTCTAATTAGTAAATATAAATTGAATTTGACCAAAAAATAAATAGTTTATTTATATATCCATGATTAAAAATAATTTTCTTAAGAGATTGGATAGTCTAAGGTGACAGATGTGAAAAAAGGTCTTGTTTTTTATAAAGGTTAAGTGGTGAATATTTACACTATATATTATAAAATATGTTTCCTATTACAGCTAAAAAAAATGACAAAAATTTTATTATCTTTTAAATAAATACTAATATTTGATCTCTTGAGATAGAATAAACCTGAAAAACAAATAAGTATATTAGGTATTATGATTTTATTTTAAAACAACTTCTCATCTTATTTTCACAACATGGTAACTATTTTCCCTTTTAAATGCATTAAAATACTTTCATGAGATTTAACTTTCATAAATACTTTAATATTGTTCTTGAAGGAATTATATTTTAAATCTTGGAATAGATTATTTCTTCAACTCTTGAAATGATTTACATGAACATTCGTGTTATTTATACAACTTAACTAATTCTCATTTTAAACGATTAATATTAAAACTTAATTTATATAGAAATATGTAAAATTATTTTGAAAAAAAAAATTTATGACTCTTTCGTTAGGGTACGTGCATCCATGTGTCGAGGAAGAGGATGTGTTGTTTGTTTCCCATCATTCCCACCTTCCAAAGGCAGGCAACATCAGTCACTTATTTAGGGGCGTTTTCTCCTTGATTAAAAAAGGATGATGGGATGTCAGTTCCTTCTTCTATAGATTCCTCCTCAAAGCTCGTTACCTAGTTCGGGTCTCCCTTATAGATTAAGATTTTGTTTGTGAAACTCTTCCCAGAACCATTTTTTCATGGACACTGGTTAATTACAATACTTATATTGGGACATACCATGGGGTCTAGTTAGGGTAGAAACCTTCGATCAGAGGAGTAGTCACATTGGACATCACAGGTGTGTCTGGATGCTGGAACACTGGTGCATCTAGGTTTCATCCCCTTATTATAGGGCTTCTCAATGGCATAGAGTCACGAGGAATCCAACATCAAATGCGTGGAATTATATACCATATGCATGTCTCTGAAGCTTTCCTCAGCTTCCCTTGTTTAACATAGTGTATGCCGCAAGTTTAATTTCTAGCAGAGATGGATCAGACTAATTAAAACACTGACTTGAGTGGATCAGATGGGTGCAACCCTCGGGGGGAACACCGACACTACATATAACATGTTGTTAGCTACCCGAGTGATGCCAAGAGCATTGAAGAGGTGAATTGGCATGATCTCATTGGGAGCTGGCGGCCTGGGTAAGAATCAGGATGAATGATGGAGAATTGAATGAAGTGGCAGGGGAATAAAACGAAACCACTGTGAAGGTGATGGTAGTATTGTGATTAATCCTCAAATAAAATTCCTACATATCCCTATGGTAGGGAATCAATGTCCGTGTAGTTTGGCTGGGCGATGGGACACATATGGAGGTGACCCGTATGTATGGGACTCGGAAGAAGTGGAACGTCTGAGTTGGGTCATGACCTTCCTGAAACACATAGGCTCGAGGGAAAGACTAGGATGATACATGGGTGATGGGATTGAACCTCAGTGAGGTGTCCAACATACCTTTCCTTGGAAAGGAACAAAGTACATGTAGTTCAGGATGGCTGGTGAAGAATTGGGGTGTGCTCAGAGGAAAGTGACCCAATGATATACTTTTTCTTACATGTGGTTAGAAACCTAGATATGGTCTAACACCACTAGTGCGGGCCAGAGTTGCATGTCCTAACAAAAGGGATGAAAATGGATTACTGTCTATTGCAGAGTACAATGGCCTACCATTGGATGGGGGTGACAATGAATTATTGGTGGTTGGGATTGACAAAAGCTTACAAATGGATGGTATTGACAATGGATTACCACTGAATGGGGGTTAATTTAGTGTCATGTGGGAAAAAGGGTGTACATTTTAGCATCATTCTGGAGAGGGGTGGACTGACATGAAATTTTCGGGATAAGAAGGTGTTCGTATTGAACCTCGGGGAGGCTTCCTACATAACTTTAATAGGAGATGATCAATGTCAACGTAGTTCAGATGGTGTTGGTGAACTGACGTGAAGGGATTCGAGACCAATGGTTGTTGGGATTGATCCTAAGGGAGGCTTTCTGCGTACCTTACCTTAGGAAGGATAAAAGTCGACATAGTTGGGAATGGTTTGGGGATTACACACTAAGGTATCCTAGATAAGATGTTGTGGTCACTGTTTACTCTAAGCACACGTGAGTAATGCTCGGTGTCAAAAATAGAAGCTAGCAAAGACCTAATGATCACATCACGAAAGGTGCATTCGTGGAAGTGGAATGGGGCTAACATGTGGTTAGTGGCCCAAAAATAAAATAGGGGCTTACGCGTTGATTGCTGCCCAAAGAGGAAATAGGGGCTTACCTGTGGTTCGTATCCCAGCGAGATGGAGATTGGGACTTACTCAATGATAGAGGCCCAGTGGCGACAAATCCCAGAGGGAGAGGTATGATATGATGAAGGTCCTAGTTCTCATCCTCCCCTCTGGTCTTTGGAACGAAAGAAGAAATGTGGAGTAAGGGTACTACCTCCTACAAGAAATACTAGGGCCTTACACCAGGGTGGTTTCCCTTTTCCCCTTGGATAGACATCCTTCCAACAAAGTGTATCTAATTCCATGTGTGGAGGATCACACTCCTATGGAGACTAGTGGGTTTAGAGAATGTTAGAGATGGGGCACCTCATGTATTATGCACGAGGTGGATTCACAGTTTAACGACATGGGCTAAGGAAAATGATGTTTGGTACTGTAATGTACTATAGCTCAGATGAGGTGGATTCACTCTGCACCCCTAGGACTTACATAATCGATACCCAGCCTCCCTTTGTAAAGGGAATGCATCAGCAACACTGTGGTGTTGTAGTGTCACTGAGTGACCCAATGATGGGTCCACATTAGCATGGCTAAGAAAAGAACAAATAGCTATTAGAGTGCCTATGTGAAGAAGCATATGGCTAGGAAACTCAATGGGAAGCACCACCCAAGGTATCTTGAAATTACTTGGTTCAAACATGGAGGGTCGAACGGGAATAGGGCAAGTGACATAGGTGTGTTGAACAAAAGAGGGGATCAGACATGGTACCTTAAGGTAAGGACGACACATGGAGCGCACAAGGAGGGTGGTGTGCAAGATGAGAGGCTGCACACAAGATGGATGGTGTGCGTGCATGCTGGAAGGGTGAACGCAAAATGAGATGTGTGTGCGCAAGCCGAAAGGGTTCACACAAAATGAGGGGCTATGTGTAGGATGAAACAGATGCACACAAAATAGGTCCGATGTAGGGGGAGACTTGCATGAAAGATAGATCTTTTTCATGCAAATGACTCGGGCTAAAAGTAAATGGACAAGGATCATGCTCAAGAGGTTCCACTTGAAAGAGGACTCTTCGGGGACCTATCGCACAAGATCTAATACCTTGAGGCCAACATGTTTTTCACGTGGTCACAAGAAGAGGTTTCTCTCAAATAGTAGAGTGTCGCTTTTTCTTCTGTCACCATCCCTGAAGGGTGAAGGGTACACTTCATTTTATAGATGAAGTCCTTAGAGGTAGCGCACAAGGGGATCTGCACACAAATGGTCGTTTGACGTCGCATTAGGTGCGCAATGGTTTATGCACTAGAGGAAAGTTTGTGCGCCCCTCATCCTTTTGTGTGCCATCACCTTTGGCGGTTTCTAGGGGTTGTGTCGGAAGCCTTCCTTTGACGCCCAATTGGGCACGCATTATTTTTTGTGCCGCCGAGTAGCTTTGCCCTTAGGTCTTAACTAATTCTCGAGCACACTGGCACACAAAGGCCTCTTTGGCGTCGCATTGCGTGCGCAGGATTTTTCATGTTGTTGGGTGGCTTTGCGCTTGGGTCTTAATTGATTCTCAAGCATTATGGCATGAAAAGTCCCCTTTGACATCGCATTGGGCGTGAAATATTTTTGGTATCTTTGGGTGCGTTCACGCTCGGGCCTTAACTGATTCTCAAGCACGACAGCGCACAAATGCCCCTTTGACTTCGCATTGGGTGCACAAGATTTTCTGCACTGGGAGAACTGTTGTGCCCAACCCCACACTATTTCATGCCATTACCTTTGGCTGTTTCAGATGGGTTTCCACAGAATCCTTCCATTGACGTCGCTTTGGGCGCACAATATTTTGAGAGCCATAGGGATGTTTGCGTGTATCCCCTAAATCATGCCCGAACTTGCCTCCCAGGTCACAGAATCTTCTCCTTCCCTACGGAATACATCTGTTTCTCATTATCATCTCAATTCTAGCCCTATCCAAAATTTAGTATCAAAAAATTCACCACTCAGGATCGGAGCAGAAGGGGGTCCTATAGGTTGGATTTTGATGGTCACATCGAAGAGTGGGGAAGAGCACGTTCGGTGCGTGAAAGAACAAAATTTGGGTGCAGAAACATCTTTCACACTTGTGGAAGGCGCATTCAATCATATAAATAGGTTTAGGTCACTCACATAGTCCCCTACAGTGAATGTTTTCCACACAAACGTCTCTTTTAACTCGAGTGAAAAAACGGTCCAGATCTGCGCGTAAGTTTCCTTGACCGAATTTGGGTTTTGTGCGCTATCCGACCTTTTTAATGCGGATCGACACTCTTGCATTCCATATAACATTTTCCACACTAAATCTTAATTCTTCCATGACCACCACTTAGGATTTAAAAAATGTCCTCCCAATAGACTAATGCTGAGAGGGAGGCCACTGCAGCTGCAAGGAGGACTCAAGTGATCACAAACCCTCTAATTATTTAGGCGAGGAGGGTTGTGTCTATTAAATAGATTCTTTTTGGCATGCCTACACAAGCTCAAAAATATTATGTCCTCAGCGATAGCCTACCACTATGGAACTTTGGCGTTTTGGAGGAGGTGATGATGCCTGGTTTTGAGACGGATACTCCACTGTCATGGGTGACATGCGAGGAAAGTCTCCCACATTTCCATATTACTAAAAATGGAAACCCTACTAGGGAATCACAGAACACAACCATCAATTTCTGACATCTGATGACCATGATGGTTGTGGTAATCGATCTAGTTCTCGAGGAATCTCCCACTCTTTATGAAAGTACATTCAGAAGTATTATTACTGATGAGATGAAGGGTTTCCAGGAATGGGATTTCAGATCCATGGGAAAATTCACTAATTAATGGGAATGGGCATACTAGGTACGCTAGACATGTAAGGAATTTGGGCCGGAGCTGCAGTCTATCTGACTTTTTGAAACCATTTGGACATCCCAATTCCACTTCAATGGACAACATAATCTGGTAGAAGAGATATTTAGTCACTGGTCCCCTGATAACAATACCTTCCACCTCCACCATGGGGTGGTGGGTATCAGTTTGTGGGATGTCCAATACATTGGGGGAATCCCTTTATAGGGGTACTGGTATGACGAGTTCCACCCGACGGGGAATTTTTGGGGAGATAATACACGCACTTCAATCCTGTCATGGAACCTGCTAGAGTTGGATAAAGAGGAGACAAAAATAAAATATATCCTGATGGTTATATCCTATTCTAGGTGGTATTCTCTTTTCCTGATGCATGACATAGCTGTAAAAAGTTCAGGTTAGGGGATGAAATGCTTGAACATATCTCAAAGGGGAAAAGTAGGATCATACTGGAGGTTCTTCGAGGTAGGAGAGTACCGATTGTGGGGCTTTGGCATTAATGCTATTCAGGACCCAAATTTACAATATGATGGGTTTATTGTTGCGTTCTTCAGTTGATGACTATTTCTTATAAGGGACACATGGATGGGGGTCCGCCCAGGGATGATATTGATGGCTGAGATTATGGCGGCGAAGAACAAGGTTAACCTGGGGGTTCCATTTTGGCTAGGTTGTATTGTATTCTGGGGCATATTTTGATTGGATGTAAACCTAGGAGGATATGCAGACCATTCCAGATTCTTCATGGCTGGGTGCAACCCATTGTGGCAAGTATGACTTCCAAAATGTCATTCTCCCCCAGTAACGTTATGCGGCCATCCCTCTTGAGCATTGTCGGAATCCACCCACTAATGCTTAGAGAAGAGGGGATCAAGCTCAAGATCTGAATCCACACCCACTTTGACTTCCACCCATTCTGAACCCCAGTCGGTCAAATGGTAGATGATGGGAGGGGGCCATTATGGCAAAGGGTGTACCTACAAATCATCTGTGTCGGTGTACTAGTAGCCCATATTGATGGTAAAATCTTTTGTGAATCATACGTGCCGACCAATTTTTTCAGGTTGTTCATGTGCTTGAAACGGATTCTGAATAAATTTCATACAGAGTTTCATAAAAAACATCCTTGTATTCTCCACCAACTCTAGCTTATGTTTACGATAGCTGGCTTGGGTGAGATCATTATTCTTCCCCCCACTGATGTCAGTGAAGGCCTGTTAATAGAGTATGCTGAACACTGAAAAAAATCATAAACCAAGGAGATTAATTAGAAATGCATCCAGAAAATTAAGGTGGATATTGTAGAGCCTAAAGAATAGGGAGGTATATGAGGTTCCACAGGAGAGGTGAGGCAGAGAATGGGTCAGGTGGCTATCATGGCACAGACCGGTACTTCATTGGCTGGAACATCGGAAGTTGAGAACATGACTCTACCTTCCAGGGAAGGGTGGTCCCGAGTGCGTCCTCATGGGAAAGCTAGAGAACATTTGGGAAAGCAACTCAGGTATCTCCTGAAGCCAACTGCTGACGTTATCTTCCCTTAACCATGGTCTTCATGGGGAACACTATGATAGTCTATTTCCACTGAAGAATTGTGGTGGAGGTTGGTACGTACTGGGCTTGATTATCTAGACCTAGGGCGTATCCAGATGATGGATTGGGTAACATTTCACTACAGTCATACATACCTAACAACTATGGATATGTACGCATTCCAGTGGGACAGTATGAAGAACTGTATCTCCTACTGAAAGTGATGCTTTTCCAGGAACATGACCTAGAAAATCTGAAATCTGAGGAACAATGTATACAGGAATAAGAAGAATAATTTGAAGGAGAGGAAGAAGAGGAAGGGGAGGAAGAATGAGAAAGAGAGGAATAAGGTGGAGATGAAGAAGAGGAGGAGGAGGACCAAGATTATGGCCTTGGTGGCGAGGGACCTTCAGAAGCTCTTGCTCACCAACGAAGCTCTTGAGAGAGCAGTGAAATTATAGGCTCTGACATAGAACTGGCTGAGCAGGTCGAGGTGAGGCTTACACTTATCTCTATAGGATTTTATCTCCTCACAACCCCCAATTTTCCAATCCAATTTTATCCTATTTCGGGAAAATTCATGAGGATTCCCAGGAAGCCTTCTCCGTGAGGGATGAAGATGCACCTACGGACGTAAGGGAACATTCTCATGAAACAGTCCTCGGAATGGAACAATATGGGGAACCAGTTATTGTTGGGACAGGCAGGGATGAGCCTGAAGGAAGAGATAAAATGGATTCCTCTGAGCTTCCCACCATCCCCATGGTCCAGGAGGAGACAATACCAGTGATTGAGTTAACAAGTGCCAAAGGATCCACTGTGGTGGCAGTTCCCACTATGACATAGTTGTTGTACACTTTCGTACTTGTCTCCCGTAAGCCTCTATCATCACTAGATATATTCATTTTTGGGAACTTTGGTTAAAAAAGTCACTGATCCCCAATATAGTGATTTCATGGTTGAAGGCTTGACAGGCCATCAGGTCTAGAATATCTGTAGGAGCCCCGCCAGGGACCACATCACCTCTTGCAGAAGAAACCGTTTGAGGTGGCCCCGCCCCAGTACTTGACGAGCTAGAGGTTTCAATAATAGGCGGTAATGCTGTCAGGGTAAAGTTTCATCCCAATGAGGGTGACGTCACTGATGAAGATGGAGATCCCAAAGAGAGCCCTTCCACTGAAATTCTGGCTTCTTTCACCGAATATAGGCCTACGGACCCTGAGGAAATATATGATTCCGACTCGGACGCTATTGAGGAGAGCCATATGAAATGGTGCAAGGCATGGAAGTGAATCGATTGCTTTCTCCGCCATCCACAGGTAGAATGGCTAAAATAGATGGGTTCTCTCTACACCAGGCTACACTTTATCTGCGCTAGAGGGGTAAAAGCTCTCCATATTCATGTAATGATCTGTAATTACATGGAGGAGAAGATACGAGATAACAACCAATTATCCAAAATTTCCCAGTGCTAGAAAGAGTTAGAGAACACTCAATCATTATTAGAGGTGGAGCAGGATGTCCCACACCTTGAATAAAAAGAAAAATAAGGGAAATCAGTCATTGCAGAACACTCTGAGCTCATTGAGTGATTGAGGGCCTAGCTGGAAGATGTTCAAGAGCAGATAGCGCAGGTGAATCGGCAAATGATCGAGCTCCAAACTGAACAATCATGAGCACGAGATAGGGATAATGAGTTACGCCCTGCCACTCCTATCGAAGAGAAGGATATCAAAGGGAAGAAAGCAAAGTTGGAGGCCACAAACCAGAAGGTGGAAATACTGGATCAATGGATCCAAAACACAGATCCTTAAGGGACCTATTTCGACTGAACTCATAAAATTATTTTTCTTTTATTTAGATTGTTCTGAACTGCATTCATGAACCGATTATTCACTTTCTTGTTCAGATTAATTCATTCCAACCACATTCTTTATATAATTATCAATCCATACCTACGTTCAAGTGGGTCATGCTTGATGTGAGAAACAAGGGATGGTCGTTGCATTACTTCATTTTATTGTGGGAACACCAACCAAAATTCAGGCATCCAAGGTATAAATGAACACTTTGGGCTCTCGAGAATAAATGGGGAGGCTAGATTGGAGAATGAGGCTCTTAGAACAGTCAAATTATCACCTACCCAATGTACTCTAGGGAATAAGTGGGGCAATGCCAGGGGCGTGGGAATTGATTCGAACACAGGGTAGTGGAAAGTGTGAATCATGATTCCAAAGATTTATAACATGATATGGATGGCATTACAATGAAGAATAATTATTTACCATGTTTAAAAATATTATTTTTATCATGTTATCCTGAAATGGGGATAACAAATGAGGGTCGACCGCTGACCATGTTCGAAACACGGGTCCTGACTCAAAATGTCATCCATTAGTCTTCCAAAAAGTTGGACTAGGAGAGTAGGCGATCCATAGAATGAGAATCCATATTATTAGGGGGTTCTTTTAGATGTGAAATAGGATGAGGGTCCAAATAAAGGGTATGAAGAGCATGTAGGGTGGAGTGATTCGTTGTTCGAATGGAGTCCACCACTCCTGAAATTACGCCACCATTGTGGAAACACATTTGGTGGGTGCATCAGTCTGATTAGGGATCAAGCTTACTTCTGATGAGGACCTCTAGGGTAAGGACCTGAAATTCTCTATAGTTTTACATCACACCAATAACAATGATAGAAACGATGTTTAAATCATCGTATGGTGAGGAAGGTGCACATAGTTTAATGGTCATACTAACTGGACCATGATCAGGATTGAGGGGCCTAAAGGTTAATGGCCCTAGGGTGGGACCCAAGGCTAATTAGCTAGGGGTTTCTATGTATCTCATGTGAATGAGAATCAATCCAAATGTAGTTGTTAAGCACGAAAAGGCTAGAGGCCAACGTTGATTGGGAAAATCTTCTCCGGTGAGGAAGCTGGCGCATCCCATAGTTAGCATGGGGCATCCTGAACTTGGTCAGGGTAGAACTGTAGTTTAATGACATGTTTCGGGGACATATGGTCTCGTGCAGTTTAACGTCATAAGATATGACATGGAATAAAAGGGGAGATTCCAAGAAGTGAGGATGTGATGCGGTAACTATGGATGCAATTTGAATGAGGACATCAAGAGTTCGCACCACACCACATATCCTTAGAGGAAGTTCTTTAGGTCAAGGGACGGAAAGTTAAATTTAGGATGTTCCTGAAGCAAAGCGTTCAGGCATTCTGACGTACCCCATGAGGATGGGAATCAAGCTGCACATAGTTCTAAGAGAACATTTTAACGTCGTGTGGGATGATGAAAGGCTTGTGTGGCATTGCTGCGCCAGTACACATCCTACCAAAACTATTAAGCACACATAAGTCGTGCTCTATGTGGGAAACAAGTAGTAGTGATGGGACATTCCTAGCATAAAAAATCACATGTTAGTGGTGAAAATATACTAGGTGAATGACATCCCATTAATGATGACCCACCTACTTAATTCCCCTAGATGCGTGAAGGGTTAAAGCTGAGTATGTTGGAATTCCACTTGAACATGAGGAAGTGGAAATATGTTAATCATGATGCTCGAGATCTGGACCACAATGAAGGTGTCATGACGATAGGGGATAACTATTAACCATGTTTGAAACATAATATCTATATCGTATTATCCAAGAATGGGGAAAGACAAATTTGGGTTGACTACGGACCATATTTGAAACATTGGAATTGTAGAAAATGTCATCTGAGATCCTCAGGATCGTCGGCATAAATTGGTAGGTATGCCAATGTGGTATGAGATCAGGACATAAAAGGTGGTCTCTTCAGATGTGGAAGTGGATGAGGAGTCAAATAATGGGCTCCAAAATCTTGGACATGGAACAAGGGGAATGTCCCCTTGAAAATTCCACAATTCGTGATCCTTTTCACAATGTATATGAGTATGAAAATAAGACGCATCCTATAGGGGGAGTTGAGGCCCTTTCCATGGACAAGGGTCCTAGGGTTGCATGCTTCTAGATTAAGGTCATAGGATGGGCCATTAAGGGGATATTGATTTAATGGAATATGAACAGGGCAGTGAAGTAGCAAAACCCGATGCATAGTTCCCATAGATAGATCTTAGTTTAGGGTCATACAACTCAGACCAAATTGGGAAAAGACAAGGGAGGCACATGGTGCGGCTTTTGAAAAACCCGATGTGAATGAGAACCCAAGAGGAACTCACCATACCACATGTTCAAAAAAGAGTTTGGGCCAAGTGTATAAATAGAGGGGGAAGTATTTTAGGTTCTTAGGGCTGGAATCGAAGAAACAATTCATGGGAGTTCCTAAGTATCACATAAGGATGGGAGTCAAGCCATACATAGTTCTGGAAAATGTCGTGTAGTTTAACATCTTGTGGAAAGGACGCCGATTGTTCTTAGTTTATAGTCCTAAAGCTCATAACAAAGATGGAACTGGAGGAGAGAGACAAGTGGGGAAGTAATTACTAATCCCAATAGGAATTAGGATAGTAGGAGTATGTATCACAACAATGTGCTCCCCAGAAAACTTCTAGGTCAGGGGACCAGAAGTGAAGGTTAGGCTGGGCCCAAGGAAAAGTTCCCGGGAATTACTACGTACCCCATGAGTATGGGAATCAAGCCATACATAGTTCTCAAAGTGGCATAGTTAGATACCTGTCCCAATGATAATGTGGTCATGCAGGTATGGGCTCCACATGAAAAGAAGTGACATTTGATAGATCTTGTTTGTCCTTTAAGATGAATGTGTGTTATTTTTTTTAATGTGATGGACCTTGGATAGAGATTCCAGGAATCACCAAAAGAATCAAGTCGTATACAAGTGTAGAAAAATAGTATTGTGGTTGACCAATACCAAAAATGATGACTTCTCGAATGAGGCCACCACGATGCAGTGCCATTTTTCGTCGTGCGAGCAGGACGATAATGCCACAGTTTAAGGCATATGGTAGGACTAACCAAAAGTTTTAACATCGTGCAGTATAGACAAAATAGTTTAAAGGCACGGGGAACTAATAACAACCTAGTTTAAAGTGACATGGCTCAGACATATTTGAGAGATGAGGTTCAAGAGGTGATGTGCATGACATGATAAAGCATACCCGACATGAATGATGATGAGGTCCACATCAGACTGCGCATGATTCAAGGAAATAAACCTCAAGCCGAGGGGCCAGAAAGGGTTAGAGAATATGGGGTAGGAGAGAATAGCTCTAAGAAGGGAAGTACATGGAGCATATTTTTGCAAACCTGACATGAATGAAGACATAAGTCCACACATGCCACACCACGCAATCATATATGAGTCAGGACCTAAAAGGATGAACAAAACTGATAATTAGTTAAATTTGAGCTAGACCTAAAGACGAGATATCTAGGAATTCCTACGTATTCCATGAGAATGAGAACCAAGCTAGGTGTAGTTTTAGAAGATGAAGTATAATGATATCTTAGTTTAAGGTCTTAGATCTCAGACCACGAAGAAGAAAAACTCTTCCAAGTGATCGCAGACCACGATCCGGTCCCTAAGCCCACGTGTGTCCAACTTGGTGTGGGAAACAAGGGAAGAAGTGGTATTTGAAAAACATGGGATACACGTAAAGGGGAAGTGGATGTAGAGCCCCGAATGACGCCTTACCACGACTTTGTCCTCCTAACGTGAAAATGCACACTAATTTATAGTACCAAGAGTGTGGAAATTATACTTGGACATGATGGGGTGGAAAATGTTGTGAATCATGTAACTGAAATTTAAAGCTTGATGGGGTTAGCGTGATGATGGAGGATAATAGTTAACCATGTTTGAAACACATCATCCATATTATGTGACCTGAAATGGGAATAACAAATGAGCTTCAACCGTTGACTGTATTTGTAACGCGAGACTTTTATCCATTTGTTGTTTGAAACCATCGAGGATGTTGGCCCATAATGGTAGGAGAGACCTTGGGCTGAGAATCCATGCCATTTCGGGGTCCCATCAGATGTGAAAGATAATGAAATCCCAAATGAAGGGGAACATGAAGCCCAAATTATTTTTGAAATCATGTCAAGGTAGAATTTGACACTTGATGTTCTGAACTAGAGTACTCCTAGGCACATTGGCGAATCACAAAAGAGGGTCGAGGGACCCAACTTAAGAGTAGAAAAATAAAAAAGATGACTGTAGGTAAAGGGAGAGAAGGGCGCCTAGGAGAGAGAGGTGCACAACATGGTTGTTTCAAACCTGGTGTGAATGGGGACACAAGCCCATTCCACACTGCATACCCCTCCACTAGATGGACTTAGGCCAAAAGGCCATAATGACAGGGAGGTTTCTAAGAGATTGGGAAATACCCAAAGACTAGACATTCAGACGGTCCTACATATCCCATTAGGATGGGAATCAAACCACACGTAGTTCTAAGTAAGGATGGTGTGTATTTTATCATCATGCAGCAAGGACGCAAATAGGGGCAAGGTACCCCAAGGAGGGATGTGTACGGCATGATGAGTAGACTAAGGTGAATGAGGGTATAAGCTCATAACACATCATACAATCCCAAATGAACACTCGAGAAAAGGGGCCAAAAGGGTTGAGGGGCCTGAAACGGGAAGTCCCAACCATTTCACAGCTTAACGTCTTTCGGTAAGTATGATGGAGCTCTTAGTTTAATGTCACAGAGCTCAGACCATAGATTCCTAGTTTAATGTCATATGAATGGGACAACTGAGTGGAGAGGGAGAATCATTATGCATGTAGAAATCCACGAAAAAACGACAATGATAGAGGATAACTATTGACCATGTTTTCGACACTGTATCCATATTTATGTGACCAGAGGTTGGGGGAAAACAATTTAGCATTGACTGTTGACCGCGTTCACAACATGAGACTTGTATCAATTTTTCCCTCAAAAGCCTCGAGGACATTTTACCGAAATGGTAGGAGAACTTGGGCCAAGAATCTACACTTTTTGGGGGTCGTTTTGGATATAAAAATGATGAAAACCCATGTGATTGGGCACACAAAGCATGGTGGGTCCTGTTCTCAAATAAAGAATGATAAATAGAGGAGGGTTGACTCAAGGGGATATGTGTGGTGTAGAAGAATAGCCCGTTGTGAATGTGGATGTGAGTCTATACCACACCACACAATCCTAGATGAGAACTTGGGCTAGGGGGCCAAAAGTGTTGAGGGACCTGAGGCTGGGAGTCCTGTCTAAATGTAGACGTATGATCCCTCATGCAGGTATTGCCTCACCAAAGATCCTAAGCCCACGTGAGCCATTATCGGTGTGGGAAACTAGAGTAGTACTGGCATCTCCCTAGTAAATAAGTGTATAACAGTTGGTCTCACACTCCTACTCAAGGTAGACTGAATCTTGAAGAGACAACAGGGCAGAATGAACCACTACACTCAATATTTGGGACATAAAGGGTTGGTGAAAATGAAAATGGATAGCTATTGACCAGGTTTGCTACATAGAATCTATGTCATGTGACTTAAAATGGGAACAACAAATGAGCATCGGCTGCTGACCATATTCGCAATGTGGGACTTATATCAACTTTTCATTCAAGGTCCTCAAGGGAGTTGTCCTGAAACTATAAAATAACCCCAAGGCTAAGTATCCATACCATTCGGGGTCCTTTATAATATGAAAGATGATTGAAACCAAAATCATGGAGAGTGTGGAGCATAAATGTTCCAATGCAATATAACGTCAAACTAGATGGTGAAAGAAGTTTAAATCTCAAGGGAAGGGGATATATGGTGTGATCAACATGGATCCATCATAAAAGAGAGAATAATATGGAACCACACCATGTTTTATGAGCTGAGGGGATATTTTGAAGTTGGGGCTAGGCCAACAGAAACAATGTTTGGGAATTCTTACATATCCCATGAGGATGGGAATCAAGCCATACATAGTTCTTGAATGCCATGCAATTTAACATCGTGTGGTAAAGACGAGGGAGAAATAGAAGAATGAGGAGGAGAACATGGTGCGATCATCGTAATCCTGGCATGAGTGGGGCCATAGAAGCCTACACGACACCATGTGTGAGAACTATACCCAGGGGGAATATTCTAACAAGAGGTGCATAGGGATAGACTCAGGACGAGGCGTACGAGTGTTCCTATGTATCCCATGAGGATGAGTATCAAAACATACATAGTTCTTTTAGTTTATGGTGTGTCTGGACGAAATATAGTTTAGTATCATGAGGGGAAAAAAATTTAAGGTCATGTAGGACCCGAAAATTTATGGTCATGTAAGTCCAGATAGTTTAGGGTGGTTCCAGACCATAATGCAGTTTTGGGTCATGCAGGACAGTACAGTTTAAGGTCATGTGGTAACTTATAATTTAAGGTCATGTAGGACCATACAGTTTATGGTCATGTAGTACCATATAGTTTAAGGTCATGCGGGACCATAATGCAGTTTAGGGTCGTGTGGGACTATACAGTTTAAAGTCTTGCGGGACCATACAGTGTAAGGTCATGCAAGACCATAATGCAGTTTAGCATCACGCGGGACCGTATAGTTTAAGGTCATGCGGGACTATATAGTTTAAGGTCATGTGGGACCCTACAGTTTAAGTTCATGTCAGACCATGTAGTTTAAGGTCATGCTGGACCATAATGTAGTTTAGGGTTGTGCAGAACCGTATATTTTAAGGTCATGCGGGACCATAGAACTCAGGAAAAGTATTTCTTGAGAAATATGGCAATGGTGGGAAGAGTTAAATGCTCACCATCCATCGTAACTAGGAAGAATGTGCCATTGGAGTAAACCTTGTGATTTATGTATGGTCTTTCCCATTTGGGCTCCAACTTAGGTGGTTTCATACAAGGTGTCATTGGTGTTCATAGAGCCAAACCCATTTCTCCTTGAAAGAAATAGAGGATGAATCCTTTATTATTGAAAGATATAGCTATATTTTTCTCATGCCTTTCCAGATTGTGCAGGGCATGAAGGTTGTTCTCGTTGAGCGCTTCCAACTTAGCCAGACGGATTTATGCAACATTATTTGGTGCTTGAAGATCATAGAAAACTGTGTGTAATGAAGGAATTCGAATCTCGATGGCAAGGACGACATTTGTTTCATACACAAGGGAATATTTGGTCACCTGGGTGGAAATATTAGTCATCATATGATAATCCCAGAGGGCATTGGGGAGCTTGTCCAGCCAACTCTTCTTGATCTGACCAACCATTTAGGAATAATATTAGAGAGGGTCTTGTTGAATGCCTTGATATTTCAATTTTATTATGCATGATAGTGAGAGGTATGGTTAGAATGGATGTTGTACTTAGAATACAATTTTTTAGCTCAATTTCCCGGATTTTTGTACAGTTATAGGTGAGGACGGAGTGATGGACTCCAAATCGGTAGATGATATTGGAGCTCACAAAGTCAACGATGGAAAGGGACTTTATCTCCTTGAGAAGAACCGCTTCTTCCCACATGGATAATAAATCCATAATAGTCAGGATGAAATGACATAGGTGAACTATCGCTGGTGGATAAGGTCCCACAACATCCAGTCCTCAGACCGCAAATGGCCATGGGTATTTGGTAGTGTGGAGAGGCTCTAGCGGCTGATGAATAAAGTTAGCATGAATTTGTGATGCATAGAACTTTTTGGAAAACTCGATGCAGTAATGGATCATGGAGGGCCAAAAATACCCTAGTCAGTAGATCTAGAGAGATAGTTTCATCCCGATCTGATGAGCACCGCAGGAACCGGCCGAAACATCCTACATGACCTGGGAAATCTCTACTCCTTAAATGCATCAAAGGAGAACCCCATCAAAACCACACTTTTATAGGATCCCCTAATTACCAGGACCATCCTAGAGGGTAATTTGTAAAGTGCGGAATCAAATTCTCTCATGCTCGGCCCGATCTGCCGGGAGATTACCATTTTGGAGATACTCGACAAAGAAGGTTCTCTAGTCAGGAGTCACCACAATTTCTACATCCAAGGGACCTAGGGGTCCTGATGAGGAGGCGTTGGTGGTAAGGTGTCTTACATGTGGGCTATCATCGTCATCTAGAGTGACAGTAGAAATGACTCTCCGGTGTTCCACATGGATAATCAAATCATCCTGATCGGTCTCCACTAGTGATGCGGTTAGGTAGTCTAGGGCATCAACTCAACAATTCTAAGATAGAGGTACACAAGTAACTTCTGGATGAGGTGGGAACTGGGCAACTAGATAGAGAGTGGGTTCCAAAAATGGTACGAGCTCTGGCTTTCTGATGTCATAGTCACCGTTGATCTGCATTATGACCAATTCAGAGTCCCATTTCACATGAAAATGGGGAACATCAATCTCAAGGGCCATATCAAGGTCAGTAATGAGAGCCTGATACTCAACCTCATTGTTGGTGTATCCTTCTCAAAATAGGAATGAATGTGGAAGAATGGTATGTGATGGGGTAATAAAGACAATACCCCGGACAACCCTATTGAGCCTATGGTCATTGAGACTTTTGCCGGTGGGGCTTTGGGAAGCACCAACGATGTGATTTTTCCAGCATTGAATGGGTTGGTCTATTGAGAGAATCACTACATTGGGAAAATAAAGGTCCAGAGACTGGTCTATAAGAGCTGGATGGGACACAAGGAAGTATGCCATTGCTTTCTCCTTAATATAATTCTGAAGAACAAACCTGATGTCGAACTATTAAAGAATCATTTCCCACCAAGCTAGACAGTTTGTCAACATGAGGTGGTTCAGGATGTACATTAGTGGATCTACCCGGGACACCAGTTGTAACTCATGATGCTACTGGTAATGTCACTATATCTGTACTGTGATTACCAGTTCAAGGCATCTCTTCTCGATAGGGTAGTACCTGGTCATTGTATCAAGGAGCAAGCGACTGAGATATTAGAGACTGTTCTATATCCCCTCACTGTTCTTCTAAGTGAGAAGGGCACCGAGAAACCATTCCAATGCATCCATGTGAAAGATTAGTAGCTTTCTAGAGAAAGGTGGCATTAATACTGGAGGTTGAATCAGGTACTTCTTGATTTCTTCGAAGGCCGCCTGACATTCTTCATCCTACTAGCAGACAATTCCTTTCTTCATGATCCAAGAAAAGGGATTACGGTTTCCTATTAAATTCATGATGAATTAGAGTATATAGTCTAAGTGGCCTTGGAGACCTTGAAGCTCTTGAATGTTACTTAGATGAGAGATTTCACTAATGGACATGATCTTCTTTGGGTCGATCTTGATGCCCTTGTATCTGACAATGAAGATGAGAAACATTCCATAGGTGACCCCAAAGGCAAACATCAATGAATTCATCTTTAGGTGATGGGAACAAAGAAAGTAGAACACTTTCTCAAGGTCTTTGGGATGGTCCTGACACTGGAGAGATTTTACGACCAGATCATCCATGTAACATTCCACCAACGTTCTGAGGATCGGCTTAAATATGCGATGAATAGACCTCTGATAGGTGGAACCTATATTCCTTAGACCAAAGGGCGTGACTCGATAACAAAAAGGACCTTGTGGTGCCCTGAAATCTATAAACTCCTCATCCTCAGGATAAATTTGGATCTGGTTATACCCGGAGTACCCATCCATGAAGAAGATATCTTGGAATCCAGCTGTAGCTTCGATCAAAAATTCGGTCACATGAAGGGATAAATCATCCTTCAGACACTGACGGTTGAGATCTTGAAAGTCGATGCAGACTCTGATCTGTCCATTCTTCTTCCTAACTAGCACAATGTTGGTTAGAAATTTTGGGTACTATAACTCCTTAAAGAAATATTCTCTGATGAGCTTATCAAATTCTACCTCAACCATGGGAATGTGAGAAGGGTGAATCTTTCTCGGAAGCTGCTTAAATCCACGGTGATTTGCAGGGAGACCAAGATGGTGGAAGGCTACCTGAGGATCTAGTCCTAGCATCTCATCATAGCTCTTGGAGAATACATAAATATTTTGTCTACAAAATTCCACATATTGTTGTTGCTCCTTGAGGGGCATATTGGCACTGATCAATATGAGTTTTTGGTCTTCCTTTCTACCAAGGTTCACCTGTACCAATTCATCGACTGTGGTGGAGACGCCCTCTTCGAAGGATGGGAGAGCATCCAATAAATCCACTTATTCACTTATGGAGGAGGAATCCTTGGTTTGTAGATGATTCCTCTATGTGGATAGATCTTGATGGCAGGCAGTTACCAGCCTGAGTGGCTGTGGACACTGCATCGCGGGACTCCTGTGATGCTAAAACCATAGTGGTGAAGGATGTTAATACTATCCCGTATGGTCTTCAGCCCAAGGGTCCACACATGATGATATTGAATAAATAGTGGGATGTTTTCTTGATTTGGTTTATCCCAACCTGACAGAACAAGAATGTATGACGTATTGAAGTCACCATGGGTCGAACATCACAATACCTTATGAAATTAGGAGGCTCTAGGATCACTTGAGCCTGATTCGTGTAGGAGTATGAATTTATCTTACAAAACAGCTTATACTTAGGAATGAGTTCCCCATAGTTCCAAATACAATGAATCATTGTACCATGTATAGGTTTTTAGCCTCCAATCAGTGGATTTGAAAGATTTAGGCATCATCTAGATATGTCCACAGGTTGGTCACAGTCCTGGATTGCTCAGCCTCTTTAGCCTAAATCTACTTGTCTTTTCTCTTATAATAGTCAGCATCTAGATAGAGAGCTTCCCAAGAGGAAAAGGGAGATGTGTCACCTTGAATCATGCCAAATTTACTATTAAGAGAGTACTTGAGGAATTGGTGATACAATGAAGGAATTTCCACATGCAAGTGGATCCATGGCCTTCCCATCAATGCATTGTAGGAATTGACCTATAAGACAACCATAAACTCAGGGATAACAACTATCTCAACGAAATGAGTCTTCAAGAGGTTCTGGTCGACCGTTGTTTGTTCCATCCTGTCATAAATTTGGATTCTTAGGTCAGAGGGACTCAGATCATCCTTGGACAACCCCAATTTTTGTAGTGTCTCAGTCGGGATTAGGTTGATCCCAGAGCCTGTGTCAACAAGATAGCAGTGAAACTCCATGCCATTAAACTATCTGGTGATGTACAGTGGGAAAATGTGCCCCTATATGGGGGGGCCTTCATATTCACCAGAGAAGGAGATTATAGATTGGCATTCAGTATGCTCAACCGCCTCAGTAGAAGGCTTCTATGGGTGATACCTCCATCTCTAATTGAAGGGGGATTCTTAAATCCTCAACAACGGATTCGTGCATATCTACTAACAGGCGAAGAGCCTAAATCATAGAGAGACTTGATGGAATACTGGGAAGATGCAAGAGGACATCATACTTCCATACTAGGTGTGAATTTCTACTTACAGAAGGTCACTCTATGATAAGAGGTATGGTGGGCCCTTTCAGCTTGACTGGTAGCTGACTGGTGATAGGAATATCTCATTTTTTACTAGTTAAAGCCAGAGGATTGACTACTAAATGAAGGCTAGATGACTGAGACTGGTCTGTAGCAAAGTGTGGCTGGTCACGACGTAGTATAACTAGATCTACCTGATCCAACAACACGAATGACGTCCAAGGCGTACCTTATGACACTAAAAGAGAAGGATTTGCATGTAGAGCTCTACATTGGTCCCACTACCTAGTTTCAGTAGCATGAATAGCCTAGCTAGAAGTACTGACTGAGACACTCTGATTGACCATATAGCCACGGCTCCTCTGATGGTAGTGTTGACTGGGGATGTTTGGAGGATCTTCCTGGCCCTCCTCATCATCAGGAATCATGAAGGTGTTTACCGGCTCTACGGTATTAACTAAGTTGTAACCTTGATGATCACTCGAAGATTCATCCACTACTAGATGGATTCTGGGATGAATTTACATCTCCGAGGGCATGAAGTCGTTGAGAGTATGGAATGCCGATGGCATCAGCAGGGGACTTTGTTTTCCCTTACACCACCAATACATACTCTTTTTGGAAGAGGACGTCTGGGACATTGACACAGAAGTACTAGTAGTGGATGGAAAGAAGTCTTCTAAAGGTTTGGATCAATTCAGGCATGCCCAGATGATACCATGGGAATGGGTTACTATATTATGATCCATCCAATCGTCATACTTCTGGGACCCATAGTTAGAAACCTGATTCCACTCTCCTTCACTTTCATTGATACTATTTGGCTTCACAAAAACACACGCCACCTGTGCTGGATCTAGGCCTAAATAGAATATGTTGTCATCCACCTGGTCTTGAATCTAGTCTCTAAACACATAGCAAAGTTTAAGGGTGTTCCCTAGAATTTGGTAACAGGGGAAAAGATTAGGGTGATCCTTGAGGTTTTCCTCTTCTTGCCTCATGCATTCAGGAAAACATACAATCCCCTATTCCAAGGTACTTCAAAAATAACCAAAGACTTGAGCCTCGTTGAACTAGTAGTTCTTCTTCCTCTTGTACTGGAAGGGGGCCCTAGGATCCTAACCTTGACGAGGGGCTGGAGGAGCCTGTCGAGTAGGTGGAGCCTAGTTATCTCACCTAGTTAGTGGAAGCGCATTGCACAAGGAACCTGCCAATTATGAGGTGGGCACTGTTGGTCTGGAGGGTATGCCTGAGTTGGAGGGCCTCTGCGAGGCTATGGAGGTGGCTCCACTAGTAAAAACTCTTGCTTCCTGGGGGCCTCTATTTGAGCCACGTCGGTGGGCTCGTACCTAGAGTCCCATATCGCGGGGATTTCAGGAGGCAACAGACGTGCTTGGTTGGCCTGTTTCCAGGGTTCTTCAGGGTGCTGGGCCTTATGAGAGAATTCTTGAAATCCCCTAGAGTAGTTCTCGGTGATCAGAGAGGTGACCAGTTCTATCTTGAGATTCCCTACACGCATCATCATCAGCTTCTCCTAAGTCACTGGAATGTCAAGAGAGTAGGTGATCCCTTTCAACTAGGTGAATAATTCTACAACACACTCATCAAGCCTTTGCTTTCACTTGAAGGGGACTACAATTAGTAATGAGAAACGGGCGGGTCGGGGTGGGGCGGGCCAAACCCACGCGGGTTTGAGCCCACACGAGTTTGTCTGAAAACGCCCACATATAATGCGAACAAAATATTTCAAGCCCGCCCCGCCCAGCATAAACCCACGGGTTTCCCGCTGGCTTACCCACATTTATAAAAAAATACTATTTATAATCATTTAAATACTGTATTTTTTATCATTCTTAAAGGTATTTTTAGGGAGAAATATGAATTAACAATAACTAGAGTTTTAAAGGATGTGATGGAACATTTTTTAGAGGATCTATCCAATTATCTTAATAACAAAATAAAATTAAATAATAATAAAATTAAATCGACCTAAAAAATATTATGATTATAATAACTCTTATAGAATTAAAACCATGTGCAGGGGTGATGAGTTCAATATTTCTAGAGATGGGTTGAATCACCATTTGAATATGGTTAATAATTAATATATAAATAATTTAATATCATATTAAAACAATATATATAGGCTTATTTAAAATTCACATGTGAATAAATAGTGAATTAATATGACCATTACAGTGAGAAATCATATATCACCGTTTAACAATGATTTTTTTATTAAAAAACTAAAATGTTAAAGAAAAATATATTTTAAAAATAATATATATATATATATATTATTTAAATCAGGCCCACGGGCATGCCCGCACCCACGCAGCCTCAACCTGTATTTGGTCGCACCTGCGCGGGTTCAACCCGCATTGTCCCATACTCTAAATATTCAAACCTTTTAGGCCCTCCCCTCCCCACATCCACCCCATACCCGCAAAGCCCATGGGCCTCGATCCCGCTATACATCGCTATCTTCAATGCTCGTCTTCCGAGTGGTGAAACTGAACTAGTAAAGTAATTGCTTGCATAGATCTTCACATCCATCTACTGATATAATATTTAGCTGAATGTACCAGACAAAAAAACCTTCCACCAATGCATTGGCAGGTTCTTCAAAATGATAAGAAGGCTTGATGTCTCGTGGAGCAGCTGGTGGGATGACCTGTGTAGGAGTTGAAAGAGTCTGAACTGGATCCCAAATATTGCCTCATCGCTCTAGTGGATTTGGCAAGACATAAAGTGCGCTCTTTCTGTATGTTCCAAACTCAACCCTATCTATGTGTCCATGATGGTTATGGTCACCTGGAGGAAAATATATAGGGGGATTTTGTGCCTTACCTTACTGCCTCGGCTGAGGATCACCATTTTCTGGTCGTCACTCAGCAGCATGTTCGACAAGGAGGTCATCGACCATCTTCTTGTGTTTTGAGAGTTGTTGGCTCAATGAGACTTTTTCAGGATCATCTTCCACCTTATGCACTGAGCTAGATGGGTTAGAGGGTTTGATGACTCTGAGGTGTTCCTTACCCTTGTTGGGATTTCGAATAAGGTCCAATGCCTCGGTGGGCATAGGAAGGCCTTGTAGATTCCACTGTTGATGACTAATCGACCCCAACGGGTCCAAGTGGAGCACTTTAAAGCTCTAGATGCATCGTTGTTGGAGGGTCCTATGGCGACCTGCTGAATCAGGGTGCTAGGCCATGGGAAGTGCGGATAAATCGACCAAATGGCATTGTTATCCAATTTTTTAGAAATGCGCTTGGATTGTGGTGTAATACACTAACCGATAACAATGGAGGATGTGTGATACCTAGAGGGTTTGGATGTAACACTCGACCTCCTCCTCGGTAAGCGATTTTGGAACACTGAAATTCAGTGTTGTAACTAGCCAAAACATCTCATGGAAATGGTCCACTTCAAGAATGTCCCACAATATACATGACTTAGACTTGGGGTCTCGCCAGTGGTGGAACCACTCATCAACTAGGGGTGGCTGAGGAATCGGTAGCAGTACAGAGGTAGACCACTGGGATGATAGGTTGGCCAATGGAGAATACGACAAAGAAGCTGACAAATAGCCGCATCTCGGGCTATCTTCCAAAGAGTGTAGTAAATTTTCCACCACATAATGATAAGACAGACTAGAAACTGGAGTTTCTGGCATAGGGACTGCAGCTGCTAGCGGTATACCATGCTGCTTCCTATCGGCCATTGGTCCCTAGAATAGATCTCTATGATCTCTGGCCGAGGTAGAGAGTTCTTCTAGTGATGATGCTGGTGATTGCACGGCCGAAACCTCTGGATTTGCCAAATTTTTGTCCTCTTGTATGTACCTACGAAGGGAGGTAGGAATCTTATGGACCTCACATTCTAGAATTATGAGGCTGACGTGCCTTGTTCCTTCCTAGACGCACGACACAGAGGATCGAGGCACGGGTTCCATCACTGAATCATATTCTGCCTCATCATTTGAGGAGCATACTAGTTTAATATTATTCTAAATCTTCTTGGTATTCTTTTTTATGGTGGTGACGACCCGCAATCTAGCCCTGAGATATTACTTCATTATAGGGTATATTTCCATCGCGCAACAGAAATTTGACCATACTAGTTCTTGGTAGAGGGGATTTCCTCATAACCGAGATGGGGTGCGAGGAGCACCTGGATAGATATCAAAGGGAACACAGGAACGACCTTCATGCCCGCTGACTAATGTGTAGAGGGAATCTCTGTGGAAAGTGATAGAGTGGGTAAGACCTCAGGAGGAGCTGATAGGAGCACGAGTAGGACCTCCAAGCTTGTTTTCCCTAGAAAATTCAGCACATGGAGGGTCCTTATACTGGTCAAACCAAGCACTGGTAGGACCTTCGTGTTGGGTACCAATAAAGTGAGGCTGGCCCTCACACCTCTGATTACTGAGGAAAGGAGGACCTTTTTTGGCCACCATAATGACATGGGGAGGCCCCCACACTAGAGATTGATCAGATGTGTAACATCTCCCCATCGTTGACCTGTGGCAGGAGGAATGACCCCATACCCGATGTCATGAGAATATAAGAGGCTTCGGTACTGAGTGTCACTATCGTGGGGAGGACCCTCATTTAGATTGAAGTTAGCATGGAGCAGACCTCCACACTGAGAATAGAAGTGGGGAGGACCCACGTTCTCAATGGTGGTGGTACGGTGAGGACCTCTATACTGGGTATCATTATTACGGGTTGGTCCGCGACTAGCACTACCTACACTGGCGACCAAGAGAGTAGACCCAACCTACCCATGGTCTAGTTGGGGTCTTGATCTGGTCCTGGTATATAAGTTCCCCTACTCAATATACACAAGGGGAGGATAATATACTTCAGTGGTGGCCAGAGGCATAGTACTTTTTAGCATTGATTCCCTTTGGAGGGCATCCTCCTCAGCCTGTGCTCGACTCTGGCGTTGGGTTAACTGGACCCGGATTGGTGGTGCATGCACATATCATACCTCCTCTTCTTCTTGTGGGGCTAGGTGTTGTCATTGACATGGCCTAGTGGGATCCCTCTTTGGGAGCCCCTGAAACAGGATCCCGGTAAGGCTGGCATAGACATCCCCAACCTCATCAACGTAGGAGAGGGAGTCATCGAAGCATTCCGGGGAGACACTCTCAAAACGTTTCTACTTCAGAGTGGGGATTAGTGTCTCCATACACTACCCTTGAGGGAGGTGGTGGTGATGAGGCACAAATGCCTTTAAATAATGGCAGTCTATATCTTGAGTTTGGATAATCCCCTCATCCTCGTATCGGTGGATGAGGTCGTTTATCACGCTTCGTTGAACGAATTCAGAAGTGAAGATGGGGCATGGGACCCCAGTATCTATGGTTGTGGAGATTGTCATAGAAGAGGTAGAGCCTTTTCGGGTTTCCACGTTGACATTTCCCCTACCCCTTCATTAGTGGATGGGCGGTGATCGGTTTCCTGTTGCGGCAGCTTGGGTCTAGTAAGGAATGTTGATTAAACCATAAATGCTGCAAAAAGGAAATCAACATCTTGTTCCCTAAAATAATTCTATATTCCATGATTAGTAATAAGAATAAATGCTGACAACTTCACTGATCGATATGTCCTACATTTTAACGACCCCAATTTCTGGTGAGTTTCACGCCAGGCCTTTTATTTTCTTGGCGGGACTCAGTGCCGGATTACGGTATCTGGTGACATGATAGTCCACTGATGTCTCAAACTCTACTAATCTCCAATTTGAGGAGAATAATTCAAATTGTGTTCACCATTTCTATTTTTGACTCTTTATCCAGGGCTCACACATCCTTTTGTTGAGGATGAGGTTATGTCATTGGTTGACAAGAATTCCTTCTTTCTGATGGCAGGTGGAATCCATCACTTATTCAGGGACGTTTTCTCCTTAATCGAAAGTGGATGATTGGATGTCAGTTCCTTCTTAAGAGGATTCCTCCTCAGAGCTCATTACCTAGTTCATGTCTCCCGTATAGATTAAGATGTTTTTCGTGAAACTCTTCCTGAAGCCATATCTTCCTCGATGCCTGTTAATTACACTACTTTTTTCGGGACATTCCAAGGGGTCTAGTCAGGGAATCAACCTTCTGTTGGGAGAGTATTCACCTTGTACATCACTGGAATGTCATTATGCTTGAACACTAGCGCGTCTATGTTTCATTATTTTATTATAGAGATTCTCAGGGGCACGGAATCATAGGGAATCCCACGTCGAATGAGGGGAAATATATTCTATAGGAATGTCTATGATGTTTTCCTCATCTTTCCATGTTTAACATAGGGTATTCCGTGAGGTTAATGTCCAGCGAAGATGGATCAGACTGATCAAAACACAGACTGGAGTGGATTAAATAGGTGAAAACCTCTGGGGAACACCAATGTTATGGTTAACATGTGGTTAGTTATCCGAGTGATGTCAAGAGAAGTGATGAGGTGAATTGGAATGATCTCATCGAGATGTGGCATCTTGGGTAATAATCAGGATGGATGATGTAGAATTAAATGAGGTGGTGGGGGAATGAGATGGAACCACCATTAAGGTGATGGTAGTATTGGTATTGAGCCTCGAAAAGACTTCCTGCATATCCCCATGGTAGGGAATCAGGGTCCGCGTTGTTCGGTGGGGCGATGGGACACATAAAGAGGTGACCGGTATGGATGGGACCCAGAGGAAGTGGAAACTCCATGTTGCGTAATGAACTTCCTGAAACACATTGGCTTGAGGGAAAGACCCGGATGAGACATGGGTAATTGTCTTGAACCTCAGGGAGGTGTCTCGCGTACCTTGCCTTGGGAAGGATCAAAATATACATAGTTTAGGATGGCTGGTGAAGAATCGAGGTCTTCATAGAGGACATCGACACAATGATATACTAGGCCTAATGTGTGGTTAGCAGCACCGAGTTGGTCTGATGCCACTGGGGCACGCTAGAGTTGTGGGTCCCAATGAAAGGGACGATAATCACTTACCATCGATTGCATAGTACAACGGCTTACCACTATATTGGGGTGACAATGGCTTACCACTGAAAAGGATTGACAATGGTTTACTACTGGAAGGGATTGACAAAGACTTACCGCTAAATGGGAGAAAATTTATTGTCATGTGGGAAAAAAGGGCATACAATTTAACATCATGCAGGACGGGGGTTTTCCAACATGAAGGGGTCAGGAATAGTAAGTGTTGGGATTGATCCTTGGGGAGGCATCCTACATACCTTGCCTTAGTAAGGATCAATGTCCACATAGTTCAGATGGTGTTGGTGAACCAACGTGAATGGAGTTGGGACCAATGGTTATTGGGATTGAACCTCAGGGAGGCTTCATATATACCATGCCTTGGTAAGAATCAAAGTCCACATAGTTCTGAATAGTTTGGGGCTTACATGCTAAAGTGTCCCAGGAAGGATGTCATGGTCACTGTTTACTCTAAGCTCACATGAGTCACGCTCGGTGTGAGAAACAAGAGGCATGAAAGACCTGAAAATAAAATCGCGAAAGGTGCGTCTGTGGTAGTAGAATGGGTTTACACGTGGTTAGATGACCAAAAGGGAAATACGTGCTTACACATGGTACGTAGCACAAAGAAGAAACATGGTATTACACATGGTTCGCAGCTGAGGGAGATGGAGATTTGGACTTACTACAGAATGGAAGCTCGATGGCGACAAAGCCCAGAGGGAGAGGGAAGGGATGATGAAGGTCTCAGAGCCCATCCTTCCTCTGGTATTTTTCACTGAAGAAGAAGGGATGAGTAAGGATACTAACTCATTCAAGAAAGGCTAGGGGCTTACACAATGGTGGTTTCACTTTTCCCCACAGAAAGATGATGCTCGAATAAAGAGGAATTCATTCCATGTGGGGAAGATCACACTCCCGTAGAGATGAGCATGCATTGAGAATGTCCGAGAGGGGGCACCCCGTGTATGATGCATGGGGAGGGGTTACAGTTTAACTTCATGTATTAGGGAAGATGGTGCTTGGCGGTTTAACATCCTACAGCCCAGGCGAGGAGGGTTCACTCTGCACACCTAGGAATTACATAACTTAAACCCACCCTCCCTTGGGGAAGGTAAGGCATCAACAACACCGTGGTGTTGAGGTGTCATGGAGTGATCCAATAATGGGTCCACATTGGCATGTCTATGTGAATAAGAAATATCCGTTAGTGTGCCTATGAGAAGAAGTATAAGGATAAAAAATGCAATGGGAAGCATCACCCAAGGGATCATGAAATTACTTCATGAAAACCTGGAGGTTCCCACAGTAAATGGGCTTGTGACTCAGGTGTGTTGCATATAAGACGGGCTCAGACATGTTTCCCTAAGGTAAGGATGACACATGGAGCACACAAGTAAGTTGGCACACAAGATGAGAGGCTGAACGCAAGACGAAAGGTGTGCATGCAAGCCGAAAGGGTGAGTGAAAAATGAGAGATGTGTATGCAAGACTGAAGGGTGCACACAAAATAAGAGGCTGCGCGTATAATGGAATGATTGTGCACAAAATATGACTGATGCAGGGGGAGAATTGCATGCAAGAGATATCTTTTGCTCACAAATTACTTGGGTAAAAGGAAATGGTTGAGGATCATGCCCAAAAGCGACCTCCCGAAGGGGGACCCTTGGGGGACCTTTCGCACAAGATCCAATACCTTCAGGCCATCGTGTTTTTCACATGGTCACGAAAGAGGTTTCTTTTGCACAGTAGAGCATCACTTCGTCTCAGTCACTATCCTCGAAGGGTAGAGAGTACGCTTCATTTTATATTCAATTTCCTTGGAGGTGGTGTGTAAGGGGTGCTGTGCATAAATGGCCATTTGACGTCGCATTTTTCATGCTAGGGTTTGTGTGCCAGAGGAAAGTTTGTGTGCCCCTCGGCCTTTTGCGCACTAGCACCTTTGGTGGGTTTTGACGGTCACCGTGGAAGCCTTCCTTTGACGTCGAATTGGGTGCGTAAGATTTTGCGCACCGCCGGGTAGCATCGCGCATGGGCCTTAAATGATTCTAGAGCACGCCGTCGCGCAAAGTCCCCTTTGAAGTTGCATTGGGTGAGTAAGATTTTGTGCATCTCCATGTGTCGTCACACTCGGGCCTTAACCGATTCTCGAGAACAATGGTTCACAAATCCCCATTGACGTCGCACTGGATGTGAATGATTTTTTGTATCATTGGGTGCCTTCATGGTCGAGCCTTAGCTGATTCTCGAGCATGAAGACGCTAAAAGGCCCCTTAGATGTCGCATTGGGTGTGCAATATTTTGTGCACCCAGATAAATGTTGCATGCAACCCTGCACCCTTTCACGCCATTGCCTTTGGCATGATTTGAGGGGTTGCAGCAAAAACCTTCTTTTTTCATCGCATTGGTCGTGCAAGATTTTTCACGCCGTAGGGACGTTTGCGCACATCCCTAGAATCTTGCATTCCCTTGCCTCTCGGGTCACTAAATATTTTCCATCCCTTCTAAATACATATGTTTCTCTTTATCATCCGAATTATGGCCCTATCCGAAATTCGGCGTCAACAAAAATAGATCATCATCATCACATGGATTTTTTTTCTGAAAATTTGGACAAGGTATTATACATTTATCTATATAATGTTATTTAACTTCTACTTCATCACAACCAATAATTTCTTTTTTTTCTGAAATACTTCTCCGTAGATTATTCAATAAAAGATACTAAAAATTTTCCAAACCCACCAATTATAGAACTATGGAGAGAACTATCTTTCTTATAGATTCATTTAATCTCATCCTTTCCTACGCATTCAAAAAAACTATTATAAAAAACATTACAATATTTGGAATCATATAATTTGTGGTGGAATTTTTCTAAACTAGAGAGCCTTAGTGTATTCATGCAGATTAGACTTTCAACATCAAATGCCTTTTAGATTGAAATTCCAAGGAAGGAAAAAATAAGTTTGAGAGGGTTTGAGAATGAGTGAGGATTAGAATTTGAAAGAAGAATATATGTATTTATTCTATTGGTTTTCATAAACATTTTTGTTTCTCATGCCAATAATTTCAATGTAATAATATTAGATTTTATAATTAAAAAGGATGTTTTTTAAGAAATAATACATAAGAAATATTTTTAATCAAATTAAATAAGTCGATTTACAGTAATAATTTTAAAACATGTTTTCAAATATAATGAGTTTAAAGAATATAAGTTTCAAACTAGAAAGAAAAAGTTAAGTTTATTATTTAATAAACCTAAATTTATTTTATGTATTTTGAATATAAGAATAATTATAGAATCCCCTTTAATTAATTCTTCTTTAAAATATATACTTTAGGTGTTATAAAAACATTTAAATGATTGTTTAATGAATAATAATGGAATAATGATGAATTTAAAATATTAATCAAACATATTTATTCATTATATATTTATTCCTTTTGAAATAGCTCCCCTTAAGATTATAATCCTTTTATTATTTCATAACAAAACAAATTAATGAATTTAAAATATATGTGTTTAAAAAATGAAATAATAGAGTGAATTTAATGATTATTATTATTTAAAACAATTTAATAATCAAATGTCGAGGAATTTTAATGTGTTCTCAGCCCCTAAAAACAATTAGAGTACTATAACTGAAAAGGGAAATTAAATAATTCCTAGATTTCAATATTTTTGATTTAGGGATATTTCCTTTTAGATAATGAATTATATTAGGGTTGGTCAATTTTTTTAAAATAATTACATTTTTTATTAATTGAAAATCAAAAAATATTTTTCAATTAGCCACTCTTTAATATAATAATGAATTCTAGTTTTATTCATATGATAATTATAAAACATATATTTCTTCTGGTAACTATATGATTTGTGGTCTGACAGTGTTAGCAATGAAAAAACCAGGTAACCAAATCTATTTACATTAAAAAAATATTTCATACATAGATTAAGATAAGGCTTTTTAATAAAAAACATGTTTGAAAAAAAAATGAGGATTTATTAGATAATATTCATTAGCATAATTTCCATTCATACCAAAATAGAAACATTTAATGTTAGAAATGTGTTTTCTTTTGTATGCAGGAACAAAATAATTCCTATATAGTTTTGGATTATCTCAATTACTACCAATACCATGTTTTTCATTATAATTTTTTACAAATAATTTTATATAAAAAACTTTCTAAATTAAAAATAACACTAGATGATTGTTTTAAAGTTTCAATTTCATTAAATAATTCATTGATTTTAATTTATTGTAAAACAATTGATTTTTTCCGGGAGATATATCTTGGATCTAAAATATAATTTTTCAAAATACATTTCCAATATATTTAGAATCATAGAATTTCAAAAATTATTATTTATTTTTCTTTAATTTTTAAGATTAATCATGAAGAATAGGACAATATCTACTAAGTTCACCATAAGATTGATTTTTGGAATTAGAATTTTTAGATTAAAAATATTATACCACATCAGCAGGAGCCATAAGACACATATTTTCTCTCCGATATTACATGCTTGGATTTAAGGTTTGTAGTAGATATTCCTCTTGATTCTACATAAAGAAATAAATTAGAATTTATTACCTTTTTTTATTTTTTAATATTATTTACATTGTGCTTTAAGAAAATGAAAATAAGGTTTCATGTGGCGTTTCATCTTACATTCATAACATGTAACTTATTTCTTAATTTTTTAGCTTCTCATTTATATTTTTGTACAATTTTATGAAATTTTTAGCAAGATTAGATAACTCATTATTTGAACAACTATAATCTAGATATTTATTCAATGCATATTTAAATGTAGTATCTTATTTTCTAATAGAAATATTAATTTCATATCTTGCTTACATCTCATCTTCAAATATCATTTATGTTCTAATAAATTCCTTTATTGATAGATTTTTTCTAAGAGAGGATTATTTTATTTCAGAAGAAAGTCCATTCCACATTAAGGTTAAAAATCTTATCACTTTTAAAGACATATCTTGTTTTGAGATTGGTTCTCCCAAAGTAGCAACACCATTGACTATTAAATTCAATCACACATATATCTGAGTAATTCATTGTCTATCATACAACCTTACAATGTAAAACATTATCTTAGAAGTGTTATACATTAATATTATGACATTTTAATAACCATAATAAGAAAATAAGATTTTCTTAAATTTCCCATTTATTATAGCCCACTAAGAATTTAAATTGAATTTCATAGTTCCTAATCCATAAAGAGTAAAATTCATAGCTCTCAAATTAGGAACATAATATTTCTCTAGTGGATCATTCCACTTCTCCGGATCTTATTTAGGAATTTAATATTTATCAAATACTTTAAAATATAAACTTATTTTAAGACTCCTAAAATAAATAATCATTCACTATTTCCAACATATATAATTATCACCATTAAAATAAGGAGAACAAGTCATTGAAATACCATCTCTAAGATCAACCATTTATATTTTTTATTCAAATAATTTTTTAACTCTGAATTGTTTGAGCCAAAAGAAATATTCATAAAATATTATATCTTTATATTCCAAATGATTATTTGGGTATAAAACACTTTTTTTGATCATAATGGAAATGATGGTGTCACAAGAGGGGGTAAATTTTGTCATTTTAAAAATATTCACAAATTTGATTCATCTCTCTAGAATTAAAATGATTATTTCCTCCTCTCTTAAAGAAAACTGTGAAGTGGAAAATAAATAAATAAAGTAAATGGACACAACGATGTAGTGGTTCATGGCAGAAAATCTCTGATTACACTCCACCAACACCATCTCCATGATATTATTGATTTTATCTAGTAGGACCTTTTTTAGCGGACCTCTATAACTGAGTTGAGGTAGTGGACACCTTACAACAAGTATTTTAATGGCTATTTGGTTTGTTTACTAAGAACCACAAAATCGACATCTTAGTATGAGAAGTTGAAACTCAAATTTGAAATATTACAAGCATTCAATACTTTAGAGAAAATAGATGTGATGTAAAAGTTGAATACAGGTTTAACTCAATTTTTCAACAACAATTGATAAATGTAGATGACCTTCAATAAAGAAAAAAATCTAAAAAATAATATCTAATGTTGAAAATGATTCTATTTTCATGAAATAGTAGTAGATGAAGAATTTATAAGATGATAAAAATGTATGTCTCTGAACTTTATATTTGACCGATTAATTTTTACGTAGAAAAGAAAGACTATCAAAGAGATACAATAGAGGAAGCACATCAATCAAACAAAAAAGGATCAAAATATGATTATATTCAATGTGTAGCTCTGATAAGGAACTACATATGATAACAATATGAAATTTATATTTAAGGGAACAAATCTATTTAAACTAACCATATGGTATTTCTAAAGGTGAGTGGATCTTAGAGGAGGCTTAAAAGTGACATAGAGGGGTTTGGAAATAAAATTATGGAAGTAGGGAGATTAAAAATTGGGTAATACTTACATGTTGTGTACGTGATGTTCTTGAATTGTACAGGTCTTGTTCATGACTTGTAATTAATCAAGGTAAAATAATTAAATGGTGATACATTTTTGGAAAAAATAAACCCAAACATTTACACACCATTTGAATTCCCAAAGTATCCTATTAATAAAAGGTATTGTGGATTGATGGCTTCTCAAACCCTATGTCCAGTTATAACTATCTCTCATTTGAGGTGACCATGGTTCCCACCTCCTAAATTTTTATATACCTAAATTAGGATTGATTCTAGCCTTCCATCTTCGATTCTTGGTGACCTGAGTTGATCCATGGTGTTCTCTTCCTTAATTTTCTTGTGGTTTCACTTAGTTTAATCTCAATTTTCCCTCATATTCTCTCAGGGATTTGGTGTTTGATCTCCCATTTTTCTAATGGTATTTCCCTTGTTCTTTATTAGTGTGGTTTTTCCATGGTGTCTTTCGATGGATTTAGTCCTTGCATGTGATGAGACTAGAGATCCATGATGTGGTCTGTTCTCATTGGAAGAAAATTGACAGATTTTGATGTAGGGTTCTTATTGTATTTCTTAATATTTTTGTAATTTTAAATTGATAGTGATTTAGTTCTTTGTATGGAAATGAAATTGACCTAATAATATTTAAACTATATAAAAGAAACTAGTTGAGATTGTATGTCGGTGACGTTGTTTCTTTATATCATGATAACCGTTTGAATATTTATTTTCTAGATAGTGTGTTATCAATGAATTTTCTATCAAAAATTTGTTCTTGATGGG